>RJVU01053643.1:942741-984248 GCA_003731715.1 Anabarilius grahami | reverse complement strand
CACCACCAAAAGTCCTCAAACTTTATTTAGAAAACAACTCTATTTAAAAACACGCTCTCTGATTATGATCTGTGCTGTTATGAATATTTATCCACTTTTTCATGAGCAATACTGTCCAAATGTCCCGTTTGTCATGATGACGTCTAAAGTCCCCGCCAAAGGAAGTAGTCCCTTTTAGCACTTTGTTAGCAACCGCCGATTTTAAGACACAGTAAAAGTTTAAAAAATCACAAGTGGGTTATAACTGGTGTGATTTATGTCATAGATCAAAACATGAAAGTATTTAGAGGTTTTGTTAACCACAAATCTTATTTCAGGCGATTTAGCAAAAACCCATTCAAAAAACCCATAGACTTGACGGCGTTGGAACCGGAAGTCCTAAAATTGCTAACTCGCTTCCGGGTTTTGCCTACAAAAATGCATCATCCCTGAGGCACTATATTACGTCACAGTGCCTCATGGGAGTGGGCGGAGCTAAAGAGCAATTTTGGAGTACGTTGTTTTTTTTCGACTCTCTGATTGGTGTAATTTTCTGTAAAGAATCATGGGTGATGTAGTTTTTTCACCAGGAATTTCACTGTTAAACAATTATTTTAAAAACAAGCAGAAATAATGCAGGCTGACAGCTTCAGCAGAATATAAATACCATGGATTAACAACCTCGTAGCTCACAGTAGGTCTGTCTTTAAAAGGTTTATAAGTTACCGTTCAAAATCAATTTCCTTATGTGGAAAATGAATTCAGCTTGTACTTTCCGGAACCCAACTGTAGCACTCCATAGGAGAGAAATAATAATATTCCAGCCTTATGCAAATAAATGGATCCAATAGCATTCTCACCCATTTACATTATTCTCCAGCCACTAATGCCACAACTACAAACAGCCTAACCTCGTTCTCTCCCTTCCCACCGTCCTCTTTTGCCCCTCCCTCACCCGGTTCAGGCTCCTCATTCAGCGCTGCTGTGTCCACCGTGGATGGGGGCGGGGCTATATGCTCAGGGGGCGGGTCCTGAGCGGCATCCGCGAGCTCCGGGAGAAGATCTGATTGGAGGGTCGCGTCAGTTTGGGACTGTGAAGGCGGAGTCTGCTGTGAGAAGGGGCAAAATCACAGATTTTAAACATTCTTTTGCCTTAACTTGTGAATGATATTACACCGGTGCCATTATGGACAGATGCTAACTATTATGACAATGATATTTAATTAAATAACAAAACAGCCATCAACATTATGTATGTCATATAAGCATTTCTTACCTGAAAGAGAAAATTGCTCCAAGCTGCATCCATCATGACGGGTAGAGGAGTACAGATGCCGTGTGAAATTAACTAGTCGACAATGAGAGACTTCCACTATTATATATATATGCTTTGTAAATGTGAAGCTATCATATGTAAAATAACGTTATTTAAAAAGTGAAAGAATGCATATTACTCTGACATAAATTATTATACATCTTATTTCAAAATATTAAAAAACATTAAGAAATGACAGCTGTCAGTCAGAGTCCAGTCCCTGTTATTAACACCGCATTGTCACATAACAGTGGCATATCATGCTTAAAATATAATATATAATAATGAATTTCTGCATTTTATGTTTTCTTGTTATTTAGACCGCTGTGCAACAATTCATGCAAAAATAATATCATTAAAATGGCAGTTTAATGTTTCATTTGCTAGCATGGCGTTGGTAAAAATAATTCCATCAATTTTTTTATTATAAGATTCTCCATCCAGGCCCCGAGCGGCATCTGCGCGAGCCTCGGCGTTGCGTTAAATCTCATTCGTGTCTGGCGAGCGCTTCACCGGTCGTCGTCCATGGCTCCGCCTCGGCATTTCAATCGAGAGGATGACATTTTTTTCCTTTTTTTCCTGCAATACTCTCACCCTCCCACCCTCGCTCTTTCTTCCTTTTCTTTTTTTATCCCGTCTTCTCTGCCCCGCTATCTCTCCCCCACCGCCGTGTCCCCCTTGTTTTAAAGGGATAGTATATTTTGAGTGAACACCCCCTCTGTGTCTTCGTCCCCTCCTCCACGCGATGCTCTCGAGCGTGAGCGCGGTGTCGTCCTCTCGCGCCCCTCCGGCGCTTGATTTCGGCCGACGCAAATTACACCATAAACATCGAGATCAGTTAAAAGAACCCCTCAGCGAATTCTTTCCCAAAACCTAGGTCTACAACACAAAGATTGTCGGTGGTAGACAACTGTATGTTCGTATGGGGGGAAAATGTCGCAGGTCCTTAAAGGTAAAGACGCACGCAGACGCAGCCGCGGTAAATAATAAGCGGCTCCAGATCACTGCCGATAATAATTGTACGCGCCCAGTGGGATTGAACACATATCATACTCACTCCCAACGAACATTTTTTTTTGTTTCCCATTGTGATATTTTTCTCTCACAACCGTCCCAGATAAGCGCATTTTTTAAAAACGGAAATAAACGTTTATTTTGTGCGTGATGGTTCAGAGAACGTTCTTCTAACGTTCACATAACGTCTTTACAACATTACGCCAACAGCACAGGGCTGTCTTGTTTTCATACATTGCTGTAGTCACGAAAATAAACCAAAAACATCACATAATATTGGTTATTAAATTAATTAAATGTTCTTGAAACCGCCTACACTAACAGGGGAGCGTTTTGTGTTCGTTTGCTGACGGGAATATCATCAGTAACACCTGCGGGGCTGTTGTAATAAGAAAAATAAAGAAATAACAGCTCCATCTTGGTGTCAGGATAACTTTATTGTCAAATCACCTGTTACAGTACAAAAGGACATTTCTCCACAATCATATAACTCTCATAATTTATATAACAGCTCTAAAATAGTATGTCTACTCCTCTAACACAACCCAATAATACATTCAGAAGGCTATGGACGAAAATTATGCCAGAGCCACTCTTGTATAATATAATAATGGCTTCACACTCTTCCAATACAGGTAAATGTTCTGTCTGATAAACCTGCAGCGAAACATAAGAGTCTAATAAAAGACGGGCTCATATACAGACAGTTCAGTTCAATAATAATAATCAAACACCAAATACAGTAACACTCAAGTGGCTTTCAGTTTAAAGGGTTAGTTCACCCAAAAATGAAAATTCTGTCATTCATTACTCACCCTCATATCGTTCCACACCCATAAGACCTTCGTTCATCTTCAGAACACAAATTAAGATATTTTAGTTGAAATCCGATGGCTCTGTGAGGCCTATAGGGAGCAATGACATTTCCTCTCTCAAGATTCATGAAGGTACTAAAAACATGTTTAAATCGGTTCATGTGAGTACAGTGGTTCTATCTTAATATTATAAAGCGACGAGAACATTTTTGGAGCGCCAAAAAAACAAAATAACGACTTATTTAGTGATGGTCGATTTCAAAACACTGCTTCAGTAAGCATCGGAGCATAATGAATCAGTGTATCTAATCAGCTGTTCGGAGCGCCAAAGTCACGTGATTTCAGCAGTTTGACACGCGATCCGAATCATGATTCGACACGCTGATTCATAACGCTCCGAAGCTTCCTGAAGCAGTGTTTTGAAATCGTCCATCACTAAATAAGTCGTTATTTTGTTTTTTTTGGCACACCAAAAATATTCTTGTCGCTTTATAATATTAATATTGAACCACTGAACTCACATGAACTGATTTAAATATGTTTTTAGTACCTTTATGGATCTTGAGAGAGGCGTCACTGAACCATCGGATTTCAATTTGTGTTTCTGAAGATGAATGAGGATCTTACAGGTGTGGAACGACATGAGGGCGAGTAATAAATGACATTATTTTCATTTTTGGGTGAACTAACCCTTTAAGTGTGGAATGTGCCGGTCTTTTATGTGTATGTGTGTGTGGAAATGTTGCTTTAAACAGCTGAGCTATTCTAATAAAATTATGCATGATTATTCAAATAACAAATAAAAACAGCCATAAAATAATAATATTATGATGACACCCCAAAGATGACATATATATGGTACACTCATAGTGCAACTAGTTTCATCAACAGCAATGAAAAGCACAACTACAGGAATATGGATAAAACGCATAAGGTATTTCCCCTAGTGTCATACCATTGATAATCTATATTCAAATAAATATAAATGCTCAGTGAGGCTTTGCAAGGTCCCATGATTGATTTCCATTATGTCTTCCTCATCTATACTGGCCGATGTTCTCATAGCGCTTTTTCTGCTCATCTTTTTCGCTCTGCCTTCATCTCTGTTTTCTGTATGCTCTCATCTCTCATTGTGCTTTGCTCCGCTCTCTCTCGCGGTCAGCCACGTCGATAGCAGCCATGTTGCGGGAGGCGGTGATGAGGTGGAGGAGACTTATGCCAGACTTTAGCAAACAGACCATGCCGCAAACTCCCAGTAGCCATTGCAGCCACACTGGACAGAGAGAGAGAGAGAGAGAGAGAGAGAGGGGTCATGATGCAACCAGTATTTTAGTAAAATGACGTTAGTGTCCTTTAACATTGCTGTAGTGTGCATATGAATTCAACACCACTTCAATGAATAAAACTGGCAAAAGGAAAGTAAAAGAAAAAAAAAGTGGGACAATAGTGAAATTATAAAGCAAGACAGTCAGCAAGAGCCTGCTGATACTCACCCTGGGGCTCCTCAATGTAGTACATTATGTAAAGCAGACAGAAGAAGAGTTCATTCCCCATACACATGAAAAACAGCACCGGCTGCGGAAAAACACTGATGTCAGAACAGACAGTACATGTGAACTTCTTCACTAGATACGCATACTCAACTAATTACGTTTCTGATGGGAGTTCCTGACTGTGTGAAAGAATGAGCGAGAGTGAGCCTGTTACCCTGGATGTGTAGTAGAGTCGTAAGATGGGGTTGCCAGAGAGGTCAATGGTCTTGTGACTGGTGGCTCCCTTCATCATGGAACTGGAAGAAAAGAGCAGGACAAAAAAAGAAAGAAAGACATTAACACGATTTATGTAGGTCACAGAGGTGCTTAAATTAAAGGATTAGTCCACTTTCAAATTAAAATTTCCTGATAATTGACTCACCCCCATGTCATCCAAGATGTTCATGTCTTTCTTTCTTCAGTCGAAAAGAAATGAAGGTTTTTGATGAAAACATTCCAGGATTCTCCTTATAGTGGACTTCAATGGCCTCCAAATGGTTGAAGGTCAAAATTACAGTTTCAGTGCAGCTTCAAAGGGCTTTAAACGATACCAGACGAGGAATAAGGGTCTTATCTAGAGAAACGATTGGTCACTTTCGAAAAAAAAAATAAATTAAAAAAATGTATATGCTTTATAAACACAAATGATCGCCTCGCAAGTGCTTCCGCCAGACCGCCTTCCGTATTCTTCAGAAAGCTTACGCTGTATGTCCTACACCTTCCCTATTCAACTTACGGAAGGAATGCAGCGCCAGTTCTGTTTTTTCTCCATAAGTTGAATAGGGAAGGTGTAGGAAGGCGTTCTATTTTTTTAGAAAATGACCGATCGTTTCACTAGATAAGACCCTTACTCCTCGTCTGGTCCCTTTGAAGCTGCACTGAAACTGTAATTTTGACCTTTAACCGTTTGGGGTCTACTGAAGTCCACTATAAGGAGAATAATCCTGGAATGTTTTCATCAAAAACCTTAATTTCTTTTCGACTGAAGAAAGAAGCACATGGACATTTTGGATGACATGGGGGTGAGTAAATTATCAGGAAATTTTTATTTGAAAGTGGACTAATCCTTTAAATAACATATACAAACCCGATTCCAAAAAAGTTGGGACACTGCACAAATTGTGAATAAAAGCAGAATGCAACAATGTGGAAGTTTCAAATTTCAATATTTTATTCAGAATACAACATAGATGACATATCAAATGTTTAAACTGAGAAAATTTATCATTTTAAAGGGAAAAATAAGTTGATTTTAAATTTCATGGCATCAACACATCTCAAAAAAGCTGGGACAAGGCCATGTTTACCACTGTGTGGCATCCCCTCTTTTTTTTATAACAGTCTGCAAACGTCTGGGGACTGAGGAGACAAGTTGCTCAAGTTTAGGAATAGGAATGTTGTCCCATTCTTGTCTAATACAGGCTTCTAGTTGCTCAACTGTCTTCGGTCTTCTTCGTCGCATCTTCCTCTTTATGATGCGCCAAATGTTTTCTATGGGTGAAAGATCTGGACTGCAGGCTGGCCATTTCAGTACCCGGATCCTTCTTCTACGCAGCCATGATGTTGTAATTGATGCAGTATGTGGTCTGGCATTGTCATGTTGGAAAATGCAAGGTCTTCCCTGAAAGAGACGACGTCTGGATGGGAGCATATGTTGTTCTAGAACTTGGATATACCTTTCAGCATTGGTGGTGCCTTTCCAGATGTGTAAGCTGCCCATGTCACACACACTCAATGCAACCCCATACCATCAGAGATGCAGGCTTCTGAACTGAGCGCTGATAACAACTTGGGTTGTCCTTGTCCTCTTTAGTCTGGATGATATGGCGTCCCAGTTTTCCAAAAAGAACTTCAAATTTTGATTCGTCTGACCACAGAACAGTTTTCCACTTTGCCACAGTCCATTTTAAATGAGCCTTGGCCCAGAGAAAACGCCTGCGCTTCTGGATCATGTTTAGATATGGCTTCTTTTTTGACCTATAGAGTTTTAGCCGGCAACGGCGAATGGCACGGTGGATTGTGGACCGACAATGTTTTCTGGAAGTATTCCTGAGCCACATGTTGTGATTTCCATTACAGTAGCATTCCTGTATGTAATGCAGTGCCGTCTAAGGGCCCGAAGATCACGGGTATCCAGTATGGTTTTCCGGCCTTGACCCTTACGAACAGAGATTCTTCCAGATTCTCTGAATCTTTGGATGATATTATGCACTGTAGATGATGATAACTTCAAACTCTTTGCAATTTTTCTCTGAGAAACTCCTTTCTGCCCATCTAGACTTCTGAGAGGCTCTTTTTATACCCAATAATGTTGCCAATTGACCTAATAAGTTGCAAATTGGTCCTCCAGCTGTTCCTTATATGTACATTTAACTTTTCCGGCCTCTTATTGCTACCTGTCCCAACTTTTTTGGAATGTGTAGCTCTCATGAAATCCAAAATGAGCCAATATTTGGCATTATAATTTCAAAATGCCTTACTTTCAACATTTGGTATGTTATCTATATTCTATTGTGAACAAAATAAGTTTATGAGATTTGTAAATGATTAAATTTGTAAATTTGTACAGTGTCCCAACTTTTTTGAAATCGGGTTTGTATAATATAATATACTATACTAATATCTAATAAAATTGGATTCTTCCCGGGGTCTGTGGAGATCCAAGAAGGTTTTTTGATATTTCTGACTATTTGTATTTACATTCATATTCTGAAATGCATTAAATAATCTATTAGTGTTAGATATTGATTTTAGTAACTAAAAGAAAGTATTTCTTTTGATTGCGAATTGCAAGTTCAAAAAAGGAAACATAAGCATGGATGAATCATTCACAGTAAGATCATTAAAATGTATTTACAAAATAGATAAGGTTTCCATTTCCATTTCTTGGCGACATTAACAATGATTTATGCAGGTACATTTACTATACAATGCATAAATAAATTAAATAATAAAACTAAATTCTAGGAGTGGAGATCCATTTGATACTTGATACTATAGAAGATATATAAAACAGAATTTTCTTTGTCATTTCTGACTTTTTGAATGAACATTAACCAATATTCTGATATGCATTTTGTAATTTAATTACTGATTTTACCAAAGATTAATATAAATTGTTACATTGTATATCTAGCTTTTTAAAGGGGACCTATTATGCAAAATTCACTTTTGCATGGTGTTTGGCTATAAATGTGTGTTGGCAGTGTGTGCACAGCCACCATATAATGATAAAAATCCAACCACTCCGTTTTTTTTAACCCCCATAAATCATAAGCAGTGTCTCAGAACAAGCCGTTTCCAGATTCCTGGCAATGTGATATCACATTAGCCACAGGCCCCGCCCACGAATGTTGACAGACACTGCCGTTTTAACATAGAACCGCCCTGAGCAAGTTCACAGCGAGTTTACACAGTCCGCCATTGCTGCACTGACGAGAATGTCTTCGAGCGTTTTAGGCATTCTGTAGCTGGATGGATTAATCCACATAACTCCCTCCATTTACTCCCTCAATCTGAGCCACTGAAGACGAGGTGGATTAATTTTGATTTAGAAGAAAATGCTCTCTCAACTCAAATGAAATTCGTTTATGTCTGCGCAAATCATTTCACACCGGAATTCTTGGTGAACCAATGTCAATACAAAGGGACAATAAAAAAAAACAGAGGTTGTGCTAAAAATTTGTTACTCAAGGATAAATCAGTAAACTGTTTGTGATCCATCTTACAGTCTCCAGAGTGATACTGGATACGGCAGTAACGAAGGTGAGAGCACTTTATTACAGTTCATCGGAGTTGATTTACGGATATAAAGTGTACCAGTTTTTTAAGCACCACCTGAAAAGGCATAAGGTCTTTATATATTTGTTTACTGTTAGTTGTAACAAGTGTTTGTGTAATTCGCTGTGTATGTTGATGATAATACAAGGGTGAGAGAGAGAGTTTATGGATAGTATTTTAATGCACACTTGCACTGTGTTTTATTAACTCTTACAGTGATTTTCTAGAGTGAAAACGGACGCTTCATCTTGTGTGTGAAGTACAATAAACGTTATAAAACTCATCGGTAAAATCAAACGGGGTCCGGTACAACAGGCTTGTACTAATATAGTGGATAAAAACAAGACGACAGTATAAGTTATAACCGTAATTGAACTAAACTATACCTGTTCTATCTCCATGCAGCATGTATTCGCAGTTTCTTACATTATAGTGCGTCCTGACTGAATCCTGACGGGAGAACGAGCTCTTGAAGCTCCGCCCTCTTAGGCCGAGCGCAGCAGCTCATTTGCATTTAAAGCGACCACACTGAAACGGCGCGTTTTTGCTCAACCCCAAAAAGTGGCAATTTTAACATGCTATATATAAGCTGTGGGGCTGTGGGGTATTTTGGGCTAAAACTTCACATACACACTCTTGGGACATCAGAGACTTATTTTACATCTTGTAAAATAGGGCATAATAGGTCTCCTTTAATACTGGGGGTCTAGAGGTATAATTCCTCAATAAATGTGAGAGACTGTGGTTTCAAATCTAGTTCAAAACTTTTTAAACAATAAAACTGAAATTGTTTGTCAGTAGATGTGTATTGGTAATGGGGACACATTTAGCCATTTCACTGCACATTAGCAATTAGACAAAGTGGAGCGTGCGTCAGAGAGCTATGTGAGGGGGATGCAGTTGTGTCTCATGTTGCACAAGCGAAGAGTGCCAGTCTAGACAAAATGACTATGTAGGCTATGCCAGGATCTGCCTCTGATGAATGCTGAGTACCAGCTTGGGGTGAGATAATCTGTAAACGCAAAAACCTGGATGCGCTGAACTGCATTCACTATGTCAACAACGTGGGAGACTGACAGGGAAGAGAAAAAAATAGTTGAATAAAGTCGTTATTTTTGTTTTGTTTTTGCACACAAAAAGTATTCTTGTCGCTTCATAACATTAAGGTTAAACCACCTTTTAATGATGTCTTTATTATTTTTCCAGACCTCAGATTTTCATCAAAAATATCTTACGGGTTTGGAACGAAATGAGGGTGAGTAATTAATGACAGAAATTTAATTTTTGCATTAACTGACCCTTTAACAAATAGTTCAATTGTGGCATTTTAGTGTAGAACTCCCTTTTTTTACTGAACTGTGTGTGTACAGAACAATATTAACCACTAAAAGGTGAATTGACAACCGAATTTAGCCGAGTGTATACAAGACCAAAGAGTTCTGCAGAAATTATGTATTTTGTAGGCCAATCCAGAAGTTATCACCCTCATTCCGTCGTTCCATTCCATTTTGAAACCTAAATACAGTAAAAAGCTAATGTTAAACTATAAACAAACTACAATGCAGTGGCATGACTTCAATGTCACCACTACGTGTCTGACAACTCTTCCAGTTTTTACAAGCTGGAATGTTTGAGTTAGTAAAGTCCACAAGAATGTGATTATAAACGAAGCTGTAAAAGCAGACTATTGAGTAGATGTGTTTTCCTGTTCAGCATGATGACATTTAATGTCGCGACAACCTCTTTAGTCCAATTTAGCAACTTGTTAGCAACTGCCTTTTTCAAGACATGTAAAAATGTTAAAGAAAATCACGTGTGGGGTATTACTGACGTATTTGATGTCGTATAAAACATGAAAATATCTTGAGCTTGTGTCAACCACAGACCTTATTTGAAACTTTTCATCTAAAAACCCATTGACCTTGGGACAATGGAACCATAAGTTCAAAAATGCATAATTTTTTAGGACTCATGTCTGCGGCACTTTTTTGGATAAAAAGATGTGTTGGACACACCTGTGCAGGTGCAGCCAGTGGCTGGCAACGTCCAGACACATGCTGAGCTGAAACAGGAAAGTGTAGGACGGGTACAGCAGTGCCAGATTCACCAGCAAACACATTGTTGCACAACGGTCAGTCAACATGTCCAGCATGGCACCAAACTTTGTACCTAAGAAAAGGGCAGGGATGGGTCCAAGGAGTGAGAAAAGCACAGAAAGAGGAATAATGTACAGCACCACAGCTGCAGATCACTACCTTGATTAAGAGCACGGGCTGCATGTCCATCGAAGGCATCCAACAGGGCACTCAGTAGGTAACAAAACACAGCCGGACCCGGGCAGCAGGGCATCAAGTAGAAGGATACCAGAGCCAGTACAATACGGGCATATCCTATTAAAAGCGTTAAAAAGATTCAAAGAAAGCATATGAACGGGGAGTGTACATGCATACATGGGTACAATGAATTAAAGTCGGCATGAAATAGAAGTTGCTATAGTCTTTTCCTCCCTAATGTGATGTATAGGCTTCTCAAACAACAACAAAAATGTAGGGTGGGGACTGATTGGATGGTTGTGGTTTGCTATTGCTGTGATATAATGTAAGTGACAAGTCGTCCCGCCCTCATGCCAAAAAAACACATCAAAAGAAAAGAGATATGTCACTGCAAGAGGGAGGGGAAGTTATTTTGATGGTTGATTTTGAGATGTGGGCATTGCACTCAAAAGTGGAGGAAGATATACAGTGGTATGCGAAAGTTTGGGAACCCCTGGCAGAATCTGTGAAAATGTGAATAATTTTAACAAAATAAGAGAAATCATAGAAAATGCATGTTATTTTTTATTTAGTTCTGTCCTGAGTAAGATATTTTACATAAAAGATGTTTACAAATAATCCACAAGACAAAAAAGTAGCTGAATTTATTAAAATATCTCCGTTCAAAAGTTTGGGAACCCTTGATTCTTAATACTGTGTGTGGTTACCTGGATGATCTATGACTGTTTGTTTGTTTTGTGATGGTTGTTCATGAGTCCCTTGTTTGTTCTGAGCAGTTAAACTGAACTCTGTTCTTCAGAAAAATCCTACAGGTCCTGCAGATTCTTCAGTTTTCAAGGATTTTTTGCATATTTGAACCCTTTCCAGCAGTGACTGTATGATTTTGAGATTCATCTTTTCACACGGAGGACAACTGAGGGACTCAAACACAACTATTAAAAAAGGTTCAAACATTCACTGATGCTCCAGAAGGAAACACGACGCATTAAGAGTCGGGAGGTGAAAACTTTTTGAATTTAAAGATCAAGGTAAATTGTACTTAATTTGTCTTCCGGGAAACATGCAAGTATCTTCTGTTGCTTCCGAAGGGAAGTACTAAATGAAAAAAAATTAATATTTCAACAAAATAAGAAAAATTTTGACTTCTTCATCCTGTTCAAAAGTTTTCACCCCCCGACTCTTAACGCACCGTGTTTCCTTCTGGAGCATCAGTGAATGTTTGAACCTTTTTTAATAGTTGTGCTTGAGTCCCTCAATTGTCCTCAGTGTGAAAAGATGAATCTCAAAATCATACAGCCACTGCTGTGAAGGGTTCAAATATGCAAAAAATCCTTGAAAACTGAAGAATCTGCAGGACATGGAGGATTTTTCTGAAGAACAGAGTTCAGTTTAACTGCTCAGGACAAACAAGAGACTCATGAACAACCATCACAAAACAAACAGTCATAGATCATCCAGGTAACCACAAGAATCAGTGGTTCCCAAACTTTTGAATGGAGATATTTGAATAAATTCAGCAACTTTTTTGTCTTGTGGATTATATGTAAACATCTTTTATGTAAAATATCTTACTCAGGTTAGTACTAAATAAAAAATAACACAAATTTTGTATGATCCCTCTTATCTTGTTAAAATTATTCACATTTTCACAGATTCTGCAAGGGGTTCCCAAACTTTCGCATACCACTGTTTTCAAGTTTGAAGGGGCAGTTTAAAGTGCCCATATTATGTTATTTTAAAGGTTCCTAATTTTGTTTTGGAGGTCTCTTACAACAGATTTACATGCATCCAAGGTAAAATGAATAAGTAAATAAAAAAAATGCATTAATCATAATGCATAAAACTGCAGCAACACCTCTTTTCTCACAGTGCCTGAAAGGATTCAGTATCTCTAAACTCCTCTGCTCTTATTGGTCAGATGGTAATATTCGAAAAAGCATAATAGGGGCACTTTAAGTAGACTAAATAATTGGTTAAGTCCTGCATACGTCACCACAGAAAAGTCTGTCGTTTCACTGAAATGTCCAGTTATGACTTTTAGACTAAACATTACGAGGTCAAATTAAAAAAAAGAAAAAAGAAACATATGCACGGATTAAATTGTTCACAATACGATCTACAACATGCATTTATAAATTAAGGTGAATTTGTATTTCATGCAGACTTTACATTTTTTTATACTACATTGGCAATATTAGTGAATGAATGCTATATTAAAGTAGTTTCACTCTAGTGGATTACAGTGACAGACTACATGGCATCATGTCAAACATCCGCAGGAAGTCAAAGGAACCCCTATAAAACACAACAATCATGCAGACTGCACGCTAGTACAGTCGTACAGACTTTACGCATCTTTACACAAAACCTCTGTGCCTTTATATACGTGTGTTTTTAACGAAATAACTATTATTTGTCAGGCAGCCGCGGTGTAATGTGCGCAGATCTCTGTCGAGCGCTGACGATCCGCGTTCGTTCACTCGCTCATTTGACTGACTCACCGATCAAATTCGGGACGAACAGGAAGATATTTTCTTCGGCCATGGCAACGAGCGTTTCTATTTGGACGGAGCTCCCTGAAATTTCTCTTCTGGGTTTCTATTTCCCTCTTCTGTAGCTGAGCGTGGCGCGTGACGTCATGTTTCCTGTACGCGCGTACGTCGTCAAAGGAATCCTCCCCTTTAATTGGCACTCGCTCTATCCTCGGTGTCACCCAAAGCATCACGTGACACGGCTGACCCCAAATCAGCTGTGTGTCACTGACAGCACCGTGACAGTGAAATAACTGCTTTCAACCCAGGCGTTGGTATAACTTCAATGGAAACATATATTTAGTAAAACATCAAGTTTTTCCAGACACATTATAAATTTGCACTGTAGTTCTGTGCTTGACTTTCAACATTCCTATCTATCTATCTGACTATATCTGTCTATCTATCTATATCTAACTACCCTATCTATCTATCTATCTATCTATCTATCTATCTATCTATCTATCTATCTATATCTGTCTATATCTAACTACCCTCCTATCTGTCTATCTATCTATATCTAACTACCCTATCTGTCTCTGTCTATCTATCCACCCTCCTACCTATCTATCTATATCTGTCTATATCTAACTACCCTCCTATCTGCCTATCTATCTATATCTAACTACCCTATCTGTCTCTGTCTATCTATCCACCCTCCTACCTATCTATCTATATCTGTCTATATCTAACTACCCTCCTATCTGTCTGTCCGCCTATCTATCTATATCTAACTACTCTATCTATCTATATCTAACTACTCCATCTATATCCAACTACCCTCCTATCTGTCTATCCACCCTCCTATCTATCCGTTTATCTATCGATCTGTATATCTATGTCTATCTGTCTGTCTGTCCATTTATTTCTAACTACCCTATCTATCTGTCTGTATATCTGTCTCTGTCTGTCTATCCACCCTCCTACCTATTTATCTGTCTATCTATATCTAACTACCCTCCTATCTGTCTGTCTGCCTATCTATCTCCAACTACCCTCCTATCTGTCTATCCACCCTCCTATCTATCTGTCTATCTATCTGTATATCTGTCTGTCCGTCTATCCCCCCTCATATCTATCTGTATATCCATGTCTATCTATCAATCTGTAACTACCTCCTATCTATCTATCTGTATATCCATGTCTATCTATCAATCTATAACTACCTCCTATCTATCTATCTATCTGTATATCCATGTCTATCAATCTATAACTACCTCCTATCTGTCTGTATATCCATGTCTATCTATCAATCTATAACTACCTCCTATCTATCTATCCACCCTCCTATCTATCTGTATATCCATGTCTATCAATCTGTAACTACCTCCTATCTATCTGTATATCCATGTCTATCAATCTATAACTACCTCCTATCTATCTGTATATCCATGTCTATCAATCTATAACTACCTCCTATCTATCTGTATATCCATGTCTATCTATCAATCTATAACTACCTCCTATCTATCTATCTATCTATCTGTATATCCATGTCTATCAATCTATAACTACCTCCTATCTATCTATCTATCTATCTATCTATCTATCTATCTATCTATCTATCTGTATATCCATGTCTATCAATCTATAACTACCTCCTATCTGTCTGTATATCCATGTCTATCTATCAATCTATAACTACCTCCTATCTATCTATCCACCCTCCTATCTATCTGTCTATCTATCTGTATATCTGTCTGTCCGTCTATCCCCCCTCCTATCTATCTGTATATCCATGTCTATCTATCAATCTGTAACTACCTCCTATCTATCTATATATCCATGTCTATCAATCTTTAACTACCTCCTATCTATCTATCTGTATATCCATGTCTATCAATCTATAACTACCTCCTATCTATCTATCTGTATATCCATGTCTATCAATCTATAACTACCTCCTATCTATCTATCTGTATATCCATGTCTATCTATCAATCTGTAACTACCTCCTATCTATCTATCTGTATATCCATGTCTATCAATCTATAACTACCTCCTTTCTATCTATCTGTATATCCATGTCTATCTATCAATCTATAACTACCTCCTATCTATCTATCTGTATATCCATGTCTATCTATCAATCTATAACTACCTCCTATCTGTCTGTATATCCATGTCTATCTATCAATCTATAACTACCTCCTATCTATCTATCCACCCTCCTATCTATGTCTATCCCCCCTCCTATCTATCTGTATATCCATGTCTATCAATCTGTAACTACCTCCTATCTATCTATCTATCTGTATATCCATGTCTATCGATCTATAACTACCTCCTATCTGTCTGCATATCCATGTCTATCTATCAATCTATAACTACCTCCTATCTATCTATCTGTATATCCATGTCTATCAATCTATAATTACCTCCTATCTATCTATCTGTATATCCATTTCTATCTATCAATCTATAACTACCTCCTATCTATCTGTCTGTCTATCCACCCTCTTATCTATCTGTATTATCCATGTCTATCAATCAATCACTACCTCCTATCTATCTGTCTATCCACCCTCTTATCTATCAATCTATAACTACCTCCTATCTATCTGTATATCCATGTCTATCTATCAATCTATCACTACCTCCTATCTATCTGTCTATCCACCCTCTTATCTGTATATCCATGTCTATCTATCAATCTATAACTACCTATCTATCTATCTGTATATCCATGTCTATCAATCAATCTATAACTACCTCCTATCTATCTATCTGTATATCCATGTCTATCTATCTATCATGCACTATTTTAAGTCTCGTCCATCAACAGTGGTTTTGGGGCAATAATTTGAAAGGCTTTTGCAGAAATATTCATATTTAAAGGATAATATACAGCCAGTCTGCCATCACAAAATAAGGATATGGGCACTTTCTAATTTATTCTAATAAAGTCTACATTTAATCCAATGCTGTATTTTTTACTAATGTCTATGTCAGACTTGTTTAATTTTACAAAATGTAGTTTATGATTAAAAAAAATTCAAGTTCTCAATATTTTCACATAAGAGACGTTCTGGGAAGGTTAGATTAGTTATACATTAACTCACTAAATATAAGAATTTATACATAATCACTGTTAATCATTTTCTATTATTTATTTTAAGTAAGGTTAATCACACAAAAACCTCCCTGCAAAAGAGGAACAATAAAAGAAACAGCAATAAAATTCAACTAAAAATGAATATTCCTACAATGTTAAAACATCTCCACAATCTTTTAAGCCACGTTCAAGAATTTCCAACCTGAGAATTATCTTGTACCAACTGCATCTGTTTAGCTATTTTTATTATTATTTTGACATAAATGTAAATCGCAAAACCCTTTATATGAGAACACATCACCAGAAAACTACAGATTACCACCACAAAACATCCCATAAATGGAAGTGATTTTCTGACTAGGGCTAAAAATAGCCCTACACCAGAACAAACATGTGCTTTTTTGTCAGCAACCAGTAATTTCCACTTAGTATCGCCTCTGTCTCTATGGAAACTGTCTTTTCTTTACCTTCAGCATCACCAGGGTGTCGGTGCATAGCAGATCCGCATTCTCGCCATTCAGAAAACAGGCTAGAAGCGCTGGAAACAAATTGAGTGTTATTCCTAGACATAACACACAGGAAAGCTCATTTTGTTTGTATCCTTTTTAATGACTTAATCATTTTCTGTACAAGTTCTATAGCCCATGTGTTAAAGAGTTCTCCTGTAATCATTTCACCTGAATGTAATTTGGCCTTTTTTCTGAGCTCCCTGAACAACCATGCTCTCCATCAGCCTTTCAAACATCTCAACTTTACATTTCAGCGCAGGCTACACACACTTTTCCACACATCTGCAACCGCAGTTGCCTTATAGCTCCAGTCCTTCAAACACTGCAGGATGATGACAGTAATTTCATACATTTACCTCAAGTTTCTACCACCAGATACTGAAACACCCCCTAAAAGAGGATACACTAATAAGAATCCAGCATGTGTTGCTGTAAACACATTACATGATAGCCCAGAGTTACAGATGGGCTGAGGATTTATTTTTCCTCTTCTGTCCATAGATCTTAGTAACCAAGTAAGGAAGGACATAAGGGAATGGTAGGGGAATGAAGTGAACACTGAAAACGGAGCGAGAAGTGATTGGCCAGGCACCGGGAAGTGAGGTACTGCACGTCTCCTTGGTTCAGGAGGCAGAGGGAGAGTCTGTGTGAACGCTGGTGTCTAAAGAGGGCTGGCAGTGTGGGAGCACAAAAGATTTCGGTTTTCCCAAAGGGCAAAAAAAACAACAACATTACTGGCAAAATCTAGCTTCATCATTCACCACGTTCTTAAGGGTATGCTGGAGATTTTGGTTGTCAATGTAAACATCTTGTGTTGCCTTGTGTCCGGTTTGTACATAAAACGTTAGTATGCAAAAACAAAATTAATGCATTCCAGAAAATAAGATGGAGGGAGAAAAGCCTGCTGGATGAGAGGGGGGTGTTTGAGACACTTTACAGTCGTCTAGAAATGTTCTATACAGCTAAAATCTCTTAAAATGTTCTGTACAAGTTTAATACTGGCTCTAAAATACTACTTTCCTGACGACGCACTGCACAATAGACTCCTACCCTGAGATGTAACAAGGAATGCTGGGATAGGTAGTCCTTTTTTTACTTATTTTTAAATCTAAAACGAGACTCAAAATTCTCACTGTGACACTGCCAACATTTCCCACCTAGTGGTAAGCATTGATTAAAAAAAATGTCTTAAAAAAGAAAGAAAGATTGCAAAAAGAAAAATTAGTGTACAACACAAATATTACAGCGGCAGTAGTAGGTGTAATAATAATGACAGTATCTATTTTTATGTCCCACTTTCCAATTCACATAGCAAAATTATTATTACCCTAAATAAGAGTTAGTGCTTGTATATACACATGTTGTATAAGTACAATATAGATCAAAAGTGTTGAACAGGAAACAATCAGACGACTTTCCCCATCAAACCTTCCACAGGTGATGTATTATACACATATATATACTTAAAGTCATATAAACGTCTGTTGTGTATGTTTGTATACAAATGGTCTCTGTACATCAGTCTCGTGCACAGAAACTTGTAACCCAACTCTCTTATGGACATGTACATTATATTTACACAGTGTGCATTATAGAGTCAAGGAGATGGCTTATTCACCTAGCCAGGTTCAATCTCTTTTTAAAAGTAATCTTATCACGCCTATGCTAAAAACAGACATTGAATTACAGCCCAGTTTAAACCAACTGCAACTTAAATGGCAGCTTGCCCTTATAAGGACAGTGGGCGGAGTTGCTTTAGGTCAGCTGAGTCTCTAGATGGCAGTATGACATGTGGCATTGTTTAAAAAAATAAACAAAATAATACAGAATACAAAAATCATAAAAAAACAACAAAAAAAACTGCCTCCTGTCCTTGACTCAAATAGAAATGTACAGTTTAAAACCCATCACTGATAGATGTTCTTTTAGTATTGTTTTAGTACTATCTACATAATTACACAAAAATCAGTTTAATCACCTTTTTAGTTCCTCAGTTTACGCCTCGTCTCCCTGAAACAAGTTTCTGCACATGCTACAGCACCTTCTATTGCATCCGACTCGCTCGCTCTGCTCTCGTTAGCAGTAAAATTGAAAAGTAAGACTCATCCTCTGGCTCAGATCCTCTGGCTCAAACTCAAGGGACGCTCAGAGTCAATAAATAATTCTTCCATTATTCACTCACCCTCATGTCATTTCAAACCTGTGTTGTGTTATTTTTTCATTTATCTGCGATATTAAAACTTACAGAGGTAGTTCACCAAAAAATTAAATTTTCTGTCATGTCAAACCTGACTTACTTTCTGAAGCGAAACACAAGAATGTTTCAAGAGTTTTTTAACATTTACTTTCTATGTATAGACAGACACAGACATTTTGCAAAATATCTTCTATTATGTTTCACAGAAGAAAGAAAGTCAAAGGTTTGGAGCGAAATGCAGGTGAGTATTTTTCCTTTTCTGGGTAAACTTCTGGGTAAAGAAAGAAAGCGAACTACTTTTGGTTCTGACGCATGAAAAGCGGTTATGTCTTTAATGCATGAAAGTACTATTAATTTTCAGAACGAAGTTTTGGTCTTCTTAAAGCACTCAAATGGCTTGAGAAGACTCAATATGGCACAAAAGAAAAGAAAAAAAAATACCTTTTTTTTGTTTTAATTTGGATTTTGTGAGATCTCTAGAAAAGTGCTGCTTAAAGATCCTCCAAAAATTATTTCGTGTTCTATGAAAAAAATAACAGTATGTAGAGTTTGTAACGACAAGAGAGAGACTAAATAATGATAAGATTTTTCATTTTTTGGCAAACTATTCTTTAAAAAATAAAACCCTCTTGAAATGAATTGCACTAAATGAATTCAGCTTAATATGATCCAGGATTAAGCATAAAATAATATCTGTAAAATGTTCAAATTTTAAACCTTTAGACGTGCAAGAAAATACCTGGACATGAAAGAGCAGAATTCAATGGGTCTGTCTGACCGTTTAAAATAAAATAAAACTAAAATGGACCAGTCGAGGATGAGCCCAGTCTACAGCATTGGCACCACTTGTGTTATTTTCATCCTTTCCCTCCTACACACTCAACAGTATAGCTTCCTGCAACAGTACATCTCATCTTTTCTGTTCCCAATCTAAACCCTGAGCCCTCCCGAATCACTAACCCATCAGAAACCCTGAGATCTATCTTCTTTTAAGTAAAGGTGTGCCCATCTAAATACTGTTTCTCCTCCTCACCTCCGTTTAACTCTTCACTACGTGAAGGCCTTTTCTCCCTTGCTAAAGCCCACAAAACGTTCTGAACTTCCTGCCTGATTTCTACGAGTAGGAGAGGTGGGATCCATTGGAAATGTGCGACGTCACTGATGTACTCCGGCTCAAACCTCCGTCCCCACCCGACCCACCAGCACCTCCGCCCGAGGCGGTTCTCCGAAGGGGTCCTGGACTGTTTCTCAGAGCCATCAGGGTGGGGCCCCTCACAGCTAAGCTCTCGCCCCTTCCACCGTAGCCACTCTGAGACGAGGAAGAGGAGGAGGAGGACGGGGGAGAAGATGAGGAAAGAGAGATGGGTGGAGGAGGAGGAGGTGGAGGGAGGAGAGCAAGGGATTGGGAAGAGGCATGGGAAGAAATGTGATGCGAGTGGCCATGAGAGGAAGATGAAGAAGAGTGGTGACCACCACCTCCTACTCCACCACCACCACCTCCCCACTCCCTCTCTCGGCTGTCGCGGTACAGGTGTGGCGTACTCTGGTGGTGGTAATGCTGCGGCATGTAGCGGAGGTGATGGTGCGAGGATGATGACGACGACGCAGAGGAGCGAGAGCTCGGAAAGCCACGGCCACCCATTCCATCTAAATCCCTCTCTCGATCTCTCTCCCGGCTGGAGATTTGCTCCCCTCGGCTGAACCCGGCTGTACTGTTCTGACTTCGCCAGGAGGGCGGCGCCGCTGAGTTTTGGACGCCGTGGCTCCACTGGCTGCCTGAGCGAGGCACGGGACGGGACGGCCAGCCCCCGGGGCCAGAGGAAGGAGGGTTGGGGTAACCCTGATTGTAAGCCTCAGCAGGGATTCCGCTCAAAGCCATGTTACTGAAGCCCAGACGCATGCTCTCCGAGTCAAAGGACTCGATTTCTCGAGCTTGGTGCTCAAGCAGAGCCCGGATTCGCTCAGAACGCTCGTTCTGCAGAGACAACATCTCCTCTTCAATCTGAAGAAAGACAAAAGGGTGACAAAGAGAAAATTAGAGGAGACATTGGATGTCTTTTGATGCTCATTATAGCATCATAGTGTCGGCTTACTGAAATTAACTGATGCCTTTGCACTATTTGAATAAGGAGTTGTTGCCTATGTAAAGCATTTCAAATCAGTCACTTAAAAGGTAAATTTTCAGTTAGGATGCTGCTTTAGACGTCAATGTGATACAAATGTTTTTTAAATAACTCTGTTATACTTTATTTTAATGTGTTTTAAATTTTAATATCCCTATTTTAATAATATTTAATATTTAAAATATAATTTATTCCCGTGATGTCAAAGCTGAATTTTTCAGCATCATTTCTCCAGTCTTCAGTGTCACATGATCCTTCAGAAATCATTCTAATATGCTGATTTGGTGCTCAAGAAACATTTATTTTTATCAATGATGAAAACGGTTGTGCTGCTTAATATTTCTGTGGAAACTTTGATACTTTTTCAGGATAATTTTATAGAATTTTCAAAACAGCATTTATTTGAAATGGGATTTTTTTGTAGCATTATAAATATCTTTACTGTCACTTTTGATCAATATAATGCATCCTTCCTGAAAATAATACATTTCTTTAAAAAAAAAAATAATCGAACAAATCCCAAACTATTGAAAGGTAGTGTAAATATGTGACCCTGTTGAGACTGAAATTGAGATTAATGCATCAAAAATCTGAACGCTGAATAAATCATCTTTCCCTTGATGTATGGTTTGTTAGGATAGGCCGAGGTACAACTATTTGAAAATCTGGAATCTGAGGGTGCAAAAAAAACAAAAATAATGAGAAAATCACCTTTAAAGTTGCCCAAATGAAGTCCTTAGCAATGCATATCTACTCAAAAAAATATTTTTTATATATTTACGGTAGTAAATAGACAAAATATCTTCATGGAACATGATCTTTACTTAATATCCTAATGATTTTTGGCATAAAAGAAAAATCGATAAGTTTGACCCATACAATGTATTGTTGGCCATTGCTACAAATATACCCGTGCGACTTATGACTGGTTTTGTGGTCCAGGGTCACATATTAAGGCAGCTCATTAGATTTTAGAACAGAGCCATCATAAACCATTCATTCACTAATATTCACTCCATTTCGCTCTCTCTCACCCTCTGCTCAAGGAGAGCTCTCCGTATAGACACCCTCTGCTCCAGGTCTTTGGCCTCTCTCTCGTGTTGTGTGTCTGTGTGCATCTTTATTTTGCTCTGATAGGCGTTCAGCAGCTCCAATTCCTGCTGTAGCTGCATGCGCAGTGCTCGGTACTCATCCTCCTGTGTTTCATCCAATCGCAACTTTTGTGAAAATGAAAAGGTGTGATATCAGTAGAGAAGCAGCCAATGAAAAGATTTAGGTCTAACTTGAAGGTTTTAGGATCCGTGGATTAACCATAAGTAGGCAAACCTCACAAAACCAGTCAAGAACATTTCCCATCATATTTCACCTCAAAATCAAAAGAAGAAATACAGAATTTTTTTTTAGGGGCACTAGATTTCTCTTTTAATTTTTACATTATTTATTTATTTATAGCATTTAATAACTGCCTTTATTTTATGCAGATAAAAAAACGTATTAGAAAAAGCAACTGAGAAAAATTATTCTTTTGATTTTGGGGTGAAACATGATTTGGACATGTTCTTGTCCGGTTTTGTGAGACTGACCCGTGCATGTGAATTTATACATTTATTATTCTGGTTACTGCAAATCATTTTGCAAGTATTCATTAATAAAAGAGAAACAAAGCATTAAAAAATGGTCTCTCCTTGCCTTACTCACAGCCTGTGTGGACAGCATGTCTTTGATGGAATGGTCGTACTGTTCGGCCAAGATGGCCAGTTTACGAGTTTGTTCCTCTTTGAGTCTCTTCAGTACGGTTTTATGCTCTGATTTGGGCGTGGTCTCCAGCAGGTGGTTCCGCAGGGCTTTGTATTGCCGTGTCTGAATCTTACACGTGTCTTGGAACTGACGTTTGATCTGGAGCTCTTTCGTCTGATAGAACGAAAAAATTATAATATTTGAGCACTCTTTGAAAGTCAACATCCAAACAAACATCTCACATTCATCTGGTGGGCCTGTGTGCCTTCGGATAATTTGTTTTCATCACACTTTGTTCTAATTCACTAAATGGAAACACAAAACTAAAATGGATAAACAGCTTGAATATTAGATCTCTACATGGGCGGGAATAAAACTGCCCTTTCCACTGATTGGTCAACCAAATATCAAACCATGCTGTCATCAGTTGTTCCTCAGTTCCATGCAACAGAATAATAGTCATCCGCTGCTACAGTTTTATGAATTCTTAAAGTGTTTATTTCAACTCCATTTCATCTCTTTCTCATCAAACAATCAGACTAACAAATGGCTTGACACAAACCGTACCGGGGCAGAGCCTAGACAAAGCTTTCTTCTGTGTAGACATCTACGTGTGCCGTGAAATATTATTTTATCTCATAAATATTAATTTACTTCACATCTGCAACCACAACTACCCCTAGCCAACATATTTGCAACACTGCCTGATTTATTTAGCTGTCCAACTATCAAAATCTGTGTGGCATAGCTGCACGACGCACAGGACAGCACAGAGGGACTGCATTTAGGCTACTTTGATGTGAAGTGCAGACCAGTATCAATTCGAGTGTACATTTTGAAATAACACTTTGAACAATAAAGACAGAGATGAAGAGCATTTTTATATTTATTGCCATCTATCACTGTAATAAAATAACTTTCCCATAAGGGAAAATATTTGGCCCCTGAAATTGATTTTCAGGGGTGTTTTAACCTAGGTTTTTTTTTTTTCATTATTCTTATTAAATAAATTCTTAAATTTACTTAATCAAATTAGAATTATATGGCACTACAGTTTGCCCAAACCTAGTGAGCACCTCACCAAGCATGTAAAAAAAGTTATCCCCACCTTTAAGCTTTTAGGTTGCTGGCGGACCTCCACAGCATGTTTCTGACGGAGTTCCTGCTCCCGTCGCTTATTATACTCCATCTGGTTGGCCAGTTCACTCTGGTGCTGCGTTCGGATCAGGTCAGCCCGAGTACGCTGAACCAGAGCTAGCTGCCTGAACTCCAGCTCCTGAGTGGACTCATGATGTCTCAACAACATAGCGCACTCCAGATCCTTCTGGGTTTGACGCTTATTCAAGTCCTACAGGGACAAATCAAGACAAAAAAGAATGGATTATGCAAAGAAAGGGAATAATAGATAAAGAGGCAAAAGAAGAGAAGTAGAAAGTAAAAATTAAAGGGAAAAGCACTCACTAACACATGTCCGTCTCACCTCTCTTAGCAGGTCCTGCTCCAGATTGTGTCTCGCGAGCAGCATTTTCCTCTTATACTGTCTGCACTGCAGCTCGTAATACTGCCGTTGTCGCCGTAATAAAGAGGCCTCTTCCTCAGCCTGGATCTGCTGCAGACACTCTTTCTGCCTCACCAGCCATTCCTGCTTCTCTCGCTTCGGCGTGGACTGGTTCTCACTCAGCTCCTGTTGCCATGGGGAAGGATTTTCAGGGTGGTAAAAGCAAGTTAAAGTGGACTTATTATGCCCCTTTTCACAAGATGTAATAAGTCTTTGGTGTCCCCAAAATGTGTCTCAAAATACCCCACAGACCATTTATTAAAGGATTAGTTTACTTTCAAATGAAAATGACCCCAAGCTTTACTCACCCTCAAGCCATCCTAGGTATATATGACTTTCTTCTTTCTGATGAACACAATCGGAGATATATTAATAAATATCCTGACGTATCTGAGCTTTATAATGGCAGTGAGCGATAGCAACGAGTATGAGCTGAAGAAAGTGTCTCCATCCACAGCCATCCATCATAAACATACTCCACACAGCTCCGGGGGGTTAATAAAGTCCTTCTGAAGCGAAGCATTTGCGTAAAAAAATATTCATATTTAGCAAGTTATGAAGTAACATATCTAGCTTCCGCCAGACACCTTCCGTGCTCAACTTACGAAGACTTAATCGTATATCTCTAATTGTGTTCATCAGAAAGAAGAAAGTCATATACACCTAGGATGGCTTGAGGGAAAGTAAAGCATGGCGTAATTTTCATTTGAAACACACCATTTTTGTGTGTGTCCCTTTAAATGCAAATGAGCTGCTGCTCCAAAAACATAGCTGGAGAATTTCAAGCAGCCAAAATGACGATTGTCAGAAACAGTGTTCAGCATTACATTGTTCAAACCGGAGTTGGAAACTGATGGAGAGACTTTTAGAATGCAACTGGACATTTCTGAATGGTTAGTGGATAAATTTATGTAGTTGCTGTGGAGTTGATTCAACTCATCGACTAGCATGTGCCAAGTTAATCTTTTGTGCAAATCCAGAGTTGAACTGACCCTCATTTGTGAAGCAGTCCGGCGTAAAATGGACACTTTACCGACATTCTTCTGCACATTTCCTTCATAAATAAAATTCAACCACGGTGTCCTCAGTGGCTCAGATGCAGAGAGTCTATGAAGACTCTTATGTTCGTTTGTACATCCAACAACAGAACATTTGTAATGTTTTTTGGTGCAGATATTGTATATCTACAGCTGCTATAGCGAGGAAACAGAAATGGTGGACTGCTGCAGCTCACTCAGGACGGTATCTTTGCTAACAAAGCAGATAATCAACCAGTCATGGGCAGGGCTTCCCAACTCTCACGTACGACTAAGAGGAAATCACTCATTTGGAGAGACTATTTTTGATTTATGGGGATTATAAAAAGGAGTGGGTGGATTTTTACCATTATAGGCTGGCTGCTTGCACCCACTGTGGACACGCATCTGTGTTCAAACACTGTATAATAGTGAATTTTGCATAATAGGTAATGGGGTGGATGAATATGGTGCAAATCAAAAGATGCTTTTATAATTTAATGCTTTATCAAGTACAGTTACTCTAAATTCATAAAAATGAAGCTCTGAGAAGAATGGACTCTTTGTGTACCTCCTTTAGCTGCTCCTTGCGTTGCCTGTACTGCCGTTTCTGGGAATCCAGCAGGCTGTTGAGTTCTTTTTTCTGCTGGTTCAAAATATGCTGCTGAAATTTCTTCTCTTCTGTCTGTGCAGCTTTAATCTGGAAGGAAAAAAAAAACACCAGATAAATAAGTATAAAAAACACATACAATATAACATAAACGTTCAAAAGTTTGGGGTCAGTATGATTTAAAAAAAAGAAAGAAATGTATTTAACAGGGATGCATTAAAATGATCAAAAGTGATAGTGAAGACATTTTTAATGCCTCAAAAATTCAAAGACTCCTAAAAAATGTATCGTTTCCAGNAAAAAAAAAAAAAAAAAAAAATGTAATTTGAAAACAAAATCATAATATCAGAATAATTTCTGATGGATTATGTGACACTGAAGACTGGAGTAATGATACTGAAAATTCAGCTTTGCTATTACAGAAAGAAAAAAAATATAATATAAAATTTTAAACAATATTTTTTATTAATAGTCACAATATTACTGTTTTATTGTATTTTTAATCAAATAAATGCAGCCTTGTTAAGAATGAGACTTTTTTCAAAAACAGACAAACAAAAAAATCTTACCAAACCTGTATATTATTTATTTATTTTTTTTGAAAACTTTTAGTAGTATTTACACTTTTAATAAAACAATTTAATACACAAACAAATTAAACACTGAAATTTAAATCGGAGATGATATTTAAGCATCTTTTTCTTAAAAATCCCATTCTTGCACATCACAAGACAAGGAGTGACCACAAAACATCTAATATCATTATTATTATAATTTTTCTTAAACCCCTCACCTCTTTTTCCTGGATGGCCTGATGTTTCTTACTCAGCTTGTCTGCTTCACTGCCAAAGTTGTTTCTCTGGGTCTCCAGCTCTTTGTCCAGTCTGAGCTGATGTTCATCCATCTCGGACTTGAGTTTGTTCTCCAGAGCCAGCAGCTGTTTCTGGTGCTGTCTCCTCATGCGCTTGTACCCAGACATCTGCTCCCTCAGAGCTGAGCCCTGTTCATGCTCCTGAATCTGACGGGTCACCTGGAAAGAAAGGGAGAGATGAAGTTTGTCTATACTAACTTCAGATCTGAATTAAAAATATGGACTATGAGCTGTGGGTCAGTCAGGTGCTCACCAGAGAAGCTGTGCGGATGGTAGCAAAATGATCTCGGTTTCTGTGCACCCTCCTCCGAGCGGCCGACGACGGCTGCTGCTGCGACTCCATCTCTGGCTGATAGGGGTCATCGTAAATATTATCACGTGCCTAATGAACAAAAACAAATTAGTTGAGGAAAGGACCATTTTTGAAGATTGTGTGCTCTCTGGCTTCGATTACGTACAGTGGGGCGGTGTATAATGGAGCTGTTAGAGGTGACAGTCTGTTCTCCCTCCTGCATCATGGCCATCTCAGCACTGTCGTCCGAGCCATCGGCCAGGCTGTTGACTGAGGAGCTCTGGGAGCTGGCGCTGATGGACATGGAGGGCACAGACTGAGAGCTCTCCATACTGTTCACCGTGCCTGTCTGCAGGAGGTACTGCTCTGCTTCCTACACACACAAAAGAAAACATTTAATGATATTTTCCTATTTTCTGTGGTGTAGAACAATATAACAAAAGAGCAGAAAATGGCCTGAACTAGATAGAAGGATCAAAGAAGAGAAATACAAAGGTTGACAAGCCTCTGGATGTACCTCTTCCTCCTCTCCTCCTTCCTGTGTGGGGCCGTTGTGGGTTTCCTGAAACAGGATCTTCTTCATCTTCCTGTACTGCAGGTTGTCCAACTCTCGCACAGCGTCTTTGGTGCGCGTGATCAGATCCATCACTACAGAATGGGGGCGCTCTCGACATAGGAAATGATGCTGCAAAGAGAATATACTGTGTGAACCACAGAGCTATATGTATAGATGAACTTCATGACCCAATCTCAGTGTTTGTAAACATGGACGAGCTAGAATTACGTGGAATAACCGGTTACATGTAATACAAATAATTGCTATTAATGATTTAATAGTCCTTTTTGTCACCTGTAGTACAAGCTTAATCCACATACAGTTTAAAAGATTAGTTCACTTCTGAATTAAAATTTCCTGATAATTTACTCACCCCCACGTCATCCAAGATGTTTATGTCTTTCTATCTTTATTAGAATAGAAATTAAGGTTGAGGAAAACATTCCAGGATTTTACACCATATAGTGGACTTCAATGGCTACCAATGGGTTGAAGGACCAAAACTGCAGTTTTAGTGCAGCTTCAAAGGGCTCTACACAATCCCAGACAAGGAATAAAGGTCTTATCTAGCGAAATGATCGGTCATTTTCTAAAAATAATAAAATATTTATATACTTTTTAATCACACGTGACATACAGTGGGTACGGAAAGTATTCAGACCCCCTTAAATTTTTCACTCTGTTATATTGCAGCCATTTCCTAAAATCATTTAAGTTCATTTTTTTCCTCATTAAATGTACACACAGCACCCCATATTGACAGAAAAACACAGAATTGTTGACATTTTTGCAGATTTATTAAAAAAGAAAAACTGAAATATCACATGGTCCTAAGTATTCAGACCCTTTGCTCAGTATTTAGTAGAAGCACCCTTTTGATCTAATACAGCCATGAGTCTTTTTGGGAAAGATGCAACAAGTTTTTCACACCTGGATTTGGGGATCCTCTGCCATTCCTCCTTGCAGATCCTCTCCAGTTCTGTCAGGTTGGATGGTAAACGTTGGTGGACAGCCATTTTTAGGTCTCTCCAGAGATGCTCAATTGGGTTTAAGTCAGGGCTCTGGCTGGGCCATTCAAGAACAGTCACGGAGTTGTTGTGAAGCCACTCCTTCGTTATTTTAGCTGTGTGCTTAGGGTCATTGTCTTGTTGGAAGGTAAACCTTCGGCCCAGTCTGAGGTCCTGAGCACTCTGGAGAAGGTTTTCGTCCAGGATATCCCTGTACTTGGCCGCATTCATCTTTCCCTCGATTGCAACCAGTCGTCCTGTCCCTGCAGCTGAAAAACACCCCCACAGCATGATGCTGCCACCACCATGCTTCACTGTTGGGACTGTATTGGACAGGTGATGAGCAGTGCCTGGTTTTCTCCACACATACCGCTTAGAATTAAGGCCAAAAAGTTCTATCTTGGTCTCATCAGACCAGAGAATCTTATTTCTCACCATCTTGGAGTCCTTCAGGTGTTTTTTAGCAAACTCCATGCGGGCTTTCATGTGTCTTGCACTGAGGAGAGGCTTCCGTCGGGCCACTCTGCCATAAAGCCCCGACTGGTGGAGGGCTGCAGTGATGGTTGACTTTCTACAACTTTCTCCCATCTCCCGACTGCATCTCTGGAGCTCAGCCACAGTGATCTTTGGGTTCTTCTTTACCTCTCTCACCAAGGCTCTTCTCCCCCGATAGCTCAGTTTGGCCGGACGGCCAGCTCTAGGAAGGGTTCTGGTCGTCCCAAACGTCTTCCATTTAAGGATTATGGAGGCCACTGTGCTCTTAGGAACCTTAAGTGCAGCAGAAATTTTTTTGTAACCTTGGCCAGATCTGTGCCTTGCCACAATTCTGTCTCTGAGCTCTTCAGGCAGTTCCTTTGACCTCATGATTCTCATTTGCTCTGACATGCACTGTGAGCTGTAAGGTCTTATATAGACAGGTGTGTGGCTTTCCTAATCAAGTCCAATCAGTATAATCAAACACAGCTGGACTCAAATGAAGGTGTAGAACCATCTCAAGGATGATCAGAAGAAATGGACAGCACCTGAGTTAAATATATGAGTGTCTCAGCAAAGGGTCTGAATACTTAGGACCATGTGATATTTCAGTTTTTCTTTTTTAATAAATCTGCAAAAATGTCAACAATTCTGTGTTTTTCTGTCAATATGGGGAGCTGTGTGTACATTAATGAGGAAAAAAATGATTAAATGATTTTAGCAAATGGCTGCAATATAACAGAGTGAAAAATTTAAGGGGGTCTGAATACTTTCCGTACCCACTGTAGGTGAAAGTACCGACCCAGTGTTATTTCAACAAACCATCCATACTGGCGTGCTGAATATGATCCTCAACTGGATGGAACTGGAATAAATACTTTGACTGTTGCGATCCCAATCGGACTTATGAAAGCTGCCCGAATCATAATAAAGCACTGTTCGCTGTTGGCCAGAGGAGAACTGGCCCCCCAACTGAGCCCGGTTTTTTTCTCCATTTTAACACCTGTTAGCCACCTGATGTCACCTGTTGGAGTTTGAGTTCCTTGCCGCTGTTGCCTTTGGCTTGCTTAGTTGGGGACACTTGACATTTGATATTCAATAGTGTTTTGATCTGCCTGCATTGACACCATTGTATGCAAAATGAACTGAGCTGGATGATGACATCACTGTTTACTCCAGTGCTGATATTGGGGGCAGTCGTGGCCTAATGGATAGAGAGTCGGACTTGTAACCCAAAGGTCATGGGTTCGAGTCTCGGGTCCGGCAGGGATTGTCGGTGAGGGGAGTGAATGTCCAGCGCTCTCCCCACCCTCAATACCATGACTGAGGTGAGACCCTTGAGCAAGGCACCGTACCCCCAACTGCTCCCCGGGCGCCGCAGCAATGGCTGCCCACTGCTCCGGGTGTGTGTTCACGGTGTGTGTGTTCACTGCTGTGTGTGTGCACTTGGATGGGTTAAATGCAGAGCACAAATTCCGAGTATGGGTCACCATACTTGGCCACATGTCACTTCACTTTACTTCACTTCTTCACTTCACTTCACATATATAGATAAATTAACTAAATTAATAACTATTGATTCTTACATCGGAATGAATCAATACTGAATTTACTTAAGATGGATACTGACACCATTTTCTTTAAGAGCTGCTGTGCAGCCAAAATGATATACCAGTTATCACTGTAAAGCTGCTTTGACACAATATGCATTGTAAAAAGCGCTATATAAATAAAGGTGACTTGACATGACAAAGTTCTTCGCCCTACCCTACTCTGCTGCTGGGTCGGTACTTCCACCTACGTCATGCGTGACCTTTCCAACGTGATTACCTAATGCACATCGCAGAGCTAGTGCAAGATGAGCATTTGTGGTTAAAGTTTATCATTTTATTTTTTTGGGAAAATGACTGATCGTTTCACTAGATTAGACTCTTATTCCTCAACTGGGATTGTGTAGAGCACTTCGAAGCAGCACTTAAACTGCAATTTGGACATTCAACCCGTTAGTAGACGTTGAAGTCCATTATATGAAAAAAGAAAAACATCTTGGATGACATGGGGGAGAGTAAATTATCAAGAAACTTTAATTCTGAAGTGAAATAATCCTTTAAACCCTTGAACATTGCTTTTCTTATACCTTTTACTCCAACGGTGAAAATACACCAAACATAGCATGCCTGAATATTCACTAAATATTCACAAAAGTTGCACTACTTAAAAGAAAAAAAACTATAAAAAAAGAAAAAAAAATTCCAAAACTCTCTACCCCATTTGACAGAGACCTTTTCAGTTTTTGACATTTCATCACAAGACATTTCTATATTCCAGTGGAATAAAGTGCACAATAATAACGGTTATTTCAAACTTATCACGAAAAGGCGATTATGTAATTGCAGGCTTAGCTAGAACAAGGAAGTGTGTTTTCAAGCCTCACATTGAGCAGCACATCTGAGGTAGGCCTGTCCTGAGGGATCTTTTGAAGACAAGAGTCCACAAAGTTACGGAAGTAGTCCGACCTGCATTTTAAAGGGGGAAAGAGAAAAGTACAAGTTTAACACACACATACACAGAAAACATAAAAAAAGACAAGCATACAAAAAAGCATTACACTGCAATAAAAATAAAATCAGTCATTTAAAATTCAATATCAAACTTATTTTAAATTGATGAATGGAGTCAATGGACACTGGCCAATTTTGAAAGTCTTTGTGGAAGACTTCCAGTAAGCAACTTAAACAGAGTTGTACAAAAGTAATTGATTTTGCTGCTTTATTTTTTTTTAGGCTAGCAATCAAACACATCATATAGTTTTACTTTGGCTGACAGCTGCTTTTAGATTTGACTATAAATGAGAGAGCATTGAAACTGACAGTGCCTTAAAAAAAACCCCAAAAAAACTCATATGTGACAGACACAAATACATGACTCCACGTTCTGTATCTCCACCTCATGGCATCCACAAGCAATGACTAAGTGTCTCAGCAGGCACAGAGAGAGAGACAGAGAGAGAGAGACAGAGAGAGAGAGAGAGAGAGAGAGACAGAGAGAGAGAGAGAGAGAAGTTTTGTCTTGACACAACATTATCTTCTCATTTCTTCTCTGAATAAGAGAACATTTCCTCTTTCCTTATAGGTACATAGTCCATGGACATGTTGACAAATGAATGATTTATTATTTCATTACTATGATAAATTGCTATATTTCAATTAATCATAAATTCATATTATGCTGCTGCTGTTGTGTAACACTATTAAATTCTAGTATTACACTTGGAGTTATTTACCTAGCAGCTAATAAAATGGGCATTTACCCATACATTGCAAAACAGAAAAACTAAAAAAATTGATTGCAAATGCAAGAGAGATAGAAAGACAAAACTAAACAGTTAAGATAAGACAATGAAAGAACAGGAGAAAAAAAAATGTAGACCAAAGTTCTCACCAATGGTTTGACGCCAGGACAGGGCTTTCGTTTTGCGCAATGTGGTATAAGGCACTCATAGCATTCATATTGAACAAGGGCGGCTTCCTTTCAGCTAGAGAGAGACAAACAGAAATATGAAACCAGTGCAAGCACACAGACACAAAAAGAGAATTAAGTCAGAATAAAAGGATGAGAGACCAGAATTAGTGCTACAAATAGACCAAGAGGTATGAGTGAATAAATGAAAGCACTAGGAGTTAAAGGAAGATGCAAAGAGTGGGTGAGACCAAGAGAAAGAGTAGAAGAAGTTAGCTTACAACCCAAAGCAGCTTAGACACTAAAATCCAAATCCCTTTCCCTAGCAAGAGACGTAGACACAACACAGACTCGCAAGCACCAAAACACGCTGGCCTAAATAAACCCTCTTAATACCCGAGATGGCCTGAAGTTTCAGGGGTCAGTGGGAGGTTGGAAGTCATGGATCAGTTTCAACATCACAAACCTAGTTCGATGCAGGTGATGCCGAGAGACCAGACGTCCACCTTCCCGTCGTACTGCCCCTCATCCATGGCTAGGATCACTTCCGGGGCCATCCTAAACACGAGAGGGGATGGATCATGGTAAACACTACTTTCTTTGCTGCCTTGAAAGAAATAAAAGCACAATCTACTGCACAGACACACTTTAATATTCACAATACAGGTTCCTCTCAGTTCACATCTGACAAAAGGCAGATATAATGGCTGGCATTGTGAATGTTGCAATATTTAATGTGCTTTTTATTTGGTAATTATGTTTCCTAAAGGTTGTGTTATTAGACTTGTTTTGCAATCCCTGTCATGACTTGCAAGTATGAGTTTTAAAACATTTGAATAGTATCTGGGGTTTACATTTTAGCAGCAAAAATTGTGTTAGAGGTTGAGGGTTCAATTCAACTATGCAAACTAATGTAAATACACAAGTTCAGTGATTCAGTTCAAAACTCTACTCTGATTCTATGAGAATATAAAAATCCACACCACAAGTATAACGATAATGACACAGTGGAACAATATCGATGGAATTATTTTTTTTTCCAGCTAATGAGTGAATAAAAATAAAAAAACATTGACAGTCAATCAGAATCCACCCCAACTTAAGTTCAACCCTATAAAGTGGCAGATGACGTAACTATGTGTCTGCTGGTGTGAATGCTAATATAGTCTTATATATAACATGGGACTTAAAGGGTTAGTTCACCCAAAAATGAAATTTCTGTCATTAATTACTCACCCTCATGTCATTCCACACCCGCAAGACCTTCGTTCATCTTCAGAACACAAATTAAGATATTTCCTTTTTCAATGCCCAGAAAGGTACTAAAGACATATTTAAAACAGTTCATGTGACTACAGTGGTTCAACCTTAATATTATGAAGTGACGAGAATATGTTTTGTGTGCCAAAAAACAAAATAGCGACTTTATTCAACAATATCTAGTGATTGGCAATTTCAAAACACTGCTTCATGTAGCTTCGAAGCTTTACGCATCTTTGGTTTTGAATCAGTGGTTCGGAGCGTGTATCAAACTGCCAAAGTCACGTGAACTATTGAAATTTGGAAACACTTATGAGGTAACGAAGCCTCGTTTACTGAAATTATGTGATTTTGGCGCTCTGAAACACAGATTCGAAACAAATGTTTCTTAAAGCTTCGAAGCTTCATGAAGCAGTGTTTTGAAATCGCCCATCACTAGACATTGCTGAATAAAGTTGTTATTTTTATTTTTTTTGGCACACAAAAAGTATTCTCGTCACTTTATAATATTAAGGTTGAACCACTGTAGTGACATGAACTGTTTTAAATATGTATTTAGAACCTTTCTGGACATTGAAAAAGGAAAGGATCTTGCTGGCAATGCAGGCCTCACTGAGCCCTCGGATTTCATCAAAAATATCTTAATTTGTGTTCTGAAAATGAACGAAGGTCTTACGGGTGTGGAACGAGTAATTAATGACATTATTTTCATTTTCGGTTGAACTAACCCTTTAAAGGATTAGTTCACTTTCAAATAAAATTTTCCTGATAATTTACTAACCCCTATGTCATCCAAGATGTCCATGTCTTTCTTTCTTCAGTCGAAAAGAAATTAAGGTTTTTGATGTAAACATTCCAGGATTATTCTCCTTATAGTGGACTTCAATGGAGCCCAAACGGTTGAAGGTCAAAATTACAGTTTCAGTGCAGCTTCAAAACATTCTACACGATCCCAGACGAGGAATAAGGGTCTTATCTAGAGAAACCATCACTCAGTTTCTTTAAAAAAAAGAAAAAGAAATTATATAAGTTTTAACCATAAATGTTCATCTTGAACTAGAGCTCTTCTTCTTCTTCTCTATTTGAATTCCAGCAGTGTAGACACTGCTAAGTGTATTACTGCCCTCCACAGGTCAAAGTTTGAACTAATTGTTATAAACTTGCACTAGAATATTGTATATGACAATTTAGTTTAAACTTTGATCTGTGGATGGCAGTAATACACTTAGCAGTGTCTACACTGCTGGAATTCAAATAGAGAAGAAGAAGAGAGCTAGCATTTATGGTTAAAACTTATATAATTTTAACATTTTTTTAGAAAATGAGTGATGGTTTCTCTAGATAAGACCCTTATTCCTCGTCTGGGATCATGTAGAACTCTTTGAAGCTGCACTGAAACTAATTTTGACCTTCAACCGTTTGGGCTCCATTGAAGTCCACTATATGGAGAAAAATCCTGGAATGTTTTCATCAAAAACCTTAATTTCTTTTTGACTGAACAAAGAAAGACATGAACATCTTGGATGACATGGGGGTGAGTAAATTATCAGGAAATTTTATTTAGAAAGTGAACTAATCCTTTAAGAACGGTGTGTCAAGCAGGTGTCTCATTAGCATTCGCTCGTTCTGTTCTCCTCTTGGCCCGCCCTGCTTCAAACTACAGTTATGTTAATAAAACTTCAATACATTAGCTCATCCATGAACATGATTCCTGAGTCTGAATGCTTTCCATTGGCTGTGGAGGTGAAGACGACAACTCCCATGATTCCACACTCATTCATGGCATCATCTAGCGCTGAAACTTACATATTGTGCCTTTGACCAAATAATAAATTGTATTTACAACTTACCAGTACGGTGTACCCACAAAAGAGTTGGCAGGAGAAACGATTGAGGCAGAGCCAAAATCTCCAAGCTTCACCTGACCAGGCTCAGTTAGCAGAATATTCCCTGCCTTCACATCTCTTGAAAAAGAAAATAAATAAAATGAAATAAGGATCTGTGCAGCTTTTATTGCTGAAAATAAATATATAATGACAACGGAGTAAAAAACTTAGATGGAACTTACAAAAGAACAGCCGAATGAAAATCTCAAAGTGAGTAGGTGTAAGAACAGAAATTCAAGGAAAGGGTCAGCGGTCTCACCTGTGTATCATGTTATGAGAGTGAAGGTAGGCGAGGCCCTGAAGTGCACCATGGGTAATAGCAGCTATTTCCACCTCCTGCAGAGGCTTTTTATGCACTGTGGAAGAAAAAGAAAAAAGAAAATACCTCACTGTGGGAAAATAACAGAAATCTGATGATTACAATATTTACACCTGCATGTTTCCCTGTGAACTGATGATGGTACAAATACAGCTGTACAAAAACAACAAAAACAAATGGACACCTCTAATGTCAGACAGGGCAGCTAAGGAAGAGCATAACAGCTTTATTTGAAAAGAAGGGAGGAAGTGAGGATGGGTAAACATGAACTACTCACCCTCTAAAAGATCAGAGGCTGATCCTAGACAGTATTCCATCACCAGCTAACAGGAGAGACAGACAACATTAGCACACGTCAGACAAACACATCACTCACAGGCATATGCATATGCACTTACCCATGCTGTGTGCTCTCTGAGGTAGCACCCTTTGTATTCGATGGTATTGGGGTGTCTGAGCTTCTGCAAGAACTTCACCTCCTTTATGATGTCCTGCCATTTCTGTGGGCCAAGTGAGAGAACACACCAAACAGTAGAAAAAAATGTGGTTTGTTTCCGTGAATAAGTTTGAACTGTCTGTCTTGATATACAAGTTGTATTTTGATTCTGACCTCATTGGACTGCTTGCCACTGAACGACATCTTCTTGATGGCCACCACTTCATTTGAACGCACATCATGAGCCTGAGTAAAAAAATATGGTCATGTAGAGCCTTAAAAACACATACATGCTAGGGATGTGCAAGACAAGTCAACTAAACGGTACAGCTGCTACTAGTCGACACTGAAAACAATAGCTGATTACACTAAAAAAAAACAAAATAAAAAAAACAAGTCCTTTTAATGTTACTGTGATGAGCAGAGCATGGCCAAGAGCCGTGAAAATGGAGCAAGGCTGGTGGCGAGTGTTAAATGAATGTCACCTGCGCGGCAGTGCACGCCGCATCGGACAGTGGAGGACAAGAGGACCAGGCCTGGGACATTTAAGTTGCGTGTTGTTTATGTATATCGGCCATGATGCACCTGCCATTTACTTTCGTTTCATTTACTTTGGCAATAAAACTTACGTTTACAGTTCGCCGGTCCTCCCTTAGCTCTGAACTTTGTAACATGTATATTTGAAGTTATTTTAAATAGCAGATTAAAATAAAACACAGGGGAAAATAATACCTTAAAGGGGCTCTCTGTAGGAATGACACCCAGTGTTCAAAATAGGTACTGCAGTCCAAATTCAAAATATTGTTTGGCCCGCCCCCTCGTTCAAAGACGCGGGTTGCCAGCTTTTACAGCATATGGTTGCCAGCAACAATAGGTAGTGCAATTGACAATGAAAGCTGATGAGTTGATTTATCTGTTTTGATATGCTTTTGCCAATTCCGATTTTCTTTCTAAGAACTATAAATGACAACATATACAAACAAAAATCTACTTTTCTTCAATGCAGAGTTTTATTTTCATTAAAAAACAAGTTAAAGTCAGTAATAAAATATAAACAGCTCAAATAAATGCAATAGAATAAAGAGAGCTATGAAACTAAGTTTTTTGGGTTAACTAGGTTTTTATTCAGGTAAGAAATAGTTGGTTTTGACATACTTTTGTATGTTTTTGACAGTTTAAGCGCAGGAAGGCACTTATTTTGGTACTTGTGACTCTGTTTGACTTCTGTCTCTGAGACTGAGCGTGGCTTGTTCGCTCCACTAATATAGATCAGTAGTGCGCGCGCTTTCGGTGTGAGCGCGAGACCTGCGGAATGACTAAAATTTATGCGCAATACAAGCACTACTTAAACGGAGCGAATGAGACGAGAGAGAGGAGGCGCTCGCGCGGGTGGGTGTCACTTCACCGTGACAGAGAAGAGAGCGAGAACGCGCAGCTGACGTTATTGCCTGATTCTCTGACCCAGTTTGTTTGCTGGTTTCCATGGCTGCAACACGCTGCGTTTTCCGCCAACTGGCAACCTGTGATGTCGAAATACTATTGGATAAACTGACAGCACATGTTTCGCACAGACCAAAACAAAAACAGACATTCCGACACGGAACGCACATTTTCAAAGTAGAATATCTGGCTGTATCATTGTTTTTCTGAGAAACAAGTAGGTGAACTTAGCATGTTTCCTAAATATCTGCAAACATATTAGGGTATTTTTATGCTTTATTAAAGTAAAAATCTTACATAGAGCCCCTTTAAGAGGTACTCTTTCATTTTACCTCAGATCTCCCATGCCTTTTCTTCCTGTCAGTCGTGGCGAGCTCAGAAATGACCACTCGAAAGACAAGCAAGGCATGGGAAAATTTCGAATTAGAAAAAAAAAAACAGAAAAGTCAAACTGGAATAATTCTACTGGAGCCATGCGTAACCATATGCAGCACATGCACGTGTGTGATAGCCGAAGCAAGCAAATGCCCATCGCGTCATTCACTTCAACTCTGAAAAAAATATCTCATCTCCGAGACGACAGCAACAGACATGTTCCCACTCAGTTTAAGGGAGAAGGCTTCCTGAAAAGTCATAATGCAAGGCAAGCATACTGCATATTTATGACCCGTTTTTAGTGGCATTAATTATGGGATTTGACTGTTTGATTCATTGTTTCAAATGGATCATATATATGCACAAGTCTTTGGGGGGTTTCTTAATTTAGACCAGTTGACTAATCGGTTACAAAACATCTGTTTAAACGACTGACAAATTAACCGAAGCGCACATCCCTAGTACATACACATCCATGGATAAATATTGGCATTGTTTGCTCACAAAGTACACAGCTCCAAAGCTGCCATGACCGATTTCCCGGAGATCAGTGAAGAGCTTCTCGGGATCATCTCTGTAGAAGAGCTCAGACACCTCAGAGTCCTTCAGGGTCCCAGTACGCACACTGGCAGGCATGGCTGGCTCCTGAGACAGAGAAAAATAAAGAGAGAGAACTAGTAACTATGCATGTATGCTGAATAAGCAATCCTGTTGTATTATGTTCATCTGCAATAGCACAAAAACAAGGCACTGAGTCAGGGAACTTCTCAACAGGCTATCTATTCATTTATTAAGACATCAGTCTGGATCAAACATTAATTCCTGAGTAGAATCAGTATTTTAACGTTTCTGTTCTTGCGGTCCTTATTAAACATTACCATTCTGAAAATGGTTTAATTGGGAAAAAAATACTGGTAAATAATGTTAATTTAGCCTAGGGCTGGGCGATATGGCTGAAAACTGTATCACGATATCAGTGTTTCATATCGGTCGATATCGATAATTATTGATATTTTTTATGACCCATTTAAAATGAGGACCAGGAGAAAAATATATTACATTTAAACATTTTTATTTTAAACAACCTTCCTCTGATCATAATCCCCTCAGTTATTAAGACAGAAATGTCAACAACCATGGAAAACGAGTATTACAGAAGCATCCTAACTGGACAAAACAATCCTAAAAGCTGTCTTAACTTTAGGACAACCCCACTGTTGTCCTAACTTCAAACCTATTTGAAATCCAATGGTAAAAATCACAGTACAAAAGCCTTTTCGAGAATGGCATTACATTTATTAATTATCCAAGACAAAGAGCAGCGATGTTTAATGGTGGAGAGACTTTTGGAGGACCCAGAGGATGTGCTGCGCTTTAATGATAAAATACTTCCTTATCTTCGTGAGTGAGCGAAGGTGAAAACTTGCTGAATAAAACAGGCTTTAACTGTGACGAGCAGCGCGCGCGAGAGCCGTGAGAGAACTGCGCGAGTGATAATGGGCATCAGCTGCGCGTTTCATCGGTCTTGCGCCGTTCTGTCAGGGCTCTCGCCCGCCGTGCTCGTCACATTAACGTTACCTTTTCAACGGAACTTTGAGTCTCTGCCGCATTGGAATTAAAAGTGCGTCGTTGTTTCTCCATTTTGATTTTAGGTTTACCTCAGAAGCAGTTTGCGCTTCTTTGGTTGCTTGGTAACAGACCTGACAGTTGATTACCGAATTCGATGGAGCGGTTTAAGATTTGCTTCTGTAATACGAATTTGCGAAGAATAAAAAATATCGAATGTTTTATCGAACACATTTTTTATTGATATCGATCACGTGTCTATCGCGATACATATCGTTATCGTTTTATCGCCCAGCCCTAATTTAGCCTATACTTTACACAAATTTATAATCAGACTTGTGCAAAATTTCACTCACAAAAGACATAACACAAGATAATTAAAGGGATAGTTCACCCAAAAATTGAAAATTCTATCATCATTTACTCACACCCAAGTTGTTCCAAATCTGTATAAATTTCTTTGTTCTGTTGAACAAAAAGGAAGATATTTTGAAGAAAGTTTGTAACCAGGCTGCTTTTGTGCACCATTAACTTCCATAGTAGGAAAAAAAAAATACTATGGAAGTCAACGGTGCCCCAGAACTGTTCAGTTTCTCACATTCTTCAAAATATCTTCCTTTGTGTTCAACAGAACAAAGAAATGTATACAGGTTTGGAACAACCTGAGAGTTAGTAAATGATGACAGAATTTTTATTTTTGGGTGAACTATCCCTTTAAGCTTTAACATTTAATGCATAACATTGTAAAACCACAACAGAATGTAGATAACCTTTATAGAAAAAATATTGACCCGTTTGTTTAATTGAACCACTGGACAGACTAATACCGCCTTGTACCCTTGACTTATTAGATGACTTGACATAGAAGTACTGACTGACAAGATTTTCTTAGTGATGACCCATGTAAAAAGTGCTTTATTTAATGTCGCTAAACAAGTCTCTAAACATGTTTTAACTTCAGGCTAATATCCCTCTGTACCGCCTTTGGATGCTTCTTTGTAGTTATTCAAGACAAAGCTTGTTGTGGCAGTGACAATTAAAATGTCTTGCCTATGACGACTTGACAGCTGACTGAGCGTGGGCATTTTACTCATGTTGGATGCATCTACGTCACATTGGCATATGCTATACCTGAGAATAACAACACTTTTTCAGTAAGTTACCTTTCTTGTAGAATTGTGCTTCAAATAAAGAACTTTATGTTGACCAGATTGTTAGTTAATCATTTACAAGTCAATATTGCCTATATGGACAGTGATTTAAAAAAAAGAAAAAAAGAAGTGAACTTGTAAAACTGTGGTGTTAAATGTGATGCGGTCAAAAATTTGGGTGTATCTAACTTTTTGTGCGCCTAAAAAGAGGCGCACCAGTGCAAAATGTTACTCTAGAGCCCTGATGTAGACTGATTGAAATCAAGAACATACTGTCTTGTAAGACAACATCTGTTCCAAATCACAAGTCACCTAATGATTATCTCAGCGCAAAAATTCACAAAAACTATATTCCTCATACCAAGTCAACA
>RJVU01053643.1:910571-942580 GCA_003731715.1 Anabarilius grahami | reverse complement strand
AAAAATTTGTTTGGTTGGGGTGAAAGTGGCTTTCAGAAATTGAACCAAATGTGAAAATGTTCAAAATGTCACTCTAAACTTGTGAACTCCTCATCTCTTCTCTGGCTTGGCTTATATGCCACAATCTGGCATCTGCAGCACACTATAAAAGACTCAGAAGACTGTGACCCAGTTAGAAGTTGTGAGATTCTGTGCAGCGCATTAATAAAGAAGATGCTGTAATCTGCCCTGGTTGGATGATGGAGTTTGATGTTTGGTTCCTTTTTTCATCTTCTTATAATTAATGCATCCAATTCTGTTTGTTCACACTATTTGAATTGCCAAACAGAGAAAACCCGACCATCACATTCAATGCATCACACATCTAGTTTACTCACATCCAAACACATAATCCAAAATGAACACACTCTAATCAAAACGTAAAGAACATCCTGATGGAATTTCTAATTTGCAAATGCATTTCAAATTCACAGTGGAAATGTAAATATGTATTTAGGCTTCAGGCTGATTGAGGTGGTTTAGTAGAAGGTTTGTGAGGGAGCGAAAAACAACACTGGGTTAAACTGTACAGCAATTAACTAAGTATTTTGATAACAGATTCATCTGTTGGTTAGTTATTTGATTATTACTTGAAAAAAACCCTGAAACACATTATTCAAGATCTTGAGAAATGTTCCAATAAACAATTTGCAAATTAAAAGATTCAACAACAAAAAAAGCCAGAATATTAATAGCAACAAGTTACTGTAAATATCGCTATTTAATAATGATATTAAATGTTTTTATTAAAACGCCTATATGTACTGTACATACAGAAAATAATAGCACTGAACAGAACACCACCAGCAAAGTCAAAGCAGATGACAGAAACCTAGCCAGATGAACCCATTCATTTGATCTCCTATGCTCTGGTGACGATAATCGATACTGAAATATGATCTGAATCTTTACTGGCTAGTTGATGCAGCCCATCTAAACTGTAATCAAAAAAACACAGACACATTGGAGACACATTAGCTTGCTTATCAGACAGGTGGAGTCTTGCAATTTTTTGAGATTCTTGTATTGTTATCTTGATGTTCTCACTGGCTCCTGAGGCACAAGCTTTAAAAATCACAAAACACTAAACTATTAATAAAATATCTGTCAAATCACCAAAAATTATATCTGAAACACTGAGAACTCACATACTAAACTGTAAACTAACTTATAACACAATAGGCTGTCAGTCTGAGGTCAAGGCCTGAAGATTTAAGAAGACCCTGATATACTTCAAGCGAAATCGAAGAACAAACTGGTGAGATGTCATTTTGAACAAAATGAGGCCAAAACGAAGTTCGTTTTGTGTTCATTTCAGGAGTTCGGAAAAGTTCGTTCTGGCTGGTAAACACCATCGAATTACCACTGGTCTGTGGTGATGATGTAATAGGTAGGTGTGCCTCTGAGGCTCCGCCTTCTTTACGTGGAAATGTTCTCCACTTCATTTCTTCTGTTAAGTCCATCGAGGTCGGGCGTTCGTGAGTAAAAACATAACACGCTGGAGAACGGCTTTATACTAGAAAATGAAGTTGTAATTCTAATCGAAAAAGACACTGACACTGTTTTTCATGTTTAATATTTAAACAATATATTGTATAAAGTCATATATAAATAAACACAATGTGACTTTACTGGAATGCCGAATTGCAGAGTTTGTGCAGACATCCACATCTCTATGATTAGATGCTTTCTTTACCGTTTTTTCATTGCGGTCATTTTTGTTGTGCGTTTATTTTATTGAAAGGAAAGCGCACAGCACATATTTACTTATTCATCTAAAGCCTCTCTCAGTAGCATGGGTGGCGCCAGGATGTTTGCTAACAGTATAATGCTGCTCACATATTTAACTTATTTTTAACCCAACGCGAAGAACGAAAAAGTGAGAAAAACTTTGCAGTGAATATATCCGGGCCTTTACACTCAACACATTTCAAAGACATCTAAAATGAACAGAAACCACATGAACATTCAATTTAAGACATGGGTGAGGTCCATAAAGTCAACATTAAAGGCAGTTTTAAACCTATTTAACTTCAGTAAATCGATAAGTTTCTGAATGAAATGCAATATTAAATGGGGAAAAAGTGGGTAGGACTTGATTTGATCCATTGGGAACTGACAATGGAGTCAGATGGTTGGAGGGGAGGTCAAAAATCGAGGGATTTTTGACATCAGCAGAAAAAGGAAATGTGTTTCCTTATGCAAAATATTACCAAGACAACATTGTTTGTAAAAGGATTAACAAGCATTAAAGGTGCAGTAAGTCGATTTTGAACAACGCTGTTGGACATTGTTGATATCTGAAATCAACCCAAACAAACACACCCCTCTCTTCATTGCTCCGCCTCCAAAACTCACACTCCAGTACTAACCACCCTGCTCCGAGTCGGTCTCGAACCCCAGCCCGATCACTGCTGGCATGCGAGGCGAATGCACTACCAATGACTCTAAACACTGCATTCTCTAGCGATCGTCAGGTGTGCAGTAGTTTAACTGCAAAACTCTCACTATCTGGCCACTGTTACACACGCAATGTGAGTGGATGTCTGTTTATCACAGCTGACGCGCAATAAAATGTGTCATGAAAAATAAATCACAGTTGATGAACAAATGACAAGGAAGCACAAAAAATGAACGTACAGTACACAAGAGTAAATACAAAGTGTTCATTGTAAGTCGCAAACAGCACAGCAGCTCCAGACAATCAAAACCTCCAGCGCTGGAAAGCTTGTCTAATATAAACTTGGTCCTAAAGCGCTTGCCCAGTCATAAACCTTCATTCCAGTGATATTCTTTTGTATTGTGTCCCATTTCTCGTTCTGCAGTTTCTCTTATTTTCAAATCTCCCACTTGATCCTTCTCTCTCCTCGACCGTTATACGCCCCCTAATGCGGATTGGTTAGATGTTTGTTGTTGCTGTCGGCCCAACTAACTTCCAAACAGTGTAGTTGAAAAAAAATACATACCCCACCTTTAAGAAAGCAAATAGTGTTTAATTTATTACAGTTGTGATGGAACAGAAGCAACAACAAATCTTTTCTTTGGTATTGTGATGTACCTTTTGAGTGTAACGGATTATTGGGAAAAAAATAAAAATAAAATGAAGGGCGTGGAGCTGGTTCTATGCATCAGTTGTTGATTGGAATTTAAGATGTGGGTGTTGCACTCAAAAGTGGAGGCAGATGAACAAGCTTGCAAGAGCGGATTTTAAGAAGACTAAATGATTGGAGAAATCCTGCATATATCACCAGAGAAAAGTCTGTAATTTTTTTGCTTCCAGGTCCAGTTATTATGATATTCTGACTAAACATTACAAGGACAATTAAATTTTTTTATTTTTTTTTTTGATGATTGTGTATTTTTCACACTATAATAAATTACAAGCATTTAGAAAATAGACAAGGTGAATTTTCAGTTCATGCCAGCAACTTAAAATATATTTGACATGGTCAACAACACAATGATAGACATGGCAGTTCCTGACAAACGTGTTGGGACAGTCAGCTCAGAAAACAACTCTAGAAAAAGAGATGCTCAGATTAAAATATAAGGTTTCAACCACACACCCCTGCACAATAAGACAGACGGTGACTCAATCACACCGTGGGAGACAAGCAACTGTACTCATAAGTTCATCTGAGTTTCAAAGCTTTTAGCAGCACAGAAAACTTTCTGGTTGCTGTAATAAAGACTAGAAAACACATAAAGGAAAAGCACGTCATCTGAGCTCTGTGGATGACCACCAGAGCTTCAACAGCATGATTACAGGGTGTTGGGGGTCTATGGGATGGAAAAGTCTATTTCGCACTTCCTGTTTAAAGAAAAAAGTTTCACGCAAGATCTAAGGGAAACCGACAGCTGCTAACCAACCCATAAACAGACTCTTTAGAACAGTAGGTCTTAAAGGTTTATTTCACCCGATTACAGCGGTTCAATATTAATATTATAAAGTGACGAGAATATTTTTGGTGCACCAAAAAAACAAAATAACGACTTATGTAGTGATGGTCGATTTCAAAACACTGCTTTATAATATTAATATTGAACCACTGTACTCACAAGAACTAATTTAAATATGTTTTTAGTACCTTTATGGATCTTGAGAGAGGAAATGTCATTGCTGTCAATGGAGGCCTCACTGAGCCATCGGATTTCAACAAAAATATCTTAATTTGTGTTCTGAAGATGAACAAAGGTCTTACGGGTGTGGAACGACATGAGGGTGAGTAATTAATGACATTATTTTCATTTCTGGGTGAACTAACCCTTTAATCCTAATGATCATACTGCACATTTTGGATGTCTCTTTTATTTAAAGAGTTAGTTCACCCAAAAATGAAAATTCTGTCGAATTACTCACCCTCATGTTGTTTTAAACCCATAAGACTTTTGTTTTCTCTGAAACAAATGAAAATATCTTTAATGAAATCAGAGATTTCTGTTGCTCCACTGAAAGTCCACGTAACCAAACCTTTGATGACTCAAAGTTCATAAAAACATTGATCAATTTTATATAAAATTGATTAAATGGCTTAATTCATATGGATTGCATTTACAATGTTTTATGAACTTTTTGAATTGTCAAAGTTTTGGTTTAATAGACTTTGAAAGGAAGGACAGAAAGGTTTCATTAAAAAGATATTCATTTGTGTTTCAAAGACGTACAAAAGTCTCACAGGTTTGGAACGGCATGAGGCGGGTGAGTAAATGATGGCAGAATTTTTTTGGGTGGACTAACTCTTTAACCCCACTTGATTTATATCTTCAGCTCACAAGTAGATGCTCCAAGAGCTGAACTGGGTGTGTCATCCACAATGTGCAGCGACCAGCATTGAGAACTACAGCTTTACAAAGTATTGATGAGGTCTTTGACCCCTCCTCCTAGTTACAGTCGACTAACATTGCATGACAAAATATCATGTATTGATTACACTTGCCCTAATGTGTTATTATTGTACTTAAATGGTACCCAGTAATGTTCTTCCTTCCACTCACTGAGTGCACTTAAGTCTGTAATGTGTTTGTGCAGTTGAAGCACACCTTTCACACTACTAAAACCTTTCCTGTGGACTTTGTGTAGTGTGGAGCACTTTTGTTGGCCTCGGAGCTGAATGAATTGTCAAGTGTGGTTAAAATGTATAAAGAGTTGCATACTATTGTATAAATGCTAATTAGGGATGAGGGCACAATCAGTTTCCGGTGTTCTGCTGGAAAGGGGGAAACTAAACAATAGATAAACATCCCGGCTGTCTCTAAAAACCCAGAGAACTGCATTTTGAGGAAATAGAGGAAAAATAATGTCCTTGATGCTTTTTTTAGTTAGGCAGCTCACTAGGTCTTGAGACACATGTACAAACTAGTGTTATGATTGTAGTACAAACCCTTGATTATATATTGTTATGATGGAAGACGTCCGGCTAGTTCATGACAGGCTCAAGATGAGCGTCTGTCAACAACAGAAAGTCTGAGTTTACGTGTCTTATCCAGCTATAAATGTCTCACAATCACTATTAGGTTTCAAACTCAAAAGTGCTTAAAAACAATGTGTCTTACCGTGGCGTGCTGCGGTCCTCCTCTTTATTCCTTGTGAATAAACAGTTATCCTGCTTCCTCCGCAAATAACCGTGGCGTTTGCAGTTTTTTGCCCGCTGCGACGTTTCAAATCAATACACGGTCCATTTTTCTACCAACGTCCGCCTTCTAACGTGCAGAAGAGCATACGTTGTACATATGAATGTCCTAAAACTCTTTAGTGCCTATGAAGCCTTTATCTCACTCTCTCGCTAACGGTTCGTTAGCCAGCTAGCCAACTGTTTCCACTTTGAATACGGGCCGCGGCTGGTGTACCTGCTCGCCCGCTCCTGCGCCTATCATATTGCACAGTTACATCCGCACTTTTGATTCTCGATGTGATTTGAAGACTAATTTTATTCTGTGTCTGACTGTCTTTCAATCTAACCCCCTTTTTTTTGTCCAGGAAACGCAAAATGGCTACGTGGGGCGGGAGCCAACCGGAAGGAAGGTCAAAATGCTGTGCCGTATGTTTCCGGTGAAGAGTGGCGTTGGGAATCTGCCATCTTGATAAGGGCAAAGTTTACAATGATGTACATACGTAATGACAACTGATGGATACATTGCACAACTTTAAGGTTTGTCATTAATTATAACACTGCTACATTAAACAGAGTACTCTTTTCAATAGAAGAGATGTATTTCCTACCTTTCATGGTACATGTCAGCTTGTTGACTGAGTCATAAAAAAATTTAAAAACTATAGGCCTACAAAAATAATCCTAATTTAAAACATTATTTCATGGCTGTCATTTCATGCAAATTAAATTTCCTAAGCAAAATATAACAATTTTATAGTGTCATCAACTATGGTATACACTGGTTACCTATTAAGTTCCGGATCAATTATAATCTTCTATCACCCTACAATCCATCACGCCCAAAATAAAACAGAAAAGCAAATGGAGAATAATTAGCGTAGCTGCTGTTCATAAGCAAAGATAGTCATGTGCAAGTGATCTGATATAACTGGAGTACAAGGATATGAGATGCATTATGTGAACGCTTGGCTAAAGAGATGCGTCTTTAATCTAGATTTAAACTGGGTGAGCGAGTCTGAGCCCCGAACATTATCAGGAAGGCTATTCCAGAGTTTCGGAGCCAAATGAGATGGACTTAGCTATCCTAGGTACAACCAGAAGTCCAGAGTTTTGTGATCTTAAGGAGCGTGAAGGATTGTAGGGCAATAGAAGATTGGTTAAGTACACAGGAGCTAAACCATTTAGAGCTTTATAGGTCATTAGCAATACTTTAAAATCGATATGAAACTTAATGGGTAACCAGTGTAGAGATGATAAAATTCGTGATATATGATCATATTTTCTTGACCTGGTAAGAACTCTAGCAGCTGCATTTTGGACTTATTATAGCTTGTTTATTGAGGAAGCAGGACAACCAGCTAGTAATGCATTACAGTAATCTAGTCGAGACGTCATAAAAGCATGAACTAACTTTTCTGCATCAGAAACAGATAACATGTTCTGTAGCAATGTTTCTGAGGTGGAAGAAGGCTGTTTTTGTAACATATGAAATATGATTTTCTAATGACAAGTTGCTGTCTAATATAACACCCAGGTCTTTAACTGTCGAGGATGGAGTAACAGTACATCCTTCAAAATGCAGATTGTAGTCTGAAAGATTCTGTGTACAGGTTTTTGGTCCAATAAGTAATACTTCAGTCTTATCTGTAGTGTGTCTGTGTCATTATTCAGTTCGGTTCAATAACAGTGTTTATGATAGTGTCATTAGCTTAAATCAGTTACATTTTGTTCTCACCAGGATAGAGTCAGTGCAGTTAAAATGATAATATTACTGAATGTGAACTGACATAAGGGTGAAATATTCTCTCTAAATGTATTAAGAAAGGCATAAGTAATACTTATACAGCCTGTAAGGGCAAAGGTATATAGATGGAATTCAATCCGTCATGGCAAATGAACTGAAGCCGGTAGAATGACTAATGTTGGTACACTGATATGTTACACTAATATACCATTGAACTCCGTAACGAGGGTGTCAACGTGAAGTTATTTTTTAACCATCTTTTACTGCTGATCTTTTACGTCCCCTGCTGATTTTGTAAGTTTGGCCACTTACAAAGAAATGAAGGGTCTATAATTTTCATGGTACATTTATTTTAACGAATAGAGACAGAATATCAACAAAAAAATCCAGAAACATTATATAAAGGTTATAACTTGACTTGCATTTCAGTGAGTCAAATAAGTATTTGATCCCCTACCAACTAGCAAGAATTCTGGCTCCCACAGATTGGTTATAAGCTCAAGTGGAACACAGATTCCTGTCACTGTAAGAAAGTACTCCTAATGTCATCTTGTTATGAGTATAAAAGAAACCGGTCCACAGAATCTGTCTCTTCCATTCCAACTTCTCCACCACCATGGGCAAGACCTAAGAGCTGTTAAAGGACGTCAGGGACAAGATTGTAGAACTGCACAAGGCTGGAATGGGCTACAAGACCATCGGCAAGAAACTTTTAGTGCGATTATTTGGAAATGGAGGAAATACAAATTAAGCATCATTTGCCCCCTGTCTGCAAGATCTTGCCTATGAGGAAAGGATGGTCATGAGAAAGGTGAGGGATCAGCCCAGAACTTCACTGGAGGAGCTTGTTAATGATTTTAAGGCAGATGGGACCACATTCACCAAGCAAACCATTGGTAACACACTACGCCTCAATGGATTGAAATCCTGCAGCGCCCGCAATGTCCCCCTGCTCAAAAAGGCACATGGACAGGCCCGTCTGAACATCTAAATGATTCAGAGAAGGCTTGGGAGAAAGTGCTGTGGTCACATGAGACCAAAATTGAGCTCTTTAGCCTCAACTCGACTCGCTGTGTTTGGAGAGAGAGAAATGCTGACTATGACCCCAAAAACATCATCCCTACAGTCAAGCATGGAGGTGGAAACATTATGCTTTGCGGCGGTTTCTCTGCTTTGGGCACAGGATGACTTCACCGCATGGACGGGGCCATGTACCATAAAATTCTGGATGAGATCCTCCTTCACTCAGCCAGAAAACTGAAGATGGGTCATGGATGGGTCTTCCAGCATGACAATGACCCAAAATATACCACCAAACCTGGTGACAAACTACAAGAAACGTCTTACCTCTGTGCTTGCCAACAAGAGATTCTCCACCAAGTTTTGCTTTACCTTTTTACAATGTTTTTTTTATTTTTATTGATTTTTTGCTTGATATTTTGTCTATCCGTTAAAATAAACCTACCATAAAATTATAGACCCTTCATTTCTTTATAAGTCAAACTTACAAAATCAGCAGGAGATCAAATATTTATTTTCCTCACTGTAACTTTTGAGGTTATTTTTGCAGGTTATTTTTACTTATTTTATACAAAATAAATGATGGGGACATAAAAATGCACTGCACTGAGGCTATGGTTCATAAATATGATGTAATCAATAAACAAATGTTCATTACCACTGAACTTTTAAAAAGTGACAGTACATTCACTGATTGCCCTATGGAAGTAAATTAATGCCAAATGTTTTCGAAATAAAAAGCTTGTTGAATTGCACTAATTGAAAATAAATATGCATTACATTAGCTGTGCTTGCATTTAGATGCATTGTATTTTTAAGGCTTGAATTTTTATGGGCTGAAATTCAACATGGTNAAAAAACAAAAAAGGTAACTGCCACTTTTTCACTAATCTGAATTTTTTATCAAAATATCTCACAATTTTGCCTTTTTTCCCTAGCATTGTGAGATGTCGTCTATAATTTCTTAGCAATAATCAAAATTCTGGTACAAGAAAATGTTACCAATAAATGGGTGCCAATAATTGTGGCCAACGTGTTTTGGAGAAAAACATTTATTTCATAATGTGATTTTCCCCCCACTTTCAATTTTTTTCCTTCAATGAAAGGTTAGATTTTTGCTAATTTTATGAATTAAAGATCAAAAGGATAAACAATGCAGATTTATTTTTATAGTCATCTTTGATCATATTTACCAAGGGTGCCAATAATTCTGACCACAACTGTACATACCTTTAATGACATGACATCATCTCCCAGGGCTTAAGAGAATGTTTTCCTTTGGAAAAGAACAATCTGAGTCTTCCATCGTAATAAAACCGGTAAAACTAGATCACTGAACAAGCAATAAAACATTAAAGTAAATAAATTATAGGAAAATAAAAGTATTTATTTATTTTTTCTTTTATTTATTTATACTGTTCATGACTCTGCGGTTCTTCTTTCATATATTCTCTTTGTCCTAATGAACTCACCAGCAAAACTTTTATCTTTGAAACTCAACACATATATGTTCTTTATGCATGAATATACATTACCGTTTCTAAAGTCTGCATGGGGTCAGTAAGATTTTTTGTTTTACTAAACTGAAAAAAGGTGACTGTAAAGAAAAGATTTCTATTCCAAACAAATGCTGTTCTTTTGAACTTTCTATTTATTAAACAATTCTGAAAAGAAAATGTATCATTGTTCCCACAAAATATTAAGCAGCACAACTGTTTTCAACATTAAAAATAGTTTCTTGAGCATCAAATCATCATATTAGAATGATTTCTGAAGGATCATGTGACACTGAAGACTGGAGTAATGATGCTGAAAATTCAGCTTTGTCATCACAGGAATAAATTACATTTTAAAATATATTTAAATTGTAATCATATTTCACAATATTACTGTATTATTATTGATCAATAAATTCCTGATAAATTCAGCCTTGGTGAAGAGTCAGTGTTGTATCTTTCTGTTTGATACCAGAACAAATTCATTTTAAAATCATGATTAAAATAAGAGTCTTAGACTCACTTAATAACTTTTAATGCTGAAAGACTTTTGTGTATTACAATATATATTCAATGTAGTATGCTCATCCAGTATGCTATTTATTTTTATTTATTTATTTATTTTTTGGTCCTAAATCGCAAGTGACAAAATGTAAATCAATTTAGAGACACTTGAAATTGTATAATGTGTTAACCTGTAGTAAAGCGACTTGAAAGCTAACTGAAAGGCACTCAATAAGTGATCCATAAAACACCTGTAAAGGTGACCGTGGTGTGTGCTGTATAATAAAGGCACCTGAAAAAGATGAGTCAGAGACTCATGGTGGTGAGGGCTGAGAATTCACGATAAATACACACAATAGCTGATTTACATCTCATTAGAGAGCTGAGGGTAGACGTAACAGCAGTCAGAACACAGACCAAAGCAAGTATGAACACAGCTTTGAGTGTTGTTGGAGCCTTACTTCTCAACATAGCAGGTAAGATCTTACTAAAGTCTATAAAATGTAGTGTAAGTTTAATGTTTAAATAATAATGACAAACCAATTTAACTGAAATGTAGGACCTCTGTAACACACCAATACCTGAAATGGCTTTAACACTTGACTGAATTTAGGTTTGTCATGGTCGTAAACACCTTTTGATCTGAAGGCTTAAGCTTAAGGGTTGTGGAGGTAAAATATACATTGTGCTTTTCAAATTAATTTCTTTATAATTGTAAGATGTATTTATATAGCCTACAATTCTATTTTAATATGAACTGGAATATAGACAAAGGATAGCGACTTTAAAGAAGCTAAATTGTTTTAAAATGCGGAAAGCAGTGATGATAATAAAGAATGAGTAACGGCCAAACATTCAACTATCTTTTTACACTTCTCTTTTACTACTGTAAAAATAATAACATTATTGATTGATATTTGAAAGATATTTGAATTATAGATATTTCATTTAAAATCAGCATTAGCTATAAACAATCAAGATTGAGGTTTTTTTTACTGTGGCAGTAGTGCACTCAACAGACGAAAATTAAAAAAACGGTTCTATCTATCTATCTATCTATCTATCTATCTATCTATCTATCTATCTATCTATCTATCTATCTATCTATCTATCTATCTATCTATCTATCTATCTAATATATATGGTCAGCAGGATGTGACAGACCATATATGTCCTGTGTATGTGACGTCATTGAGATAGGCAAGCAGGTGAAGTGCATATAATCTGTTTAGCTATGTGCGCACAAATGACCATTTTCGTTGTGTTGTTAACTTATGTTTGCTGTTTANCTATCTATCTATCTGCCTGTCTATCGTTCTGTCTATCTATCTATCTATCTATCTATCTATCTATCTATCTATCTATCTATCTATCTATCTATCTATCTATCTATCTATCTATCTATCTATCTATCTATCTATCTATCTATCTAATACATATGGTCAGCAGGATGTGACAGACCATATATGGTTGACTTGTGAGTCCTGTGTATGTGACGTCATTGAGATAGGCAAGCAGGTGAAGTGCATATAATCTGTTTAGCTATGTCCGCACAAATGACCATTTTCGTTGTGTTGTTAACTTATGTTTGCTGTTTAAATTTCGCAATATAGGGAATATAGGGAGCTATTAAAGAGTTTCATGGGCTGGTGCTGTCACGCTGAGGTTCAGATGAAGAAGATGAAAGGTTCAGACAGGTTTCTACAAACAAAAAGGTTCTTTAATAAAACAAACTCAGATAAGCCAATGACAAGAAGAAAACGTAACAGTGTCTTCACACAAAAAATACCGGACAATGAATGAGAACTCCAGAGAAACTTAAATAAATAGTGATGATGAGACAATGACGAAAAGTTAATGAGTGTCCCATGACAATTAATGATTGGCAGGAAACTAGAACAAAGGAAACATGTGACTGAAGACAAACCAACTAAAAGTCCATGAAAATGAATTTAAACACAGTCTGTGACAGGTGTGAGATAAACGGTCTCAGGCTAAATGCTATAAGACAAAGGAAATAGTGGTTGATTTTTGGAGATTTCCTCAGCAAGTGGTAGTGAATATACAAGAGTCAGAAATTGAGATTGTAACAAGTTATAAGTATCTGGGTGTATATTTGAACAACAAGCTCAACTGGTCTGACAATATACGATACAAAGAAGGGTCAAAGTCTTAATCATTTGTTAAGGTGACTGAGATCTTTCGAGGTATGTCATATACTACTTAAGACCTTCTATGACTCTGTAGTCTCATCTGTGATCTTGTATTCTGTATATATTTAAGTACCTATGCTAACAGGATACAGTATTCACATTCACATAAGCACACTGTAAACCCAAATAAGTTGGCAAAACTCAAAACATTTGAGGCAATCAGTTGCTGCAAAATTTTTAAGTTAAGAAATTCAAAGTTTAAGTAAGCAGAACTGGCAGATTTTTATTTTGTACTAATATACATTTGAATTGCTCTTAACTTGAAATGTTTGAGTAGGCCTACACTAATTCATATTTAACTTAAAAAAAATGTCATGAAACCTCAATTTGAACATTTTATTAAATTAGCTAGCTATAACAAGCTAATTCAGAAAACGCTAACTTGCTAACATGTTAACAATAGCATGGTACAGCACTTGCTGAATAAGTGCAACAATATAAAGCATTTAACATACTTGCTTTCAAACTAAGCCACATGCAGTTTCAGTTAAACTTAAGTTAATCTAAATTAAAAGAAATAAGTTCATAAAACTCAAAACAATGAAACAGTTCAGTTTACTTAAAATATAGCAGTTCTGTGAACTTGAAAGAAAAAGAAAGTGCTAAATACTCATAAAAGTTAATTTGACTGAACTAATTTGTTTAATTTATGTTTGTCCTACTCAAACTAATTAATTATTTTGAGTGTTAGGGTTTAGTAATGAAAATACATCATAAACCAAAAGAATTTTTGACAACAAAAGCTTTTATTAAGCAGCATAAAATACTTCAATACTAAACATGTAAACATGACACACTGTGTTGATAAATTTTCCTTTGGGTGTAAATTTGATTCCATAAATTAGATGTATTATATTTTGTAGAACAGTCGCCAGCCCCTGATAACCATTTTATAACTTATGGTCATATGTTAAACAAATATTTAATCCAGTAACCCAGAAATTACAGTCATTTCTGTGTTGAGACGCTGCAAATGAGCTTGTAGTTACACTGCTACTTAGTATGGTACATGCCTAATTTAGCACACAGGACTAACAAGTTCAGTTACTACTTTCATGTCATGACAATGGAATCATTTTAACACCGTTTTAATTAATGTTGAGGTATTATCTTGATTCATAAAAATGGTATGTACCAACACAGTGAGGTCACAGGTAACACAAACAAACCAGTTTATCAGCTCTGTGTGTGTTTATCTAAATATTTGGTCTCTGTCTCCCTGACAGGTTCTCTCTGCCAGTTAAATGGTAAGTTGTCATAGTCTTAATGACCATAAAACTCTTGTTCCTCATTTGTATATTTATAGGGCATTTTAATGGAGAATTCACACATTTTCTTTCCTACAATCAGTATGTGGTCAAGCTCCCCTCAACAACAAGATTGTTGGAGGACAAAATGCAGCGGCAGGGTCGTGGCCGTGGCAAGTCAGCATTCATAGCGTCAGCCATTTTTGTGGTGGTAGTCTGATTAATAAAGACTGGGTTTTGTCTGCTGCTCACTGCTTCCAGAGGTATAAAGTTTGAAGCTTAAAGGGTTAGTTCACCCAAAAATGAAAATTCTGTCGTCAGTTACTCACCCTCAGGTTGTTCCACAAAAAAAAAAAAGAACTTTAAAACAAAACTGAAGATATTTTTAATGATATTTGAAAGATGTTCGTGTCAAGCAATCATGCTTGAGTTTCTGTTTACCCAATTTGAGTGCTCTATGTAAGTTTGCTGATTAATATCGACGTGAATAAAAGCCTAAATTAAATCTGTTCATTATATAAAGCGATCTTGCCTCTTCAGAAGACTTGGAATAAACCATTCAATTCATATGGATTTGTTTTACAATCTCTTTATGAATGTTTTTTAAGCATCAGAGTTTTGGGTGAAAGCTGTCAATGGAGGGAAAGAAATCTCTTGGATTTCATTAAAAATATCTTCATTTGTGTTTCGAAGATGAATGAAAGTCTTGTAACAACAGAATTTTCATTTTGTTGGAACTAACCCTTTAAATACAACTCAAGATAATTACAAATAGATTGCAGTGGAATTAAAACTGACTTTACCTATTTACAGTTCCTCCCTGGGTACCATTCGGGTCTACCTAGGACGTCGGAGCCAATCAGGCTCAAACCCTTATGAGGAATACAGGACAGTGAGACAAGTTATTAAACATCCTAGCTATAACGATGCTAACAATGACAACGATATAGCCCTGCTCTGGCTCTCTTCCTCCGTGACTTTCTCTGATTATATTAAGCCAGTCTGTCTGGCTGCTGCTGGTAGTACATTTGGTGCAGGTACAGAGAGCTGGGTCACTGGATGGGGAGCGCTACAAGCTGGAGGTGAGTGAATATTTACTTGCAAATTCTGTAAAGCTCAACAATTTACTGTAAATATCTATGAAATTGTCCTCTAATCCATGTCACAGGCGCGGCTCCTGACATACTGCAGGAGGTGATGATACCAATTGTGAGCAACAGCGACTGTAGTAATGCTTATGGAGGTGGCATCACAAGCAATATGATGTGTGCTGGATTGTTAAATCAGGGAGGGAAAGATTCATGTCAGGTATGACATCAGCCATTTATTTGAACCTTTTTAAATTTACATATTACAAAAAATTACCCAATGACCCTAGACCAAACATTAAAACTCAAAATATGCCACTCCCACATGTAAAATAGATATTTTACAGTCACTGATATGAATGTAATTCAGACAGCATCCTGTACCAGTGTCAGTTGCACAGCTTCACTGCTATTCAAAACACCTATCATGAGGCTTAATGTGATAGTAAACAGAGTGCACTCCAGAATCTCGACAGAAGTAGTAGGTCGTCCGGGTACTTTTTGCCTACTGTGTTTGTCAAATACTATATATTCAGACATACTCTTCTTTTGCCGTAGCATTTGTCACATTCAGACGCAGCATCTGCCTCATTATCTAGCACAGTTTTATCATTGTTAGAATATAAAATGTGTAAAATATATTTTAGTACAAACATTTCAGTCAAATATAATTTATGCAATATATCTAAACCTTGTGGTAACATTTCAAAAGTAGATGAAAATCGCTGATTTAGCAACCCTGCAACCTAGAGTCATATGGTTAAACTTTAGTTTAATGCTCCACAGCACTGAATGTGATACTTCACTATGGGATAAATACTTCAGTATTCCATAAAAATAAGAATTGTTCATTTTTATTTCATGGTGACTTTAACAGTTAACTGTATATTTTCAGATATAAATGTTAAGTGTTTATCAATGCAGGGAGACTCTGGAGGTCCAATGGTCAGTAGGAACGGCTCCGTGTGGATTCAGTCTGGCATTGTGAGTTTTGGTCAAGGATGTGCTGAACCCAACTTTCCTGGTGTGTACGCCCGAGTGTCTCGGTACCAGGACTGGATCAACTCTCAGATAAGCAGCAACCAGCCTGGATTTGTCGAATTCAATTCCAATGGATTCAGAAGCTCACCTAACCTGCTTTTATTTTCCATTTCTCTCACATTCTCCATTATTCCTTTCATATGCTCCGTATTTCTCTCTTCATAGAGATTATTTAAATGACAACACTCAGGGTTCTTTGATTAAAAAGACAATCGTACTGTACAAGTTCTCATAGTTGAAGAGAGAAGGTATATTGTTATATTGTCATTTATTATTTACCATTTAAAAATATACTAATCTTGGAAAGCTACTCTTATGATTGAGATTTTACATTTAAAGATTGTGCACTAATGAGGTTCAGCAAGCATGTGCCATCAGAATGTCTTAATAATGAAGGTGCAGTTTATGATATTTGGACTTTGAGACACATAATTCTTTGAAGCTAATTATTTTCCTCACTTTGGGTCAGAACTGATATTTAGAGACTATATAAGAGACTACTGAATTTATTTTGACTAGTTGTATTTCACTGCAAATGCACTGGAGCCACTTTTGTATTGATATATTATTTACAATAACACTCAATCTGTCTGAATATCTGTAATTAAAGCATGTGTGCCTTGGAATGTGATCAGAGAGATATTGGTTATTGAAAATTAAATGATCTTTAAACAGTTACCATGTTGTAGTCACACAGTTTAACAAAACTATACATGTCCATTTCCGCCACATGATTTCTTGTAATTGTGATTTTATATCTCACAGTGTGACTTCAAAGTTCAGTCAAGTCATTTGTCTCATTCCTTCCCAGAAGCAGAAGAGGCTGAAGCATGAATTACATAACCTTTTTGCTGTATGAGATTGTTAATGCACATGCAAGTTTATATATTGTTTAACATATATATTGTAAACATTCTCTCTCCATTAGGGGGTCCATCTCTCTACCCATTGAGGGGTAAACATTAGGGGGCAGTTGTGAGAGTTGGACGTGGGTTCGATCCACGGGTTGCAGTGTGTGTTCACTACACACTGCTCCTAATGGGTGTGCATTAACTTGGATGAGTTAAATGCATACTTTGCCTTCACTTTCCTTTTCCTCAAAATTGAGATAATTGAAAAATTGAAAATTTGAGATAAGTGCGCACCGAGAGCACATATCGGCCGCGAAAGGGGTGTTCTCCAGCACCCTTGTGAAACCTAAAATGACAAACGGGACACCCTTCTGTCTTTTTGACTTACCACGCACCTGCCATTTGGGGCAGGGAAAATGATTTCCTGCAAGAGACTGATGCCATCTAGTGGCAACATAATATCCACACTCTACACTCAACCACTCTAATCTAGTTATGGAAGCTTGTTTCCGCCACGGAATAAAATAATAAGAGTTTATATCTCACAATTCTAAGAATAAAGTCAAAATTGCGAGTTATAAACTCCCAGGAGCGAGAAAAAAGAGAAAATGATCTTTTTATTTTTTATTTCGTGGCGGAAACATTCCATTAGGCCTATTCGGCTGCATTTACACTGCAAGTCTTAATGCACAGATCCGATCTTTTGACCATATACGATTTTTTGGCCCGCGTGTTTACATTCACGTTAGACGCGACTGGTATCCGATATCTGTGTTTACATTACTTCCTGCCCCAAAATGATTGGCATTGATAGTTTTACATGCACATGTAGACCCTCGGGTTTTGAATGGCCGTGCTATTAAAATTATTTATATATTTAATGTGGAGTGGCCATGATTAGGCCTACCTGTCAGAATGGATAAGTTAACAGCTGTCACCCAGCAAGCAATAGCCGTCATTTCACCGTCTCGGTTAACTATAGACCCGATATAGTCCGGCTATGTGTAACCCACTTTTAGCCAAAATAATCTTTCCTTTGGTTACATGTCGTTTTTGCCAAAATAACTTGCGAGTTGTATGATATTGCATCATGTAAGTGAAGTCAACAGTGATTACAAGGTGTCTGGTTTCACATCTTTGACATGTTTTATTGCGAAGGCTGTGCGTAGCCACAATTTAGCTCGTAGTCAGACCGGCTATTTGAAGCCCACCCATAGTCAATCCTGATTTATTGTAGNGAGAAAATGATCTTTTTATTTTTTATTTCGTGGCGGAAACATTCCATTAGGCCTATTCGGCTGCATTTACACTGCAAGTCTTAATGCACAGATCCGATCTTTTGACCATATCCGATTTTTTGGCCCGCGTGTTTACATTCACGTTAGACGCGACTGGTATCCGATATCTGTGTTTACATTACTTCCTGCCCCAAAATGATTGGCATTGATAGTTTTACATGCACATGTAGACCCTCGGGTTTTGAATGGCCGTGCTATTAAAATTATTTATATATTTAATGTGGAGTGGCCATGATTAGGCCTACCTGTCAGAATGGATAAGTTAACAGCTGTCAGTGTCATGGATGTATTGCAGCGCGAATTGAACGGATATAGAACTGGGAAAAAAAAGGTAATTTGCGTTTGATATTTTATCTACAGTTATTAGTTATAGAGCTCCATTTTTATTAAATTAATTCAAGTAGGGAGAGAGCACGCGCGCGCGCGCGCGCGAGAGAGAGAGAGAGAGAGTAGCTACAGTGAAGCTTTTGGCTTATAAGAAAAACAACACGGCGTGACGGCGGTCTCTTTTAAATTAACCGGGCAAAGGTTGAAATTCAGCTGCTGAATGTTTATGTGTGTGTGCGCGCGCGCGCAATTTCTTTCTAGAAAAATAGATAACGTTAGACATATAAAGTTCCCACCTCAATAATAAAGCTGCGGATTTTTAGTGCGAGTGCATACAAGCACGTCTGCTTCATAATACAACATTAAAGCTACCTTTTAGTGAACAAACGTGCCGCCCTCGCCATTTGATGGCTCGGAATTCCAATGGGAATCGGATATGCGTGTTTAGACGTAGGTCGCATGTCCACAGATCGGATATGTATCGGATTTAAAACCACATTTGGAAGTGGCTCAGATCGGATGCGAAAAAATCGGATCTCGTGTGGATTTTTGTGTTTACACGTGTGCAACTAATTCCGATCTGTGTCAGATGTGAGCAAAAGATCGGTGCCAGTGTAAACGCAGCCTACCTTGCCACCAATAGCTGGAGTAAAAAGTGTGACAACTAGCCCCAATTTCACATGTGTTAAGTAGGCCTAATAATATGTGATTGACATACGAGTGTATAAAAATAGTAACTATTGCCATACGAGTGTATTTATTAATTACTAATGGAAGTATGTGGGAGAGTGACATTCTGGAACTCAAATGAAAACCATTGTAGAAGTATGCAGGTGAGCGGGGTGTGTACTAAAAAACACTGGCAGCAGGCTATAGAAAACAAGGTGTGTCAGAGGTTAAATAAACATACAGTCCCTTTGAATGTGGCTGCACTTGCTTTACGTGTCCTAAGACAGTCAAGAGACAGACAAGATTCTGAGGATGATGCGTCAAGTTGTCTGTGTTGCAGGAGTCATACTTCTCAACATAATAGGTAAGATAAATAACAGGCCAGATCTTAAAATAATGTTGTTTAATTGTGATTTTGTTTAAATTATGTCGGCCTATAATATATCACAGCTAGAACACTTTTATTATTTTCTTTGTAACAGGAATGACACAAAAATTATTTCTGATGACAAACATTTTGACTTTTAAAATGAAATTGGCTATAACTTTGCTGAATTAACATGTTTAATAGAATGAAAGCAGGTGTTTATGAGGCTATCATTTAATTCAATCCACATTTATTTGTGTAGCGCTTTTCACAATACTTACCGTTTCAAAGCAGCTTTACATAAAATGCATGTCAACATTACAAAATAATCACAGTTTTCATGGTAAAGATGCTTTTTATATTATAAAAACTCTGCTACTCAAGCTAAATGGTATGTCACTCACTGTAAAAATGATTGTTAATTATAACTTTAAAAGTAAATAACCTGGTTGCCTTCAAAGTTTGAGTAAAAAATGAGTTTGTTTTTTTAAATCGCTGATAATTAGGTCACTTTTTCAAAACTCTTCACACAGTTCTCCTAACCTACTTTCAACTTGGCACAGCAGTTATTTCACTTTCAAAATGCACTAAAACTAACAAACTGCTTCATACATGTCTCAAAACAACTCATTTTTCCATAACAACCAATGGTTTTCACCCACAAACACACTGTTAGACATTAAACAACAATCTAAAAAAAACAAACAAACACAAAGAGCGGGTAGCATTACATAATATTTTCTTTTGTAAAATTTCTTTACAGAACAAAAATGACACTCTCTACAAAATAGAATTCCCTGCAGGAGCCTATGTTAAATAGTCCATGTCTAAATTACAATACAAATTTATTCCCATGTTCCTATATAAATGTGAGTGTATTGAACACACGTACATATACACATATTCAAGGAATGAGTTACAATCAGTGGTTACCACAGACTTTTAGTTCCCAGCATGCTTTGCTTCTGACAGTTAAAGGAGAGTAAATGTTAAAATTAAGTGTTATTTCATGTGTTTTGCTCGATATTAATATAGGGGGAGATCTGTTAGTATTTAATTTATTCAATTTATTTAAACAGAATTAAAATTTAATTCTATTATTTTGGAATTTAAAATGTTTTCTGGTATGTGTGAGTTTTTGGGGTTGCCGTTGTGTGGAAGAGTAGAGCCTGTTGTTAGGTTGACGATTGAAACATCATTAAGACTATAATTACTTATATGTACTATTTAAAAAGTAATGGCTGTGCGTTCTTCAGTACAGTGCGAGTTTCTTTGCTAAATACTTTAGTACATGCAGGTGTGTTTTTGTTAAGTAACTTGAAAATATGAGACAAGTAAGGTATTATAATGTAAATAATAAAAAAACTGAAATGTATTACATGATATATTTCTCTACATATGTGTGTTTATATCTGCAATATATTACATTTGCAGTACCATATTTGATCACATCTATATTATGAAGTGTATTACTAAATATACATTCATTATGATATATTAGTAAATATATTGTCACATATTTTTCAATATATGAAAAGCTGCAATTCCTTAATATATTAACACAATATATTGTTCTGTATATTTTCAAAAATATTGTGTTAAATCATTTAATATATTGATCATTCATAGGGAAATATATTTTCTTTTTGTAAGGGTTGTCTTTCGATGTTTCCCTGTGTTTGTTCCTTTGATTGATTCCTCCCGCTCACCTGTTGTTCATTAAAAAACTCATTAGTTCCCTTTGTTTTCTCTGTGAGCCTTCAGTTTGCGTTAGTTCCTCTGTTCTCTTGACGTTAATGTTGAGGTGTGTGTGGCCCATTTTCCTGTGTGTTCCAGTGAATTTTATATTAAAGACTTCCTGATTCCTTCGTCTTTGTGTGCTATTTATACACACCACCTGTGACACTGGTATGTTCTTAAAGAAATAGTTCACCCAAAATGGAAAATCTGTCATACATTGTTAGAAAAAATAAAAATATATATTTTTGAACAAAAAGTGTTTACTTTATTCAGTAAACAAATCTTTAAATCATTATTCTTGGTGAATTCATGAGAGCTCACACGAACAGTAGCGATCTCCCCAATTTAAGAACAAATCATTCTTTTGAGTCAGATCTTTTTAATACATTTCTTGATTCAGTTCACAAAACTCGTCTTGGATGTAACCAGTAAATGATTCCAAATATGTGCTCCACAGACAGAAGTCAGTCATACAGTTTTGAATAATAACAGTGAAAGATTTTTAGTCTTGGGTCATCTAATCCTTTGACAATGTTGACTAAAAAGGAAACTATAAAACTGGCACAAACAGCCAGTTTATCAGCTCTGTCAGCACATACAGTATCTGCATCCGCATTTTTCTGTGCCAACCAGTTCTGGTGTCAAGAAAACGAACACACAGAATAGTAAAATTAATTTTTATAGTCTCAAATCTGTTTAGCAACTCTAAATATTCATTATTTCTTTGTTTTTCTTGTTATAGGCTCACTCTGTCAGTTAGACGGTAAGATTCTACACTCTTAATACAAACCAAACGCATTTTCAATTAATTGGATCATATATATATATATATTTAACAACTTAATAATACTATATAGAAATTAAATTGAATTACAGGTCATTTAACTCCAGCAATCTTCTTTTCTCTCTTCAGTGTGTGGTCAAGCTCCCCTCAACACTAAGATTGTCGGAGGACAAAATGCAGATAGTGGGTCTTGGCCCTGGCAAGCAAGCCTTCGTCGAATTTCATCTGGAAGTCATTTCTGTGGCGGGAGTCTAATCACCAAAGACTGGGTTTTGTCTGCAGCTCACTGCTTCCAGAGGTATGAAGTGATATAATATTACACTGAATATGGAGATAGATAGAATTAAAACTGATATATGTTTTTCTATTTACAGCATCACTGCGTCTAATGTAAAAATCTACCTGGGACGCCAGAAACAAACGGGCTCAGACCCTAATGAGATCTCCAGGACAGTGACTCAGGTCATCACCCATACCAGCTATAGCACAACTACCCAAAACAATGACATAGCCCTGCTCCAGCTCTCCTCTCCTGTGACGTTCACTGATTATATTAGGCCTGTTTGTCTGGCGGCTGCTGGTAGTGAATTTGGTGGAGGTACTAAGAGTTGGATCACTGGATGGGGCAAACTCAATTCTGGAGGTGAGTTCAATCAAACACGTCAACGATTCAAAACTTTGAATAACGTGTCACAACAAAATGATTGAAATATGACAGTTTCCACTGATTTATGTTATAGACACATCTCTTCCAAACACACTGCAAGAGGTGCAGATACCAATTGTGAGCAACAGTGTTTGTAAAACAGCCTATGGAAGCGTTATTACAAGCAACATGCTGTGCGCTGGAGTAAATGAGGGTGGGAAAGACTCGTGTCAGGTATATCAGTTTCATGCAGATATCACTCACTGTCTGCTTACAGTTCCTTACTGTATATAAACTGTCAAAAGATAATAACATTTAGTTTTTATCTATGCAGGGAGACTCTGGAGGTCCAATGGTCAATAAGAATGACTCCCTGTGGATTCAGTCTGGTATTGTGAGTTTCGGTAAAGACTGTGGACTACCCAAGTTTCCTGGCGTGTACACCAGAGTGTCTGAATACCAGTCTTGGATCAGCTCTAAGATAGGCAGCAACCAGCCTGGATTTGTCTTATTCACTTCCCTTGAATCCAGCTCAGGCTCACCCAGTCTCCTCTTATTTTCCCTTTCTCTCACATCATCCATCATTCCTCTGATTTTCTCCTTGTATCTGTTTTCTTAAAGACAGAGTCATAATTCTCAGGTTTTGCTGATTAAAAGATTTTTGTTATGCTCAAAAGTATAAACGTGTACAGTGCAAAAGTTTAGGGTTATTAAAATGTATTCTAAAATAAATGTAAATTAATCTATTTATCAGTGTATCCTGAAAAAAAAGTATCTCGTTTTCCACAAAAATATTAAGCAGCACAACTGTTTTCAGTATTGATAGTAATAAGAAATGTTTCTAGCGCACCAAATCATTATATTAAGATGATTTCCAAAGGATCATGTGACACTGAAGACTGGAGTAATGATGCTGAAAATTCAGCTTTGCCAACACAGAAATAAATTACGTTTTAAAATATTAAATAGAAAACAATTATTTAAAATTGTAATGATATTTTTGATCAAATAAATGCAGCCTTGATGAGACTTCTTAAACATTTTTAAACAATCTTACTGATACCAAACTTTTGAACAGCAGTGCATAAGCTACACTTTACTGTGAACGACTAGATAACCTCAATTAACATGAAGCAATACAAATGCACTAAAGCCATTTCTGTATCTAAATAAAGTTTTGAAGGACTGTGTGCAATAACCTAATAGCCTATTTTGTCTCTGTCCTTAATTTTAAAAACTCAAAACAACCAAGCTGTGTTCTGAAATGAACAGGGAAGGGTTGTAACTTACACACACACACACACACACTGGTCCCAGATGTAGCCTATAATTTTTCTGAAAACTTGCACTTGATTTTATTAGTTCCATGTTAAATCAACAGAATACATGAGGGAAAAGTTTTGAATTATGTGTTAAGAGGCAAATTGCATGTAGGGTAATCGTTTGGACTGGTACATGATATCTAGACAGTACATACACAGTAAATAAATAAAATACCGTCTAAAATGGGAAATTAAAAACAAATGATTTCAATCTATTGTTAATTTGGGTTCACCAGTTAAGGGTGCCATCTTGTGTTGTGGCAGATGACCTGCAGGCTCGATCAATCGACCAATCAATCAATCAATCAATCAATCAATCAATCAATCAATCNACAGTACATACACAGTAAATAAATAAAATACCGTCTAAAATGGGAAATTAAAAACAAATGATTTCAATCTATTGTTAATTTGGGTTCACCAGTTAAGGGTGCCATCTTGTGTTGTGGCAGATGACCTGCAGGCTCGATCAATCAATCAATCAATCAATCAATCAATCAATCAATCAATCAATCAATCAATCAATCAATCAATCAATCAATCGACCAATCAATCAATCAATCAATCAGTCAATTAATCAATCAATCAATCAATCAATCGACCAATCAATCAGTCAATCAGTCAATTAATCAATTAATCTATCAATCAATCAATCAGTCAATAAATCAAACAATCAGTCAATCAATCAATCAAGCAATCAATCATTTATTTCTATAGCCCATTTAAAAACAACAAAAAAAGTAGACCAAAGTGCTTTACAGAACCAAAATTACAAAACATATACACATACACACCATAAAGCACAACAAAACAATAAGCAAACCTCATGTTGCTAAGGACAGTTAAAAGCAGCAGAGAAGAGTTGGATCTTCAACATGTATTTAAAACACTCAATGGAGTCACATAATTTTTTAAGAGAATGTGATTTATGACCAAATGAAAATTTAGTTGCTTTTTTATTATTTCACTTTTTACTTTCACTTTGCTTTACTTAGATGTTTCTTCAGTTACAGGCTGAAGCTGAAAAATGTTGTCCCAATTTTAACCAAAATAACTTTTAATATGTTTCAAATGTCTTTTATGTATACTGATTGTATTGTTTTATCCTGTAATGTAATTCCATCAGAAATAAATTAATTATATAAAATGGTATAGCTAATCACAAATCCAATAAAACAGATCAGATCACAAACATTTCTGTATTTATTTTGTGATTTATATTAATTTTCACAAGAATTACCACTTTGTGGCAAAATTTCCACCTTGACGAAGAAGTTTTTCCCTAAAAATGTCATTTTTAAAACTAAGTGTTGTTAGTCACCAAGGAGACATTAATGTGAGTAAATAGCATGATTGAGACAATTGCACAGCATAAATGAGTACACTCCTTCTGAAACTTCTGAAAGCCAGCAACTCAATTACTTAGAAGACATGTTAGGGTTCTTTAGAGATATAATGTTCCAGCAAGTTTGCTTAATCAATTACCAAAGATATGCATTCTCCCAAGATGAAAAACCTTCTGTGGACATGTATTGCACACAATCTTAACACTCTTGAGCTCCAGTGGGGGATTCTGTAGAGACGAGTTGATCACACTCCCCATTAAAGATCAGAGCATTTAAGGAGCTCATCATCCAGGAGTTAAACAGGACATAATTGTCACAAATTGTCATGAACTTGTACACTCCGTGCCAAGAAGGGTCAGAGCAGTATATTCAAAATTATGGAGGGTATACTAAGTGCTAGAATATTATACATTTGTTTAATTCAATCTAGGGTGTACTCATTTCTGCAATCCTTTATTTATACAAAATTGGCTAATTTACTTATTTTATGGCTATTAATGACATATATTTCTCAGTTTTTATTATGTATATGTTTAATACATTTTAGTTTTGGCATCTTTCCATGAATTGTATTAGTGATCATAAAGAAAATACATCTTTTGTATTTGTTCAGATGGGGTGTACTCATTTATGCTGTGCACTGTAAAACATGTGATGTGAGAAGAAAACCAAAGAAATCATGTCCCACTATAAGTCTACATGGCTTCTGTTATCTGGCATAATGAATGCAGTTCAGAGGACAGTTTGTGTATCAGTGTCATGGTAACACAAACACAGGTGTGTCATTTGCAACAGCGTCTTCATGTTGTGTGTCCCCATGTTCTTATCCTTTTAACTCTATATTATGATAAGAGCCGATGACGATGTCGTGGACAGTCTCAAATGGAAAACGAAGTCTGCAGTTACCAGAGGACCCATCCAACGTACAGATCCTCCAACGACCTGTGAGTTCTCTTTGTGTTTTGCAATGTTTTGTTATTAGTGAAAAATCTCTCTCTTCATCAACTTACTGAATTAACAACAATATGGGACTGATCTCAAAAGAATGACTCTGTCCATCCCTCTGTAACCATCTCCTTGTCCTTCACAGGCTCCTCAGCCAACCACTATTTTCCAGCAGTTCTCAGCAGCAGTGGCGTCACCTTTTGCCCCTGTGCGTCCAGGACACATTAGAGGGGGTACGATATGGGAAAGAGAGGTTTAAGGAATAGTTCACCTAAAATGAAAATTCTGTAATCATTTACTCACCCCCATGTCATTCCAAACCTGTATGACTTTCTTTCTTCTATGGAAGGTGATGTTTTGAGGAATATCCTAGCAAGTGTTTTTATTATGGCACCTTCAAACATCATTAGTTCACACATCATAAAGATTTTGTTTTATGTGCAAGGTCAGGGACATTTTGGTCTCTTTGTGTTTGTATGTGTGTTTTTAGACCTTGTGGAACTGATGATGATACAGAATGCACAGATGCATCAAATCATCATGAATAGTATGAGCATGTCTGTACTCAACACCTTCAACTACACACACACCTGAGGTGATGTGTTCACATACACATACAACGCTGTGAATAAGCAGAAAGATGCTTGTTTCATGTAAAATGTGAATGTTTCCATGTTCACCATCTAATGTATATACATTTGTGCTATTCATTTTTCAGCAGACAGCAAGAATCAATATGGTTTTAGAGGAAGAACCTGACATTTACCACCATTATTACCCACCTGGGCCTGGCTTCTGTTACCCAGGTTGGGTGCCTTTACCCCAGCAACGGATCCAGGCCCCACCTCCTGTTCTCCAGAACATCCAGGAACCACCACAACATGCACAGCCAGTTCACACAAAATGCAGGGACAGGTAAGACAGATACAGCATACAAATTACTATTTAAAATAACATTAAAACATTTGGGTAAATATTACAAAAACCGCTGAGAAATGTCTGGGTCATATTTCACCCCAAGAATTTTTTTTTTTCGAAATTATATTTTGTAAAAAGAAATAAAGCCTATTTTTAAGACAATGAGTGAATAAAACAAAACAATGTATTATTTAAATCGTAAAGTACAATTATAAGTATACATCATGGTAGAATTTGTTGTACAGACTAAATCATTGTGGGACAGAATGTTCCCATTCGAAGTGGAACTGCATCTTGGTATTGACGCAGTGTTGAAGTTCCCCTTCACAGAGAACTAGGGTTACAGTCGTAACCTGAGACATTCCCTTTTAAAGTGGGGAATGCCATCAGGCACGGTTAAACAAAAGCCAAATGTCATTGTCAGATGGCAGTCCATGACGTCAAAAGCGGAGCACCCATGAGTATAAAAGGGTGCCTGATTTACACGTCATCAGCTTTTTTTGTCTTCAGCAGCCGCTTGTTTGTATGCGAGGGTAAGACAAGAGTCAGTTGGAGCGTTTAACTCTCAAGGGAGCTAGAGAGGCACTCATTGCGTTGCATTAGTGGTAAGAACTTTGCTTTTGCTCGATTTTCTCTCTAGGCGTTTGCACAGAGAGGAGCCTGATGGGAGTTTCCCTTTTGGGCTTCTCTTGCTATATCGTTTTCATGTCGGTTCAGGAAGCTGCTCTGTGGCTACTTCTGACCTGACTGATTAATGTGATGTGTCTAATTCTGAGGAATTAGATACAGAGAGAGTTAAGATGGGTGTTATTAATAATCCGGATCCTCTCCCTGCAAACATGCCCCTGCGGGGCCCGTGCTGGCTTTTTGCGGGCACAGTGGGCTAGGGCCAGCCCGCACCAAACCTAAACAGGCCCAGTGTGTGCATGGCCAGGCGAGACCCACAGCTTTGAGCTCACTGCGGGCTCTCTGTGAGCAGCCCACACTAGTGGACTCCCCACATTAAACCCATGATGGCCGTTTGGATCCAATGCAACTTTTGTACCTTTCGGCCCATGCAGGTTTTGTGTAGGCAGCCCTCTTTCTTTTCCCATGCTCTGTTAGTCTGCTTTTTAAAATTTAATGTGAAATTCAATAAGACCTTCCATTTATAACTCTGCACAGAAGAAATAAAAATGTATGACAAATTACAGTAATTCACATTTTTATACAGTAGTTTTCTGTTTTCGTAAATTACATACAAATGTATGTAAAATTTCAAATATAATCTGTACAAAACATAACAAAACAGTTAGATGATAAAATGGTCAAATGTCTGGCAGCAACAGCTGCCAAACAAAAAACATAAAATTAAAGTAAAATCTCCTTATTTAAATAAGCTGAAAACACTGTCACATTACTGACCAACAGAACATTAAACACTATCTGTTTAGATCTCTGCATCTTCACTTATTACAATCCAGTTTGACTTTATTTCATACAAAATTTTTAGATGTGATGTTTTATTGAAAATAATAACGTTTGAAGTCACCGTTCTGGAGGTAAGTGTTTGTTTTAGTTGGGCTCTTAACCCTTGACTTTTCAGCATAAGTTGTTCTCTGGTTGCTTTAACTGTGTGTTTCTGAAACACATCTGTTATAGCAAAAAATTTAAGAGAAATTCTGGTCAGATGAGGTTGATTATTTATGGATGATTCATTGATCTCCTCCAGAGTTTGATCTCTGAGCCTATTAGCTGTTAGTTTCGCAGCTTTACAGCAGCATGATATGAAATTATCTTAGAAGAATAAACAAATAAATCAGATATTGTGTTTTTTATTCATTATATAGAAAGTGTTCTCAGGTTTGTCTTTTAGACTCACACATCAAGAATCAACGTATGAATCTCAACAATGGTGACAATCAACAAAAAGCTTTTTTTGTGACTTTATTGGCTTGTTTTGTGATGTTCAGAATTGATCTGCTGAGCTGAAAATGTTGTCACCATTATTGAGGTTCATACGCTGAATCTTGATGTCTGTGTGTGTCTACATGATCCTGTCCAAATAATTTCTGCATAATGACTTAAAGGTGCTAAAGAGGATGTTTTGTTTTATACATTTTTGCAATATTACTTGAAACTGTCTTTACTAACTGATAAAAGACTATTTATTAGGTGCACTGAAAGGAATATTATTAATATACATCATCTGTGCACGAGGTAGGGCCTTAAAAACATCAGCCAATCGTTTACGCGATCATCGCGTAAACGATTGGCCCTCTGGCTTGTCAATCACTGCCATGACGTTCCTTGTGAGAGACGTGCGGCTGCGCGCTCCAGTAACTTTCCACACTCCACAGGCGCCACATGCAATGTTTTTGTCAGGAGACAGGAGTAACAACTGCAGATTATGAGTTACCTGCGGTGAGTCCGACATAATGAATCACTTAACGATTGTAAGGCCGATTATGAATGTAAATTGATACTTATGACTGATCGCGCTCAAACGCGTCCAGTCAGAGCCAGTTGCGTTCAGTCTGCGATTACAGTCGGTGTTCAAATTCCATGTGAAAGTATATAAATCTGCTTCAGGAGCAGGAAACAATCGCTGTATGTTGAGCACAGTCAGAATGTTTTAGCTAGTCGTTAAATCTGTGCCGGGCTTAATAACACAGCGAATGCCGAAGGTAAACACTCGTGTTCCAATACTCGTGCATGAGTTTTGGGAGGCGTTCCCTTGAAAAGAGCTGTGAAGGAGGGGGGTTGTTCTTATGCATGCGCTCATTTTAAAAACTCAGTCGACGAAAAGATCCTCTGTACCACCTTTAAAAACGTTCAAAATATTAAAGCAGAACAAAATTCCATACAGTGGTATTCTAGGACTACAATGACATGAAATTATTAAATCTAAATGTCCTCAGAGATCAGGCTACATGATTACTGAATCATCAATAAGTAACCGTCACCATCTGATCAGTTTTTCTTCTTATAACTTTTGCTATAAAAAATGTGTTACAGCAGCCAGAGAAAAATTAAAGTCTAAAAAGACAAGGGTCAAGAGCCCAACTAAAGCAAACACTTACCCCCATAACGGTGACCTGAAACTTATTTTCAGTAAAACAAAACCATCTAAACCCCAGTTAATTCTTAATAAGAAGCTTAGAATTAAAGATTGTAATAAGTGAAGATGCTGTGAGATTTAAAAAAACCTGTTAGTATTTAATGTTCTGTTTCTGTTGTCTGAGTTTTTTGAGGTTACTGTTGTGCTGAAGAGTAGAGCCTGTGCTTTAGTCAATGATGAGCTCAGAAACATTGATGTTATGCTGCATGTTGCTTTATTTAAAGGTTATAACTGTGTAGCTGCTGATGGAGTGATAGCTCTATCAGCTCTTGCATGTGTACTGTTGTTAGCTAATTGTTAACTAAAAGAGATTTACATATTACAGAGGATGATTTAGGATATTTTACCTTTATTTTATAGTTTTTGTTTGGCAGACGCTTTTTCCGGTCAAAGACCATTTATTTTTTAACGATCTTTAACCATTATTTTCATTAATGGTAAACGTTTGGCACTCTGTGCTGCCAGATTTATTGTTGTAGATTAATAGTGCGGGCCCTGTGTGGGCCTAGTGAGGGCTGCCCGTGCAGGGCCAGCGCTAAGGGGCCAATGTTTTGCCAATGAGCAAATTCTCAGGGACCCTGCACCGGCAGCCTGCTGGGAGCCCTTACGCTAGCCCTAAGTGGGCCCTTAAAGGGTCAGTGCAGGCTTGTTTGTGAGCCTTTTATTCTCCACATTGAGGTGTCAAGATAATGGATAATTCCGCTTGTATAGTCTCTCCAATGCATTCAAACTATTTGTATGTGTAGAGACTGTGTGAGCAACGATATGTGAGGATCCCCCAGTGGAAGAGCAGCTTCCTAGCTATATCTCCCCTGGTGCTGTGTACTCTTTGAAAGTTGAGGCCTATCCCGCAATGGAGGGGGGAAGGTGTAACAGCCGGGACTTCCCTTGCTGTAGAGCACAGAAACTTGTACACTGGCTTAGGGAGTATAGCGCCACTATATGAGTCACATTTGATGTGTCCATGGAGTTCTGGGTAATCTGTAGACAATTTATGCTATGCCCACTATGTTTGTACACATTCATAGCCTAGTAAGGGAGGAATTCCCTCAGCAGGGTGAAGTGGGTATTGGTTCCCCATAGCGTCAAAACAAAGATGAAGTGTCGAAGTTCCACTTTAAATGGCCATACCTCTGGCCTGCCTGTGCATCTCCTCAATACCAAGACACAGGTAAAGGGAACCATGGTTACAGTCATAACCTGAGATGATTTTCGTTATTATATTACAGCAATGAGAATACGATTTTTCTTACATTAAAGTTTTTTTGAGAGTGTGATAGAGACCCAAGCGCTCACCAGGACACAGTCATGGAAGACAAAAAAAGTCTCTCCATCACAGGGAGAAATTAATTTAATCGTCATAAAAATAATGTCACAATGCAAAAATCACTGATATTTCTAAAATATGTTCTTTATGTGTAATATAATTTCATTCTTCTTTTGATTTTGTGGTAAAATATGACCCTTGACCCATATATTTCTTCATGAGATTGAGCAATTTACATATACAAATACACTTGAACTCACCAGAGTGATGTAATTTAGGAAAGCCGTACCACCCCCACCTCCACCCAGTGCTACACAGACTGTTGGTGCTGAAATCCCACCTGCACCTGCACCAGGTACAGTCACAGACACACACACTTTCTCTTCTTGTATATTACAATCACATATATATATTTACAAGAGTGA
>RJVU01053643.1:881623-910527 GCA_003731715.1 Anabarilius grahami | reverse complement strand
ATATCCAGAAGGATGGCAGTGATGAATTATCACATAATAACAACCAGTTAACTTCTGAAGAACACAGAATGCATAAAAAAATATACTGCATAGAAACACATAAGAAATGAAAATAAATAAAAATGTATCAAAAGTCTTTAAACAAAGCTTTATTTAGACCTTTTGCATTCTCTTATTTTACATTCTGAATACTTATAACAGGCATGGTCTTATATAGATCAACACAAATGACACAGAAAAGTAGATCTGAGTACTGATTACAGTGCAAGCACAAAAAAAACGACGTGCAAGCAGGGAACTTGGGTCTAGGGTCTAAAAAATGCACAGATTTTCCCTTATATTTCTTATGCAGCTCATGTACCTCACTTTTATGAGCTCTCTTCCAGTTGCCTCATTTTTTTATTCAGATCTCTGTCACTTTATCTGCCTCTCCTCTCCTATTCACTTCTTTCTTTCATTCAGATTTGTCTCTTTTTGTTTTGAGAGTTCATTCAATACTCTGTACTCTTCTTCATGCTTTCACTTCAGCTCCAGCAAATATGCTTTACCATGAGGCTATGAAAGTATTTCTTTTTGAATTAATAGAATTCCTCTAAATGTTTTCTAGCCTTATCTTCATACTTCCTTTTCATTTCCATTCATACTCTTCCCCCATTTCTTTTTGTGCTCTCTACTCTTGTTCTCATCTGGCTTTAAAATCTATCTTTATCTGTGCCTGATACACTTGTGTTTCAGCAACCAGTCTGTCAAACTGATTTGGTGTGATGATCACAGATATTTGAGACTTAATGTGTCACACACAAAATTCTTCATTCAGACACTATAGAATTACAGACAAATAGTAATATAAAATCAATGTGTCAAGGCAGACCTTATGTTTATAACTATTGGCAAGATTAACCCTCATGGTGTCAAAAATCAAGGAAAAAAATAATTTTCAATGAAATGTACTATATTTTAGTTCGATAATGTTTTTTATGTAATATTTTGTATTTTTGGGGGGATTTTATGGTACTAAATAAAAAAAACAAAAACAAAACAAAAAACCATCAAACCCAGTGCCCTCCACTAATATTGGCAACCTTGGTAAATATGAGCAAAGATGGCTGTGAAAATAATTCTGCATTGTTTATCCTTTTGATCTTTCATTCAAAAAATTATAACAATTGAAATTGGGGGGAAACTCACAATTATGAAATAAATATTTTTCTCCAATGCATGTTGGACACAATAATTGGCACCCCTGGAAGTATATTTCCATTCATATTTCCATTTTTTAGCACACCAGGGTGACTAGGAGCATAAGAATGTCTAGCCATGACTTCCTGTTCCACAGGAGTATAAACATGAGGAAACACATTCCCTTAATCATTCATCACAATGAGTAAAACCAAAGAATATAGTTCTGATGTGCAGCTAAAGATTGTTGAGCTTCAAAAAATAGAAAAGAGCTAAAGCATTAAAATTCCCATTTCCACCATCAGGGCAATAATTAAGAAGTTCCAATCAACTAAAGATGTTACAAATCTGCCTGGAAGAGGACGTGTGTCTAAATCGTCCTAATGCGCGGTGAGGAGGAAAGTTTGAGTGGACAAAGACTCTCCAAGGATCACAGCTGGAGAATTGCAGAGATTAGTTGAGTCTTGGGGTCATAAAGCCTAAAACAATTGATCAAACAGCACCTACATCCCCACAAGTTATTTGGGAGGGTTTTAAGAAAAATCCTCCTTGCTCATCCAAAAACAATCTCCAGCATATTCAGTTGTCAGACAAGACTGGAACTTCAAACAGGACCGGCTTCTATGGTCAGATGAAACTAAAAAAAGAGATTTTTGGGAGCAAACCCACCAGATGGGTTTGGTGCACACATGGATAAAAAGTACCCCATGCCCACGGTTAAATATACTGCTGGATCTTTAATGTTGTGGGCTTATTTTTTTTGCTGGAGGTCCTGAACATCTTGTTCAGATACATGGTATCATAAATGCCAGCAAATACCAACAGATAAAAAAATCAAAACCTGACCGCTTCTGCTAGAAATCCAATAATGGGCCATGGTTGGATCTTCTATCAGGACAATGATCCAAAACAAAATCAACTAAAAATGTGTCATTGAGCACAAAATGAAGCTTTTGTCATGACCGTCCCAGTCCCCTGACCTGAACCCTAAAGAAAATGAGTGGAGTGAACTGAAGAGAAGAAGCACCTACATTGAGCTGGGAATCTGAAGGATCTGGAGAGATTCTGCATGAAGGAATGTTTTTCTCTTTTCATGTGTTCTCCAAACTCATCAGGCATTATAGAAGAAGACTCAGAGCTGTTATCTTGGGAAAAGGACATTGCAATAATTTGGTGCCAATAATTGTGGCCAACGTGAACGAGAGAAAAACATTTCATAATGAGATTTCCCCCCACTTTCAATTGTTTTACTTCAATGAAAGGTTAGAATTTTGTGAATTTTTTGAATGAAAGATCTAAAAGGATAAACAATGCAGATTTATTTTTACAGCTGCCTTTGCACTGTAATTTGTCATGTTTTAAGTTCATTATTCATTGAGCATTATAAAAAGGCAATTTATGGTCTTTGCACTTCTCTGTCTTGATATCCTCTCCTTATTGTAAGATGCTGCTGTTGATTAATTGTAAAGCAAGTTTTAAAAAACTGGATATATTGATGCTGAATCAATGATAACTTTAAAAGGGTGGTTCATTGCAATTTCACCTTTTTCAAACTTTAGTTAGTGTGTAATGTTGCTGCTTGAGCATAAACGGTATCTGCAAAGTTACAGCGCTGAAAGTTCAATGCAAAAAAAAAAAAAATGCCTACAAAAACAACCAGTTTGGACTACAACGAGCTTCTTCCCGGGTTGGTGACATCATAAACCCTGCAAATAACATAAACCCTGCCCAAGGGAACATGCAACAAAGTGGGCGAGGCCATGACGCGCAGCATTATGGAAGTGGAAGAGTTGTCTACACTGGACGCGCGCGGTGCGATAATAGAACCCATTATAATCTGTGATATTTTCTAAACTGGATGCGGCGCTGAAGACAACTTCCAGAATCTACACGAGTTCAATGCTGGATTTGCACAAAGGCTATTACTGAAAGATGAAGCAGTTCCCACTTTAAAAGCAGAAACTGCTGTTTATGGGCCCCTAACTTTAAGTACGTTTTATTGTTTGTACATGTCTTTTAAATGTATTATGTTGCTATTTTTTGGTTGCATCAAGGACGTAAACAAAGACCAACTTGTTTTTGCTTCGCTAGCCAGTTAGCTAAATTCTATTGCATACTTCTCCAACAAATGCCAACAAATCTGAGCCCATTGTGTATTTCGGAGGGAGTGGTATCATAGAATCAGGAAGTCAAACCGGCCGTTTAAATGACAATGGAGACAGTGGTGTAGAATAAAGGTAAAAATATATGAAAAATACAGTGTTTTTTTTTTTTAAAAACAAAGCATTAAGACATGTTAAACTGCGCTCCATAAACACAATCAAGCCTACAAAAAAAACAGTGAACCACCCCTTTAAAGGATTAGTCCACTTTCAAATAAAATTTTCCTGATAATTTACTCACCCCCATGTCATCCAAGATGTTCATGTCTTTCTTTCTTCAGTTGAAAAGAAATTAAGGTTTTTAATGAAAACATTCCAGGATTCTCCTTATAGTGGACTTCAATGGTCTCCAAACGGTTGAAGGTCCTTCATCTCAGGCAGGATCAGCAGAATCTGAATCCCCAGGATTTGGACTAAGGACGGGGCCTATACACCAAAGAACTTTTCTATACAACTAAACATGAATCATTGTAGCTCACTACCATCTGTTAATACTTTTATGGAATAAATACCATGTAAACATTCACCTGCCCTCTGAGTCTTTCTGGTAGAACTTGTGGTTCTTTCCCTCAAAAAAGTGAAAGTAAAAGTGTTATTATAAATAAAACATTAAATTTTTTTTTTAAAAAGAGGGGTGATATAATAAAGGTACAGACTCCTATTATTATTTTGTTTCAGCAAACAATCCAGGTCTGTTTTATAATCTCCTCTCCAACTGTCAGTAAAAAATATCATCACTGTAATACAGAAAGAAACAAAATACAAAAAATAAAAACTAAAATAAATACAAAATACAGTGATAAAATAATTGGGTTTGGGTTGTGTGTCTAAAACACATATTACATAATGTTACAAGTTTAGAGGTTGCTGTGCAATAGAAGACCAGCTGCTGTGAAGAAATACCTACTCTTACCACCAGAGGGTGTGGATGTGTTTTTCTCTCTCTCACAAATCCATAAGTGGTTTTGTTTTAAACTGCTACTCATGTGTATTAGGGTACAACGGGGTTAAAGGCACACCTCTAAAGGCAATCATACTCTCAAAGTGTATGATTGCAGAAAATATATATATGTTTGTATTGAACATTGATGGAGAAACAGATTTTGTGTGAAAATAATTCATAAAAGTGGTTTATTTTGTTTAAAAATCTTATAAATGTATGAGGTGGCGAAGGGGCCTTTTACCCCACACGGGGTAAAAGGCTCCCCAGCATGGGGTATAATAAATATGGGTATTATCTCTAAGGTGGATACACAATTTAATAAATGATCTTTACCATCTGAATCTAACCATATCATGTCAACAAATGGAATAGTCAGCCAGCTATTTATTATCATGTTAATTATTGTGCCTTTTGCCCCAACAGCATGCGCTTTTTACCCCAAATACCATACTTTTACATATCCTTCCGTTATTGAAAAACTGTTGCTTGAATTAACTTGAACAAAACTGAAAATCATTAAAGGTGCCATAGAACACTTCTGCGCCGATTCAGCGTGCTTCCCCTTTAAATGATCGCGCTCCCCGCCCCTAAGCTCGCGACTCTATAATACATTGCATAAACAAATTTCACACAGCTAATATAACCCTCAAAATGGATCTTTACAAAGTGTTCGTCATGCAGCATATCAGATCATGTAAGTATGGTATTTATTTGGATGTTTACATTTGATTCTGAATGAGTTTGAGGCTGTGCTCCATGGCTAACGGGCTAAAGCTAACATTACACTGTTGGAAAGATTTATAAAGAATGAAGTTGTGTTTATGAATTATACAGACTGCAAGTGTTTAAAAATGAAAATGACAGTCTTGTCTCCGTGAATACAGTAAGAAACAATAGTAACTTTAACCACATTTAACAGTACATTAGCAACATGCTAACGAAACATTTAGAAAGACAATTTACAAATATCACTAAAAATATCATGCTATCATGGATCATATTTATTATCAATCAGTTATTATTGCTCCATCTGCCATTTTTCGCTATTTTCTTTGCTTGCTTACCTAGTCTGATGATTCAGCTGTGCACAGATCCAGACGTTAATACTGCCTGCCCTTGTGTAATGCCTTGAACATGGGCTGGCATATGCAAATATTGGGGGCGTACATATTAATGATCCCAACTGTTACGTAACAGTCGGTGTTATGTTGAGATTCGCCTGTTCTTCGGAGGTCTTTTAAACAAATGAGATTTACACAAGAAGGAGGAAACAATGGAGTTTGAGACTCACTGTATGTCATTTCCATGTACTGAACTCTTGTTATTCAACTATGCCATGGTAAATTCAATTTTCAATTCTATGGCACCTTTAAGAAGACCTTTATCTGAAAATATAAACATTAATTTAATCGATTCTCATTTGCTACTTAAATCAACAACATTTTAAAATCAAATATTAGATCAAACTACTTCAGAATCAACTTTGCGCTGCTGCCCGCGATCGCGTTAAGGATCAGACAAATTTACACGTGCATTTTGAAAAGCGGATATATAGGAAAGTGCTACGGCAAGTGTTTGTGCCACCTAGTGGTTTAGAGGAAAATAAAATTAAAGGTGCCTTTAGCCCCGTTGTACCCTATTAGTCTTGTGTGTATGTTAGAAGAATGTGTGTGTTTTGAAATGTGATCAAAAATTGTGCACTGTCATCACTTGTGTGCTGTATACAGACACACTTAACATTTTGAAGTGTTGAGCAGTGGTGTGGATTACGGGCTGTGTGTGTCTGTACAGCCTGTTGCAGTGATGACTGACGTATCTCTATCCAATCTGCCCTGTTATGCAATATAATTCTTCCACACCACACCAATTAAACACACACAGTCTCCTAGTTGTATTAAGCATGTGGAACATTTATTTAAAGGAACACAAGTCACGTTGTGTGTTGTCATGATCTTACAAACACTTGAAAAGAAAGGAAAATTAGTTTTAAATAAATACACATGCACTCAGGATTGTTCAAATGCATTTTACAGAAAGCATCGTAAAAGCACTCACTCTCTAAAGAAGGGTTTATCTCTGTGTTTGTGTGTGTTGCCATGCAATGACTCACAACACAAATCGGTTATGCAGGTTATCTGAGAGCTCAAGCACATTAATGATGCTGGCACATAATGGTGAAGATACTTCATACCAATAAGCTTCCAGGAGACAGACAGGGGACAAAATAAGATCAGCTGACAACCCACCTCACCAAAACAGCACATGGACACACATGCTCTTCAAGCTGATGATTAAATAAGATGAACAGTGATGTTCCAATCAAATCTGTGTCTCCTAGAATCACAAGATAAAGACTTATATAGACTTAGGCAAATTAATGTTGATAATTTAGTTTATTATAGAGCTTGAAAAGCATTCATGAACGGATTATGGTTGTAAGGCCCTGGAGCATCTTTCTGCCAAGCAGCTAAAAAAAGGAGGAAACGTCTTTGCAAACTGTACATTGCACAACTGCAACTTTATTTGCAATTTTTCATTTGAATTTGGAATTTCTCATAATTGCAACTCAAAAAGTATGTCCTGAAAAACTAAGAATTTCAAAACTTTCGCATCTTGTAATTCCGTCTGTACATTTTGCAAGTGTAATTTGTTAAATGACAGATACATTGCAAATTAATTTAATATCATATCATACTATCATACAGTATCATCTCGCAATCATTGTAATGTCCTAATATGAACTGCAAAGCTGAGTTTCCAAAGCTGAAATGGGGGGAAGAGTGTGGCAACAGCTGAAAAAACCGACAAGAGAAAGAACGAGAGCAAGCAGGATTAAAGGATCAGTGGAGGGGTGCAGAAGCCCCCCGTCACTACCACCGGCACCTCTCCTCCCTCTCATTCTGTTTGTCTCTCGTCCTTTGGCTCTATTTGTTTAGCTATAAATATCAAACAGCCGTCAGTATGACAAAAGCGCAAGTGGAGACAAATTATCATGATTATGACTGGAATAAAAGGATATATTTTAATTAGTGTGAGGTAGAGAAATGAGAAAAAGAGAAATGAAGTGATAGATGGAAAGAAATAGAGAGATAGATGCATTTGAACATGACAGTGTCCTCTTGGCGATGACTTTCTTGGCACAGAGTCACTGAATGCATTCTGGGAGATGAACCAGACAGCATGTACCACAGTCACAGCACCACTTCACCCTTCTGTTCTTTCTGAAGCACTCTGTACAGAGATCAATTACTAATAAATGCTTCTAATGTGATTCCTTATAGACTAGATTTGATTTTCATCCTTAAATCAATCTAATTTATTGCAGAATTAAATTGTTCTCTTGTTTTTTCTAAAGTGAAAATACCTTTTAAAACACACTGTGATCTGTTACAATAAAAATGTAGAATTAACAATTCCACTGTAAAATCAGTGCAGACTATCATTTTCTGTCATAACATATAAATGTAAAAACAAAAACAAACAGACTGATACTGGTGGAATACCCATCATAATATTTTATAAAGAGCAAACTAATGAGTGCCGCAGGGATGCCAAAGCACTGTCTGTTCTGACTCTTACCTGACTATCTCTGTACATTCCATTCCATCCCTCTCTGTATTTCCCATCCCGCAACACGTTCCTGTGAGGACTGATAATATTAATAATAATTTTAGAACATATACGATTATAACCAAGCATGTGCACAGATAGACCTCAAAGTGGTGTTTAAGCATCTGGCCTTTTTGTCTCTGACTAGATGAGTGCCCCTTTTTTTAAGTCGTAATAAGTGCATATTTTATATTTTAGCTTTTATTTAAATTTGGCTCATGGCATCAATTCTCAATTAAAGGTATCGGTAGGTCATTTTCAGAGAGGCTAGCAACAGCGATCTAGTTTTTGCGGAATAAGTCCCGCCTTCTAAATAAGAGCCAATCACCGATTGGTAAAGGCATCACGTCACTGCGGCGGCCGTTAGAAGCTCCGGTTCCTATAGAAACAGTCAGACGCGCATAGGACTGCGAATGCATATTAGCTTAATCCAGCCGGAAAAATGCTGTTTTTTTTTTTTTGTCATGATTCGAGCGTTTAGAAACAAAATTTATGAGACAGTTGTTGTCAGATTTCACTGGTGATTTCAAATATGAAATTTAATCGAAAGCTTGGCGAACAGCTTTGGAGAAGTTGATGTTTCCCCATTTAAAGCCAGAGAGGTGTTTCAAAGATGGCCGCCGATTGAAACGACTTGTCTTAAAGGGACTTTGACATACCCTGCGTCTCAATCAGCTCCCTAGCTCCCTAGGTCATGAATCAGTATATCATGTAAATGAATGTGGCCGATTCCCTGATCAGTGCCCTGACTACTGAACTAGGGAGCTGATTGAGACGCACACATAGACTGTAAAAAAAGATGGACGACGCACCTTCACTCTCTTCCACTGTATTAAGTGAAGCCACCAGTGTGCTGACATCTTAAGTCTCGAGTCTGCGCATAGTGAACTTAGAACCCGAGTCTGCGCAGTAGAGAGCGTGAAGTGGAGCCGCGAAATTAAGGTCCCGCCCACACTCCCGCAGAATCGGTTAATAAAGCAGGTGTAAAAAATAAACAGTTCTGGAAATGTATAAATTAAAGTTGAAGCTCCAAATTTGGTCCCGAATGAATCATCTGGTTTGAACGAATCAGTGAATGAATGATTCTTTGACTCACTTATTAAGACTTGGCGCCACCTACTGACATTGATTTTGCTCATTTACCAAATCCAGCATAATGCCAACAAATGACATATTTATTTAAATAAAGAAACAAGTATGAAAGTAATTTAAAGGTGTTCTATAGTATGTAACTTAATTTTTATATATTTTTATAGTAACTAAATAATTATAATTAAATAATTATAATAATTTCTTTCTTTCTTTTTTTCTAATCCCTCACTAATTGTATTCAAACAAAAAACAAAACTTGATTTTATACTAATAACATTTTATTGAATTGATTGTGGTAAATATCAACTATCAATAAATCCAACAACAAATACCAACTGTCAATAAAGTGCAATTCTTATTAGTCTTAATAAAATGAGTTTTAACAAAAATAAACGTTTTTCTCTTTTACTAAACATAACCAAGCCTGACGGCATGCAGAAAACATCAACACAAGCTCAAAAAATTAACCTATGTCCATTCAATTTATGGCAACCCAAAAAAAGTACTGTTTTGAACGTATTCTCCATATAAAACAAGCAAATACTATGTACAACTCAAATTCACTATACAAAACCATTATGCTTGTCTTCAAGATCATTATCAGGATAATCATCTTTCTTTTTCCCATCGTGAACATCATTTCATCATTTGAGGTTTCACTCACTGAACATTCCTAAAAACCTGTTTCTACATGCTCAATCCTTCTGTCTCATTCTGCATTTTATCTCAGTATTTAATAAAGTCCATAAAGTCTTCGACTCATATTTGTCTTCCTGCTTTTCAGCCCCTCTGGGCCTCCTGGGACATGGATCGCCCCAGGGTTCTGGGTGCTTTGGCAAACTCCATTCGCATGGGTTTGACGGGCGGCAGGTCCCTGATGATTTGTTCCATTGGTCTCTTTTCTGGACAGGCTCCGTCGGGAACCCGGGTGGGAGGCAGATCTTCCAGGGTGTGTGGGGCTCCCCGGCCCAGGCGGACGCCCAGTTCAGCAGGCTTGAAGATGGGCAAGGGCAGAGTGTTTCTGTAGGGTAAGAGCTGGTGCTCCCTTACACCTGTGTCCACAGTGCCCACTCGGAGCACACCCGATGGGCAGGCTTGATTGAGAGGACGGATCTGCCAAAAACGGGACAGAGTCTCTCGGCGAGAGTCGTCTGACATCAGCATCGACTGGCTGCAGAGAGAGAGAAAAGTAGAATTATGAATGAAAGGGAGTTTTGACATTTTATAGCAAGTTTAAAATAATTAATTTTGCTGCTCAAGTAAATTAACAACAATAATAATAATTTTACATTTTCCATATAGGTTTTAATGGAAAAAAAACTAATGAAGATTAAAATCATTATTATTAAAAAATATATATATATTTTTAAACAAGTAAAATGCTTTAATAGAAATCCTTGACTTTCTTAGGAAAAAAAAAGGTACAAAAGCTGTCACTGGGGTGGTACACTTTCAAAAAGTACACCTTTAGACTTTACATACCTCTAAAGAGTGCATTTTAGTAACTAAAGTGAAATATATGAGTACCACTTGAAAGCTTATATCTTTTTTGAGAATGTTAAAAAAATAAATAAAAAAAAGCCATCTTGCCACAAATATGAATATCTATGCACTCACCGATCCTCAGGTTGTGTCTTCATATTAATGCTGCGCCAGTCAGCTGTGTAACTCTCTCTCTTATTTGGATTTTCCTCCTTCACACTGCAACTGAGCTCGGCTCTAACCACACAGCCTCCTTTCTTCTCCAGGACTGTGCACACCGGCATCTTCAGCTTCTGTTTATAAGTGGCTTGAAAACTTAAATTATAGTCAATGATCTTACTGTTTTGCAGTCAGTTTAGTCAATACTGCCTTGAAGATAGAGTTTTCTTTTCTTTTTTCTCTTTTCTTGTCCTGGTTGAGTTTGAGGGAGGACTCGTCTATCTGTCTCTTGAGCTGCCTGGTCGTCTGTCTGCTGGAGCATGTGTCAAGACATTTATACAGCTCTGCTGCTATTTCTGTCTGACAGAATCACTCCGCACTTTGTCTAAACGGACACCCGACACTCACACACCCACATATCAAAACATTCACACACAGTACATCACAGCACTGGAACATGGATATGAAGACCGAAGAAATCCCCAGCAACTCACATTTCCATGACTCTATCTATCTATCTATCTATCTATCTATCTATCTATCTATCTATCTATCTATCTATCTATCTATCTATCTATCTATCTATCTATCTGTCTGTCTGTCTGTCTGTCTGTCTGTCTGTCTGTCTGTCTATCTATCTATCTGTCTGTCTGTCTGTCTGTCTATTTATCTATCTATCTGGATCTGTTGTAAAGTAATTCAAGTCAAAGTATGTGACAACTATAATATCTTTTATAAAAATGTCTAGTTATTATCTGAATGAGTTCTGTTGCTGATGCTTGATCACGTTGTATCAGCATGACAGTTGTTCCTCCATGATCCTATTAAGAGACATCAAAAGTCTCTCAATGGAAACTAAACAGTGTTCGGATCTGGGACCAGACAGGAGATTATAAGCATGTGGCAGCAACTGTTCTTTACTGGTAATCCTCTTTTGCACACATAATCTCTTTCAAAAGACATTGTTTAAATATGTATTATCACAGAAAAAAAGACTACCATGCCGCTATATTTTATTTCTTTATTTTAGGAGATGAAACATAGCATTTGTAGCTGGAAAGTTGTTGAAAACTACCACTGGTTATAGATCAATATTTAAAAATATTTCACTAACTTTTTTTTTTTTCAAACAAGCAAAATATGATTGATATGGAAAAGCATGGTCATAGCATGTGTTCATTGAGTGCTGGTGCTGTATTCACTCATCAGATGAATATAGTCCTCTGTGGACAGAGGTTGGTAAGGTCTTATTCTCATGTTACACACACATTCTGTCCCCTGTCTGTCATTGACTCTCGGTGACGCACCGGGTGATTACAGGAACTGATCTCACTCTTGTGATGTCTCTCTCCTGCAATGTGGACACTCAGCACACTATGGTATGGAATAAAATGCCAGTCATGAAGAGTTACACAAGCAAGAGAACCAGGAAATGTCACATCAGTCCAGGAATGAAGCTGCTCCTGTTTATGATATAGGTACACACTAAATTTGTTTCCCGTCATCCATGTTCAGTGTCTGCACTCTAAAAAAAGATGGTTCTTTGCAGTTCTATTTAGAACTGTATCATCTTGAAAAACTCTTTATATGCTGAAATGGTTCTTTGTGTTAGAGTTTAGGGTTCTTTTTTCCTGCCTTTTTGTTTTTCAAATCTGTAACTATATCAAAGCCACCTCATTACGGATTTTCTGGAGCTCAGCAGCCATTCAATTACACAGACTGCCGACACACTCTTAACAAGTAAATTATTTCTTTCTTAAAATGTCTATAAATTTTAACTTTCAAGTTGGTTTACCAGTCATGTCTTTTTCTCTTTTTAGTTTAACAGAACATGTAAGTGTGAGCAGCTCTATTCAGTTAAGGATACTAAGCTATCTTCTCTTCTTCCACTAAGAGAGATACTGAATTTATGATCCATATCCTATCTTTTTTTTTTTTAAATTAGTATTTTATATATCACTTTTTCCTTTTAACATGGTAAAAGGCTCACGTACTGCCAATTTTTGTTTAGCTAATTTTGGCCTTAATAAACAATTATTTTTACATAAATAGACACACTGTAACTGTAAAGATACTAATATAAAATAAACTATAATAAAAAGGTAATTTATAACACCACTGATGACCTATAGCACTTTCAAAGCATGGTTCTTTATGGAACCTTAGTTCTATTTAGGGTTCTGCTTATTGTCACAAGCCAAAGAACCCTAATTTGGTACCGTTTAGAACTTTATTTTTCTTTAGAGTGTACAAAACGTATTTAACAAGACTTAAATATGAATAAATGTCAAAGCATTTTATTGCAATGACCAAAGTGAAATTTGTTTTAAAGCACTATCCTTGATTTAAGTGTGTACATACTTATTAGGGACACAAGAAATTTAAAATACAAAAATGATCCAAAAGAATGAGCAACTATGTCCATCAGTCAATGTCTTTTATTGTCATCTATATCAGACGTTTTACCAGACAAGCAACATACAAGACAGGACAAATATACACTGAGCCATATTAACCTAGTGATTCAGTTAATGGACAGTCACCACATCAAAAGAATTTACACTATTTTGTATCCCAGCTCCATAAATGCACATATACATTATATAATAACACATCTGATACATCACCTATATAACTGATTGTATTGTAGCGTTTCATCTTAAGATTTTCAACGAGAAATTAAAGGTTTGCTGATTTAGAAAACAATGTCACTAGAGAAAGGATACACATTATTCTATGACACCTTTAAATGCAAAATACACAATATTATTATTTTTGAGTTATTTTATTAATAAATTTATAAAGATATGTTTGTGTACTTGATTATATTACATCTTTGTCAATAAATAAAAATATGCTGGTTTTATATATTCAGGTACATAATTATGAACATTTCTTCAGAACTTAATATAAAATAAAATAATTTATCTGTAATGCATAACCCTGCTGCTCTAGTGCAAGAGTTATTACAGTAACTATGATCAAAATTAAAAATTTTAAATGATAAATGATAAAAAAGATGGCCAGATAACACTAAGGGTTCTACAAAGGAACTTGTTAGCATACATAATGATGAATAATATTTTCACAAGTGTCAGACCATTATAATGGCATGAACATTCGCCCTAAAGATGTATACTAGTCTATCAATCTGTTCTTCGTTTAGCATAACTGTGATGTATTGGCTGGATTTGTTTGTAAGTCATTAGCACTAATTTGTCATTTTTCATGCTCAGGGGCTCTGTCTTTTTTGTTCATATTTTTCTGTAATTTCATTAGTTTGAAGCTGCATAGTCTGGCCATTTTCCCTTTCAATAACGTGTTTCAAAATCTCATGAATTTTAGTGTTGCACAACATATGTTTACATTTGTGATTAAAAGACATTAATAACATCAAAAGTCATCATGTCTAGATCACTGTCATAAAAATGTAAACATGTTGACAATGACATGCACAGTGGCCCTAAAACATATGTGGACTCTTAAATCACACTTCAATATGCACAAACTGACCCCAATGTGATTTGTAGTGGTATTTTCACCTCAACTACACAGGTACCCTAGCAAAGTAACCACAGGTGTTCATCACATGTTTGGCGAATTCCAGTCGATAGGAATCCGCATGTGAAATTTCATGAGAGGGCCAAAGTTTCCCCCTGTAGATTTCGCTTTCACATCAAATTCAAGTTTGTCACGCTAATGCGCCTTGTTCCCTAAAAAGAAAGCTGCTTGTTTTGAAAGTGGCTCGTGTAAGATTCATACATCGCTACACTGCTTACAATATTCACTGGACCTTTTTTTGCCCACGAAATGTGACCGCACCTTACAGTAGCCTATAGGCTATACGACCTTATGTAGCTTTTCAGTGCTGCGCTCATTGTGTTCGGTCTTCCGGTTTGTATTTCCACAGCATGAAGGTAAGATCTTACAGATTTATGAATGAAACCACTCATTTTGAAATCTTCCCGATCTACTGACATTTATGACATCCGCTTCAAACATTACAATGCTCATGATAACTTTTTTAAACTCTACAATATGTAAATTCACTTCACCAGCTAATTACTCTTCGACAGCGATGTCATATAAATATACGGAGATACCACAAAAAAAAGGTAGTTCAAAGAGAAAATTCTTAAGCTGCGTGCTTGTTTCTCTGGCGCATAATGTCTAGTTTTAGAACTTAAAAACTAACAAATTACTTTGTGTGAAATGCGCTGATTGAAAAGTGTGTTTGTGCAGTCTTTCTTTAAAATAAATGACACTTGGTTTGGTATTTTGTGCAATGTGACAGCCACATTTAAGCGTCCAAATACTGTTTGAGGCCACTGTACATATGTTGCCCTTCTATAAAGAAACAGATCTTAAATAATCTAAATCACAGCCGTACAACTTTTTAAAAAACCTTGCACTTTCAGTATATTCACTCTATTACTTTCACTCTCTGTATTACATCATATTATTCTTTTTTTCCTATCTCTTTGTACGTCCTATGTGAACAAAGCAGAGAATTATTTATTTCTAGACCTGATGTTGTTAAAAGAAATCATTTAAGACCCTTGGACATTGACAAAATGGCAGCAGAAAGCTATCAATAGAGATTGTGTTCTAGAGACAGGGCAAGGGTTAATGTAATGTTCTATTGAATCACCTACACAAAAAGACACTGCAGTCTTTAGGAACATTTAGTTTGGTCAGATTTTGTCACACGTATGACCAATACTAAGCTAGTTTCTTAGAGACAAACTTCCATCAGTTTAGTTTAGATTTGTTTTCACAAATCTGAATTAAGTGTAATAAACCAAAGTGAAGTTTTGTATTAGCCTATATAATGGACACTTTGTAGAGTTTACTCAGGATGGACACATCTGCTGACCAATCGTCCCCAAACCCATAACCCCAAAACTGAAGGCAAGTACTCCTGGTGGCACCCAAAAAAAAAAAAAAAAAAATTGAGAGATCTAGTGCCACAGTCCCCAAGCTGCAAAATATATTTTATAGACTCAATGAAACACCCAACCCCACTATAAACTCCACAAGGGGTTATTATAGCACCAAACAAACCCCTGAATTCCTGTCAGTCAGCTTTGGTCCCCAATATTCTACCCCAAGTGCCCAAAGTTCATGTTTGTCCTTTTCACCCCATGTTTTGTTTCCCCCATGTAACCAACCCCATCAGCCTAGCTTGTTAAGGCTGTTGTGTACATCCTTATACTTGACCTTAGTAGTCTTGGTTCTGGTATCCACCAGAGCCGTCATAATTAGCCTCCATGTCGGCGTTGTATCCAGTGTACTCCGTGCCTGCAGTGGGCGCTCCTGCGGGATCCTGGCTGGGATCAGTATAGTCCTGAGAGAAGAGAGATGAGCTTGCGCCTAATTTGTACTTCTGGAATCCAAGGAAAGCTTGACCAGCCTTTAGGAAAATGAAGATGCCGGAAGGAGAGGTTTAGTGGGTGGGATCAGAGGGATTAGCAATGGAATTTACAGGATTATGGCAGCAGGAAAGGAGGATTCCCCCCCCCCATTTTGATGTTAAATAGTGAATGAAAAGGCATCAGTTAAGGAAGCCAAGTAAGGTTTAATTGAAAAGAGTTAATGAGAATGACAGGATGGGACAGAGAGGGAGGGGGGGGAAGTGAAAGAAAAAGAGAAAGAAAAGCAACATTAGTTTGATTAAGATACAAGAAGAAGATGGTTAGTAAGCTTTAAGTTTAACAGAGTCAAGAATAATCTAGGAAATGTTCTAGTGAGTGACTGTTTAAATACACACGGAAAACCCAAATCCACAACAAAATGTAAAACCAGAGTCAAACTTAAGACAGTTTAATCGAACAACATCTTTCAGTACATTATAAGAAATATACATAATAGATTTTAAGCAACAGCAGCAGCTCAGTTGTAAACAAAAATAAGATCCGGAAATGCCATGGCAACAATAGAAGCTAGTGTAGCTCTCAGACAGTGTATCAGGACAACCTGAAATTACAAAACAGTTTCAGGTGCAACTGCTGCCCCCTAGTCAATTAAAGGTGTAACTGCAATTTAAAAAACAAATAATAATTTTGTGTAGTAAACACTGATTATCTGGCACATAAACTACCCTTCAAGGGGTCGGTAAAATTTGTTAATGTTTTTGAAAGGAATCTATTCTGCTCGCCAAGGCATATTTGTGAAAATGATTTACTCACAAATACAGTAAAAAAACAGTAATATTGTGAAATATTATTGCTATTTTTTATATTTGAATATATTTTAATTCCTGTGATAGCAAAGCTGAAGTTTTTGCATCATTACTCCAGTCTTCGGTGTCACATGATCCTTGATATGCTAAATATTTTTGTGGAAAAATTGATACATTTTTATGTGATGGTATTTATTATAAAGAGAATTTTTCTCAAAATAAATAAATAAATGAATTAAAAAATCCCACTGACCCCAAACTTTTGGATGGAAGTGTATCAGCATAATATATAATCAGTATATAATGACAAGGTACCATTAGTATAATAAAATTAAGAAATCTTCACTTGTTTTCATAACTTCATAATTCAGGCAGATATGTGTTAACATGTTATTTAAAGCTCTCATACAAGGCAGTTTAGGGCTTGATATGACACTTCATATGGCAAAAAACAAAACAAATCTTCATTCATTGTTAACTGCAGGCTTTGAAGGGTGCTTTTGTGGTTGATGTCTATGGCACAGTAAACAAGTAATTAAGTATGTGTGTGGTAAATGTTAGACAAATGGAGGTGGTGTATGAGGGGTGAACAGTTTGTTGTATTCCTCTTCAAATGACACTTTCTTTAGGCGCTCCAGAGCCAGCAGTGTAAGAACACCCTAGAGAAAAACAGATTGGCCAGAGCCAGCGATCAACAGAGAGAACGGCAGGAAAACATTTCAACCACACTGGGTTAATCTTATGGATGCAGCTGGGTGGTTTCTGTAAGAGAAGTGCTTCGAGAGATTAGAGGTTAGAAGGATATATGCAAACAGTGAAACAAAGATTACTGGGGTAAATAATTCTCTGGAAAATTACAGGAGGTATATTAGAGAATGAAGCTGTGTGGATCAGAAGCACAGGTCATGTATAGTGGTTGATGTTCACAGGTCATTCATTGAGAAGAAAGACATGCATGCAATCTAACTTTGAAAAGTATTTTTACATTTATTGGAAGTCCTATCAATTAAATAGTTTAAAGTTAGTGTAATCACTTAAACAAATATAAATATGTTTTAAATATCAAATATTACATATATTAAATTTGTAAAATTAGCATTTTGGTCAAGTGAGTCCGGAATTTTTGTTATTGTGTTATTGTTAACCAAAACTATTGTAAATTATTTTCAGTGATTGAAATAAATAAATAAATATTTAATCATTAGATGGAAAAAACTTAAACTTAAAAAGAAATATGTTGAAGTATTAAAATTACAGAAATTTAAATATATATATTTATGAAGCACTGTTTTTTTTATATATATTATAGCTTCNACAGATATATATATATATATAAATGTGTAAATGTCATGTTTGTTATTTTCTTTTTGCTTTAGTTTTGATTATTTTTTTTATGTGATGTTTTAATGGAAAGCACTTTGGTCAACTTATGTTGCTTTTAAATGTGCTATACAAATAAACAAACAATTTAAATCAAAACTAAAAATATAAAAAAAAAAGCTAATTCACAATATTAATAAATATTGTAATAGAGTATATAATATACAGTATTCAGAAAGTATTCAGACCCCCTTAAATTTTTCACTCTGTTATATTGCAGCCATTTGCAAAAATCATTTAAGTTCCTTTTTTTTTCCTCATTAATGTACACACAGCACCCCATATTGACAGAAAAACACAGAATTGTTGACATTTTTGCAGATTTATTAAAAAAGAAAAACTGAAATATCACATGGTCCTAAGTATTCAGACCCTTTGCTCAGTATTTAGTAGAAGCACCCTTTTGATCTAATACAGCCATGAGTCTTTTTGGGAAAGATGCAACAAGTTTTTCACACCTGGATTTGGGGATCCTCTGCCATTCCTCCTTGCAGATCTTCTCCAGTTCTGTCAGGTTGGATGGTAAACGTTGGTGGACAGACATTTTTAGGTCTCTCCAGAGATGCTCAATTGGGTTTAAGTCAGGGCTCTGGCTGGGCCATTCAAGAAGAGTTGTTGTGAAGCCACTCCATTATTTTAGCTGTGTGCTTAGGGTCATTGTCTTGTTGGAAGGTAAACCTTCGGCCCAGTCTGAGGTCCTGAGCACTCTGGAGAAGGTTTTCGTCCAGGATATCCCTGTACTTGGCCGCATTCATCTTTCCCTCGATTGCAACCAGTCGTCCTGTCCCTGCAGCTGAAAAACACCCCCACAGCATGATGCTCCCACCACCATGCTTCACTGTTGGGACTGTATTGGACAGGTGATGAGCAGTGCCTGGTTTTCTCCACACATACCGCTTAGAATTAAGGCCAAAAAGTTCTATCTTGGTCTCATCAGACCAGAGAATCTTATTTCTCACCATCTTGGAGTCCTTCAGGTGTTTCTTAGCAAACTCCATGCGGGCTTTCATGTGTCTTGCACTGAGGAGAGGCTTCCGTCGGGCCACTCTGCCATAAAGCCCCGACTGGTGGAAGGCTGCAGTGATGGTTGACTTTCTACAACTTTCTCCCATCTCCCGACTGCATCTCTGGAGCTCAGCCACAGTGATCTTTGGGTTCTTCTTTACCTCTCTCACCAAGGCTCTTCTCCCCCGATAGCTCAGTTTGGCCGGACGGCCAGCTCTAGGAAGGGTTCTGGTCATCTCTGTGCTCTTAAGAACCTTAAGTGCAGCAGAAATTTTTTTGTAACCTTGGCCAGATCTGTGCCTTGCCACAATTCTGTCTCTGAGCTCTTCAGGCAGTTCCTTTGACCTCATGATTCTCATTTGCTCTGACATGCACTGTGAGCTGTAAGGTCTTATATAGACAGGTGTGTGGCTTTCCTAATCAAGTCCAATCAGTATAATCAAACACAGCTTGACTCAAATGAAGGTGTAGAACCATCTCAAGGATGATCAGAAAAAATGGACAGCACCTGAGTTAAATATATGAATGTCACAGCAAAGGGTCTGAATACTTAGGACCATGTGATATTTCAGATTTTTCTTTTTCAATAAATCTGCAAAAATGTCAACAATTCTGTGTTTTTCTGTCAATATGGTGTGCTGTGTGTACATTAATGAGGAAAAAAATGAACAAATGATTTTAGCAAATGGCTGCAATATAACAAAGAGTGAAAAATTTAAGGGGGTCTGAATACTTTCCGTACCCACTGTATATATATATAGTATATAAGTAATATAAAAATAACTCTGGTGCATCACTAATGCAATCTGGTCTAATAGAAGACATTGGGAAGAGAAAGGGGCCAAGCCATCATTTATAATATAATATAATAAAATTGTGACTGAGTAGAAAACGTAGACATTGAATCTCGCAAATCAAATGATTCAGGTAAATTTGATTTTGAAAATGACAGAAAAACAAGATTCAGTACAGACCCATGTAAATATGGAGAAGAAGGCGAAGGTGATGGCTGCTCTGGCTGCGTCTCCACCCTCTTTGAGAGGGTTATCCTCTGGTTTAGCCACCTGCCACTGATTGGCCATGAAACAGAATCCCACAAACCACACGAAAGACCAGAAGGCTGAGAGAAAAAAGGGAAAGGTTCAGAATTTCAGATCAATAAAACAGCGCAATCAATGCCTTTGATTGAAAACAACAACAACAACAACAAAAGATTGGTAGCATATTGTATTCAAAATCTAAAAAAAGAAGTCTGATCATAACAGTCAATCTATATTTACAGGCATAGATGGTGCTATTGCACCACACATCCAGCATACACTGCAGTAAGTCTAGAAGCAGTTACATTTTACCACCAGAGGGCAGTGTCTTAAAGTAATGCTGTGCTAGAGGAAGTTTGGATCACTGCTGCATCCGAAAGCTAGAGGTAGAAGGCAACAAGATACCTTCATCTGATTGATTTTTGAAGGCAGCATAGATGTATCCTTCGCTGCCTATGATATCCCACAATCCTGTGCTTTTGATTCTGACAGTTGAGCTAAAAAAATAAAGATGGCATCTGAAAGTTGAGGTTGGTGTTCAGTTTGTGTAAATGTATGTTTTTGACCAACTTTTTCCATTTTTGATGTCATTTCTAGCGTGAAATTACTACTGTAGTAATTATATTTACTTTGTTATCACCAAAGCTCTCACTATTTTGTTGTAGATCCTTATTAAAAGGATAGTTCACCCAAAAATGAAAATTTTGTCATCATTTACTCACCCTCAAGTTGTTCCAAACCTGCCTGAATTTCTTCCCTCTGTTGAAAACAAAAGAAGATATTTTAAAGAATGTCGGTAACTAGACAGTTGATGGAACCCATTGACTTCCATTGTATTTTTTTCAACTATGGAAGTCAGTGGGTGCCATCAACTGTCTAGTTACTGACATTCTTTAAAATATCTTTTTTTGTTTTCAACAGAGGAAAGAAATTCAGGCAGGTTTGGAACAACTTGAGGTTGAGTAAATGATGACAAAATTTTCATTTTTGGGTGAACTATCCCTTTAAACCATTATGCTGCGTCAGAAGTCTGTCATATCATCTTTGTGAGGGACCTTCGTGTGCAAAACCGCCTGCTAAGTCATTGCCTGATAGGGCAGCGAGGCAACAAGTCAGCTGCCTAAGCTCTAGGGACGCAGCCCTAGACTCTAAGGGTGCTTTTTTTTGAGCCAAGAAGACCTTAGAAACAAATGATATGGGAAACATTATTAAATCCTTCTTAGAGCCACATAAAATAATGTATAAGTGATCAAATGAATCAAATGAAATTACAAGATTCAGAAGGAGACTTGCAGTAAATGTGTCTGATAAGTGATATAAAATATTGAGATGCAATACTTCATTCTATCAGCAGTTTACCTGAAACTCCAATATCAGCTAACACAGCCTTCTTGCGGTCTTTGACGGCGCTTATCTGAGGAAAGTAGACGTCCAGTGCCATAAATGCAGCACAGCAGAGGAAGGCCAGGGATCCCATCCCAACAGCATAGTTACAGGCATTCTGGTTGCGGTTAAAGATGCAAAATTCCTCTACCTCATCTGGACGGTTCACATAGCCCTCGTTAGCAATGCATCCAAAGATCACGATGGAAAAGATCTGAGGAGGAGAATTAAAAGGAGAAGAAAAGGTGATGAGAAAAACTTCATACTTTCATTTATACCCTAGGTTATTTTGCTACATATTCACATTGTTCATACTTTATCTTGGGTTAGTAATTATTAGTCTTAGGTAGTCAGGTTTTGAAATTTCACACTGTTCTTTTATTAACATTAATGCATTTACAAGCCACTTTTATACAAAGAGACCGGGGAACAAAAAAATGAGGAACAAAAGCAGTTCATCATAAGAGCCAACGGCATACACAATGCCAAGTTTAAAGTGTAAGCTAGATTAGTACACAGGCTAGACAAGAGGTGAAATGCAATGTATCAGTTTAATACAAGGGGATTTTGAGGAGGAACAAATTGCTGGATTTGTAAAGTTTGTCAGTTTAGTTTTAGTTTTATTAGTAAAGTCGGCATGAAACAGAAGTTGCGATAGTCTTTTCTTCCCTATTGTGATGTATATCCAAGTGAAACGGATTCTCGAACAAGAAAAAATGTAGACTTGATTTTGTTCATTGGGAATTGATTGGATTGTTGGATCGTTGTGGTTTGTTATTGCTGTGGTGTCATTTGAGTGACAGGTTGTCCCAGCCTAGCACCAGTAAACACATCATCAGGGAAAAGATGTTGCTTCACCATTAAAGGCTTAGTTCACCCAAAAATTTTGTCATTAATTACTCACCCTCATGTCGTTCCACACCCGAAATACCTTTGTTCATTTTCGGAACACAATTTAAGATATTTTTGATAAAGTCCAATGGCTCAGTGAGGCCTCCATTGACAGCAAGATAATTAACACTTTCAATGCCCAGAAAGCTACTAAAAACATTAAAAAAAGTTCATAATGTTATGAAGCGATGAGAATACTTTTTATGCACCAAAAAAACAAAATAATGACTTTATTCAACAATCTAGTGATGGGTGATTTCAAAACACTGCTTCAAGAAGCTTCGAAGCTTTACAAATCTTTTGTTTCGAATCAGTGGTTCAGAGCGTGAATCAAACTGCCATAAATCACATGATTTCAGTAAACAAGGCTTTGTTACGTCATAAGTGTTTCAAACTATGGTTTTGAAATGTTTCAAAATTTCAATGCTTCACCTGACTTTGGCAGATTGATACACGCTCCGAAACAAAAGATTCGCAAAGCTTCGAAGCTTCATGAAGCAGTGTTTTGAAATCGCCCATCACTAGATATTGTTGAAAAAAGTAGTTATTGTTTTTTTTGGCGCACAAAAAGTATTCTCTTCATAACATTAAGGTTGAACCACTGTAGTCACATGAACTGTTTTAAATTCTTCTTTAGAAGCTTTCTGGGCATTGAAAGTGTGAATTATCTTGCTGTCAATGGAGGCCTCACTGAGCCATCGGATTTCATCAAAATATCTTAATTTGAGTTCTGAAGATGAATGAAGGTCTTACGGGTGTGGAACGACATGAAGGTGAGTAATAAATTAATTAGAAAGAATTTTCATTTTTGGGTGAACTAACCCTTTAAGGGGAAGTTATTTTGATTAAAGAATATGAGGGCACATGAATTAAAAACAAACAAACAAACATGTGCATGGATCGTTTATGATAAATACAGCAATATTCCATTAAAAAAAGAATTGTTAATTTTGTTCATGGTAACTTGAAAGACACCCAAAGTTTTGTCTGAGGCACTTAGAAGCAAGTAAACTAGATATCCACAAAACAGAACTTTATATTTTGCTTTGTTGTTATATTTTGCTTTGAGTTATGTTAAAGAAACAGTAATTTAATAATTTAAATAATAAAAAAACTTTTGGGTAGAGTTTTACACTATTTTACACTGCAAAGGCATTTTAACCCTACTCTGTAGCCAGGCTTGACTAGGGTTAAAAAGGAACATTAACCCAGAGCTAAACCTAGTGTCTAAAGACCAGTTAAAAGTTGTTGAAATGTTATGTCCACTGTAGAGCTGATTTCAGCTTTTCTAGTAAACAAACAAACATTTTCTATGACCAAATGAAACTGTTTCTCGCAGCCAACCAGAGAAAAATAACGTGCTGAAATAATTTTGCTCCTTGCTGAAAATAATGTGTGCAGATCCCATCTATCACCACACACATCACTGATCATGTGTGCATCTGTTTTTAATCTCACTTTGTTGCTTTCTACTCAGTTTGTTTTCTACAGGGAAGCTAGGCTAGATTTGACACATCCATAATAATAAGTGTCTTTTTAGATTCAGATGAGCCCATGTTCTCATTTTGGCTCCAGAGGAATAGTCAAGAGGATGGAGGCAAGTTTTGGCAAAGGCCAGGGTTTTAACAGCTGGCCTGTGCATCTGTACAATATGCCTGAATGTGTGAGAGTTTGAGAGAGACACTTCATTACTCCACTCATGCAATTAAGTTGAAATGCTCTTGGCTACCAGCAAACTGTCCCACAGTTGTTCCCTAATTGTCAGCTACAAGCCCATGATTTAACCCTGAGAATCAGCTTTATCATTATACTAACGTTAAGGGGCTTGGCAACATCAAATCAAATAAACACTGAATCTCCTAAGATAAAGGATTTAAGTGGCTCATTTAAACATTAATCTTGATCTCATCAAGCACATAATGTATAATCAAGATAAAACTGATGACTTATGGTTAACTTCAGGTATAACAAGGCTCAAACGTATACAATAGTATAGTACTCTCAGCTCTGTTTATCATATTTTAACCTGTTTAAATCCATTGCACGTGATTTACCTCCAAAATCAATGCCTAACAGTCCTGCATTGCATTTTAGAAGTGAGGCATCTTCTGAACACCACAGTAAAAAAAAAAAAAAAAAAAAAACACATTTATGGAGTTGTTAAAGTAGGTTAGCAGTCTGTATCGACTGTGATGCAATAAAAAGACAATGTATCCCAAAGAATAATGGCAAGAAACATCTTTCTATCGAGTTGTCCAAGCGGAATGAATAGAAAAACATACAATCTATGCAGCCTGATTCACAAAATAATGACACTGTGAGCCAGTTTAGTCCAAATCACAAACAAATATGATTCTCATGAGCCCGTTTCTTTTTTTTAAGTGTGTAAAAACGTAAAGCGTGACCAATGCAGTCTGACTCCTGAAAGAATGACTCTTATGAGTTGGTTCTTTTAATAATAGTTTAAAAAATATTTTAAGGCCTACGGGTTTGAACATTTATCTTTATTTCGTTTTCCATTCCAGATTGTCGTTTTGCCCTCCTAAGCATTTAAATGAATGCGAAGATGACTGTGAACATGAATGCGATTGTGAGGTTAGCCGCAGTATTGTCACAGTTACATATGCGACACAAGACAGCATCAAGCAGTATCATTGCTGCTGACTGATTGTTCATATGACAACATGTTATTAAAGTTTTTTTTTTCATAATACATTTCTCTCTCTGAGTCTGCTTTTAATTAGCTTTCTGGATCACAAGGCTCCACGGCCAATGAGTGCATGAAAGCAAGCATTGTAAAAGGCAGCACGCGGGATCCTGATCTTGTGATCATCAGGAGCAGAGCTTTACATGCTCCTTTTTTCAACCTGATTGGAATGTTTTAGGCACTTGTGTGAATGCGAAACAAGCCATTTGAATGTTTTTTAACAGTGAACATTTGTAAATTTATCACTAAGTAATAATGTTAACAGATGTTTTGTTTCTTGTCTTAGTTGTCTTCTTGTTTACATAGTCTCTTGTCTCTTTAAATAAAAGCATAAACTTCCAAACTCTTGTACATATTCTGTATACATTATTTTCACAAACCTTTTCATTTTGCATATTGATATTACAATAATATATTTAGTGCAGTAATGCCTCAATTTCCTACAGCGGATTAATAAAGTGCTACCCTAAATGTTACATGTCACCTCCCACACGGTCAATGTGTCATATTTTATTGGTTTTCATTGGTCCTCAATGTAATTTATGGTTCTTCAATCATCCAGACATATCAGCTGGGGCTGGTTTGTGCTTGTACCATTTTAGAGCCAGCAACCATGGCTCATCCAGCAATAAATCAATCAACACTTTGAAAGGAGGAGAAATACAGTCAAATAGAGCTGTCCAGTTATTCAACAGGGCTCTTTATATGAAGCACAGTGGTGTTCCTGTAGCCGGTTGTGTAATGTTAGATAGTGGCCAAGACAATGACAGGTTATAGGAAACCTGCAATAAAGTAAAACTAATCTACAGCTCATCAGTGATGCTCTAACATCAATTAAGACCGAGTAGGAAAAAAGAGAATTCAGTTCTCATGAACGAACCATTTTACTGAATGAATCATTTGCTCCAGTTCAGTCAGAATGAATCATTGATGAATTCAGACTAATCCAATTCTCGAGTCAGCAAATATAGACTTAAATGTTCTTATTTTTATTACACAAAGCTTCAGATGATCTTGTAAAACTTGGAAAAGTCATATGGACCACTTTTATGATTGTTTTTAGTGCATTTAGTTCATTTTGAAGCTTGCCTCCATTTATTGTAATTAATTACATGGAAAAGAGCAACCATTCTATGTCTTTGATGGTCTGGATGGTGTGAGGATGTCTCTTACATGCCTGCCGAGCTTTGCCTCTGGCTGTCCCCTCCCCCTCCAATCCCTCGCTTTTAATCTCCCTGACCTTGTGCTTACTATGCAGGGAAAGAGAGATCACGAGAGAGACTGAGTCATGAGACTANAAACTTGGAAAAGTCATATGGACCACTTTTATGATTGTTTTTAGTGCATTTAGTTCATTTTGAAGCTTGCCTCCATTTATTGTAATTAATTACATGGAAAAGAGCAACCATTCTATGTCTTTGATGGTCTGGATGGTGTGAGGATGTCTTCTTGACCACTAAAAAGACATCATTTTTCTCTCTTTTTCTCAGTCTCTTACATGCCTGCCGAGCTTTGCCTCTGGCTGTCCCCTCCCCCTCCAATCCCTCGCTTTTAATCTCCCTGACCTTGTGCTCACTATGCAGGGAAAGAGAGATCACGAGAGAGACTGAGTCATGAGACTACAGATGAAGACCACCTATACATCTATAGCGCTCCCCCACACAATCAACCCCACCACTGCTTCACAGCATTCAGAAAATCATGCATCCATGCAGCAACACTGACAGAAGAAACAAGATTAGGATATTTATAAACATCAGTCATATGTACAGTAAAGCAATAGGTCTGCTGTGCTATAAACAGGAAAATTTAATTATACTGCACTGGTAACTGCTCTGGTACATTTGCAAAATATTTACTGCATGTCAAAGATATTTTAACAGTGCTTCTGATAAAAACTACAATAGCAAACATGCTGAAATAAATGCTTATATATTATATCAACTCTGATCAGGGGCACCATTGTAGTTGGGGGAGTGGTGGGGGTTGTAAGCTTGTCCTAATCTTTTCTCCCTGTTAGGACACCCCTGACTCTGACATATATTCTTAAATCTGTTCATTTAATTGAACTAATTTAAGACTCGACGTGTTTGAATCATCACTTTAAACCTTCATTTTAGTACATGTGGCAATCTTCATATATTAAAATGCTTAAAAATAAATGTTGGTATTTCTGTATATTATGGCTATCACAATATCAGATTTTTCACTACGCGATTCTCAAAAGAATTTACGATAACAATATATCACTATATCTATAGAAATCTTGTAAAAATGTAAAATAAATAATGCTATCAGTCAAATTCATTATTACTTCATTTATTTTGTGTTTTTCTTAATTGGAAGAATCACACCATTACATACAAAAGGTACAATTACACTTTAATGGCAACCAGTTTGTAATAACTTCCTTCTATGAACTGATGTGGCTTCTTATCACAGAATGAAATTATATGGTATTCTATACAGTAATAAAGGCCATGTCAATTGAAATTGCATTATAAACATACATTATCCTTAGAAAAATGGCTTGAAGAACACAGATGAATTATATTATTGAGCTACAGCGATATCTGGATGCCTTTGTCCATATTAGGGATTTCCTGGAATGTCTTATATTTTATTACTCCTATGAGTCTAACTTGTGGACTTTCTGCATGAGGGCACCCTCCAGTGTTGGGTATGAATGAAATATAAATTACATGTGAGAGTTTAGCATTCCATAATGCTCACATCAACCTATTTTGGGTAAAAATAGAAATAAATAACGCTCTCTAAAGATATTTGAAGTACACATACGATAATCCAACGTTTTTATCTAAATAAGCACACTTTTGCACTTAAGGTCCAGAGGGATGTAAATGTAATAAAACACAGAAATGTGTCAGCTGTTAACAGATTAATATAACATGTTCTGTTTCAGGACTAACAAAATAATTGCAGCTTACTCTTTGTACAGTGGCGAAATCTGCAAGATAAATGAGGCGCAGGTGGGTGTACAGGTTGGTGGTTTTGCCCCATTTTGCGCTCAGTGTTGATCGCAAGTCCTGCAGACTGGGCTGATTAATGGAGTCATTTTTCANTTAAAAAAAAAAAAAAAAGAACTTCCACAAAGGCGAGCAAACTTCCTTAGAGTGCGGGAAGAGTTTCATATCCAACGACATGCTTTTACGCGGCAGTAGGAGCTTCGCACTGTGTCTCTTTGTGCCCTATGACAGAAGGCAACCAGCGTGAAGGTGCAATACTGCCACCTACTGTACGTTTGGATGTCAACCAGATAATGGCACTGATTTTTTTTTATTAAAGGTGCTTCTTAATACTCAAATTGATGCATCCTTGTTTCCTTGCTCCTACTTTCTCAAGCCCATGACCCGGAAACCGATCAAACTCAGCCATCTTGAAGGACAGCTCAATTTTCTAAATTGCACCATGAGGAGGCGAGGAACGAGGAGTGAGGAAGCTTCCTGACGAGTCATGAGCGAGGATACACAGGTGCTAAGACACAAGGAAAGGAAACGAGGATGCACAAATAAGAAATGAGAAGCACCCATAGAATGGTGCAGGTACTTACGTCAGAACCCGGAAGTCTAATTTGGCGCTGATTCCTTTGAGATATACCCCTCGCTTTTTTTACACATAAATTGAAAACCCCCTTATAAAACCCCATAGGATGATTTCGAAGGAACGAGCG
>RJVU01053643.1:830756-881599 GCA_003731715.1 Anabarilius grahami | reverse complement strand
CCAAATTAACACATTAACAATATTTATTTTTTTTTTAATTTTTTTTTTTATATCATATCATGATTATCAACACCCCTACAGAATATACAGTACTTATATTTTTTTATATTATATTGATGCATATAAATTTTTTCTTGAGTTCATTTTTTTATTCATTAAAACACACTGAATCTACTTTGCTTTTTTATTTTAAAAACAGACCTGAATCCACAAAAAGAGTGTAAGCGATCGTATAAATGAGGATTAGATATGAGACACAACGCATGAGTTACCAGTGATCCATTGCCAGAATATCACAACCAGACAAGAAAAAATCCTGTCAGGAAATAAATGAATCACAAACTATGATAATAATGTTAGAGAGATAAAGAGGCTCTGCAAACTATATTTCCCCCCTTGACGTCGTGACGGTGCAGGAAAAAAGGTGGACATATGGAGAGAAATGGAGAGTGTGTCACCCTGCAGCAGTATTCAGCTGTGCCATTAGTCCCATAACGGACAACAGTAAAATGACTGTGCTATATTTAAAGCATCACATGTGCATTGTAAAGGACTGGGCAGGCAGGGTTTTGATTATAATATATATCCTTAAAAGAAGAGAGTAATTGCAACAGACGAGCTGGAAAATGATGTGGTAATTCTGTTTCACATAAACAGACTGCAGTTAGATGTTGGTTGAATACAGTGTGGCAGCTTGGGAAAATAAATGAATGAACTGCTGCTGATTCTTGCCAAGAGGTTTTTCAACGCCCATGTTTTCAAACTCTGTCTGTGAAATATTTGTCAGTGGAGTTTCCTGTGTGAAAGAGACTGCTTACATAAGTTAAAGATCCAAAAGATCATCAATTTTAAAGCGAGACCCTGTTTACAAACAAGAAATAGGGAAAGACTCCAAGCCTATCCATCATGGTATCTACCAGATCTCAATCATGACATGCTAATGTTGCAGTTCACAGAAGGAGTGAAACAGGAAAGAGACACTGTTACAGGATAAACGAAAGGTTTCAAATAAATATTCTAGAGGCAATCCTATTAATGCCTTTACTGATTATCCATTTTCATTTTCCTCATAGTGAGCCTGTTAGTATCCAGCCTGAGGTCTCAGATTGTTGTCATGCCAACGCAGCAGCATTCACTCAGCCAATCAGAGAATGAATCAGATGAACACACCTCCAATCCATCCTGAAGCTTCCATACAGCACTGCACACACACATCCACTAACATGAAGACAAATCAACAGTTCGTTGCCACTTAAAGGTGAAGGGTGTCATTTCTGTACATATATGCATTCAGCTTGCCCGAACACTCTTTCTATCCCTCCATTGTTCGGAAAAACGGGAAATCCCACCTCAAACTCACAGTACTGGTTGAACTCTGGATACTCAAACAAACAGAGGAACAATAACTAAAGTAATTGTGCTTACCTACTACCAACATTCAGGATACATAAAAAGTTACTACATAGTCACACTGATCAATAATATCTCGTATAGGTCTATCTAATACAGCCAAAATTTTCCAACCCGTAAATTTCCATTACTTTTCAAGTCATTCATGATTACTGCAAAAGTAAAATTTTTAATACACTGCCCGGCCAAAAAAAAAAAAGTCGCTGTTTGGATTTTAATAGGCAAATACTCAAGAGTCTATGGATGGATCATTATTACAGTGATTATTATGTTTCTAGCATGTTATATGTTTGGCAACGGTTCTTTTAACCCTAAAAGATGGAGTGTGTAGCTTTTCATTTCTTAAACAACCATGTATTAGGATGTATCATGGCCATATTCCAGGATGACAATGCCAAGATTCACCAGGGTTAAAATTGTGAAGGAATTGTTGGAAGGGAGCTTGAAGAATCATTTTCACACATGAATTGGCACTGACCTTAACCTCAGTGTAAGTTTTTGGGATGTGCTGGAGGAGACTTTACAGAGTGCTCACCTCTTGCATTGTCAATACAAGATCTTGACCAAAAAATGATGCACCTTTTGATGGAAATAAATGTTGTGATGTTATTTCCATCAAGAGGTGCATCTATTTTTGGTCAAGATCTTGTACTGACAATGCAAGAGGTGAGCACTCTGTAAAGTCTCCTCCAGCACATCCCAAAGACTTTCAATGAAATTGAGGTCTGGACTCAGAGGTGCCAATTCATGTGTGAAAATGATTCTTCATGCTCTCTGAACCATACTTTCACAATTTTAACCCTGGTGAATCTTGACATTATCATTCTGGAATTTGGCCATGATACATCCTAATACATGGTTGTTTAAGAAATTAAAAGCTACACACTCCATCTTTATGGTTAAAAGAACAGTTGCCAAACATATAACATGCTAGAAACATAATAATCACTGTAATAATGATCCATCCATAGATTCTTAAGTATTTGCCTATTAAAATCCAAACAGCAACTTTTTTTTTTTTTTTTAGAGTATTTTCATTTTTTTTAGAGATTGATTTCTATTTTACAGAGCCTCTAAAGTCACACAGTGATAAAAAAAAATGAGATGGGAAGAAAAATTATAGAACACAAAGTTTTGCGAGTGAACGCAGTTTCTCGGGGGAACGCAAAACATTTGCAAGAGAACGCAAAAGCATTGAAAACAAATTTTTCCTCCCATCTCATAATTTTTTTCTTCACCATGTCTCTTTAGGAGCTCCGTACTATTTATGTGCTGTTATCATTACCTAAAAAAATATATATTTTTGTTATTTTAATTGAAGGTGAAAAAAAAGAAGCAAATAATTGATAAAAAAAAAAAACTAGAAATGTTGCCCTGGCAACTAATTGAAATATAATAAGTTTGAATTACTAATAAGTTACTAAAATGCCTAAAACTGAAATAAAGGATAACAATTAATTAAAGCTAAATAGAAATATATTTTAAATAACAAAAACAAATTATAAATAAAAAAAAAATAAAAAAAGCACATAATATCACTAAAACTAAAATAAAAGCTGAAAGTATAAAAATAAAAACCAATTTAAAATATTAATACTACACCAGTATAAAATACTTATACTAAAATATAAAAAATAAAATAGTACTAAAATAACAATGCTTTGTAGGAGCAACGAACCCTGAGTCAGTGGTCATTTATATTACAAACTCCTTATAAAAGGCAACGATTCTTACATGTAAATAATTTCAATTCTTGAATGATACCACCTATTGCATAGTTGTTGCTTAATCCCCACTTCAGACACCTGCCCACCCCTCCCCCAAATCAGCCACCCTCTTATAATCTCCCACCACCCCCTCACCATGTGTGTCTCTCCACAAAACCTTTCTATCAGCAAATAGTGCACAAATGCTCATTCATGCAAGAGTCATATCTTTAAACAAACCACTTGATTAGGTCCAGATATGATTAAGAAAATAAATGATCAGAGAAGCAACCTGGTAAAATTGTTTAGTTAGTTAACAGACAGAAATCTCTCCTGTAAAGGTAACACAGGGCAGTAGACGTTGTCAGGTAACTTAGAGTAATTATGAATACTGAGCCTCGAGCAAGTGTCACAACCTGAGTTATTCTCTACAGGTGAGGTCTGCTGTTTTTACAAATAAATTCATGAAATTTAAATGACTCTATCTTACATTGAGCAACAGAACAATAGCTATTTAGGTATCAGATGAATGGTCCATTATTGTTGTACAGTGTTGCCCTGAGCAATGGTCGTTTACAGCAATATTTGTATGCTGAATATCACGATTAAAGTATTCCAGAACGCTGTTTAATTATAAAAATAACCTTAAAAAATTAATTTGAAGAAATATTTGCGAGCGCGCAGATTAGCGCGCGAGATGTGCATTTAGGTGGCAAAGCTTTACAAGCGTTAAAGCGTCATCACATGACACTCGGGCTCGCGCTTAAATTATGCAATTAGTAGAATCACTCTCACCCATGACACTATCCGAAGAATAGTCTGCGGCTGCTGAAAGAACGTAATTGGATCGAAGGTGCCGCCAGCCTTGCCAGCCCCGTATGCCTGCTCCATCCTCAGAGGTTCGTGATTTCTCCGTGTCTGAAGTTTTTTTAGAGAGATAATTGACCTTGATGTCGAATCAATTTATCTCCGCACTACACCTCGACTCTTCGTGCTTCACTCTCGATCTTGGCTGCCCGTTTTCTTGTAAAACGATGTCCTTCCACTCCGTACCTCTCTCATTTCAAGGGTGGAGAGAGGAGACTGAGTAAACACGCATCCGGGGGAACACGAGAGCGCGCATTATGCTGTCAAGCTTGATGCGCACTCTCGAGGATACTTAGGCGCGCTGCCGACCACGTGCCCGCCAGACGCTCAGTAGTTACTCTCTGTTTATGTGACAGAGATACATTTGAATCACGAGTAGATTACTTTGGAAAACGTCAAATGTGTAAACATAAATATTCCCAAAATTATGGGAACCAAGCGAAGACCATTATATGGAATTTTTAAAATTACAAATCCTTGTAATATTGTGCCACCTAGTGACTGCTCATAGCTCCCACCCAAATGCTTAGTCATGTGTAGACACAATATTTAATAAAAATATTTATTTAGTTTTATGTTAATTAAAACCAAAAAATAAGGATGGGGATGAACTGCAAACTGCTCCAAGTTCAGTTGCCAAATGCTTTTATGTGAAAATCTCAACTTTACAGGTGATGTACAGATCCAAATGATAAAACTATTATGTTTTTCAAAATGTATTTTGTAACTATTATAATTTATAATATAATACAATAAATTCTTCAACATAACCTCTGTAATGACGCAGGAACATCACTAAAAATATCTATATAGACTTTCCTGGAAGTTGTGAAAATTCAGCAGTTCGTTTGAAGAGGAATGGTGAGAGACTTCTGTCGGTACATCGTAGGTTCTCGTTCAGTTTTAGAAATAACAAATTCAGTGGTAATTGGCTAATGCTTCACAAAACATAAAGTCAGTATTACAATAAAATGTCAACTGCTGAACGGAAATCACAGGTACAGTGTGATATGAATTTGGCCAGTAACCAGAGGCCGAAGGTGTTTAGTAATCAGACAAAAATAAAAAACCACAGAACCAAAGTGAGGGTGTAAATTTACTAAGGTGTTATTTACAAATAAGTGGTTCATAGAGTTTAATAAGAGTGCTTAATTAAGCAATACTTGCTTTTAAAAAAATACTTGACAATTTTTTTGTTGTTGTTGTGTAAATTCATCCATGTACATCAATGTACAGCATATTCTGTATCTTCAGTCACACACAAAAACTCCCAATAAAAATGTTCATATTTTTACTTCCACAGTTAACAGAGTTGCAGTGGTTATGATTTATGGCAAAAAAATATTATGCACTGCAGCAAAGATTAGTACGAAAACATATTTCACAAGTGTCCAAAGCAAGTCCCTCAAAACACAATTCCTATTGCTCCACTGACCCAACAGGAATGGCTATTCAGAGTACAAAATGTGTTCTGTATATAAGCAGAACCTTTTATTCAGATCTAAAAGGTTCACATTTTAACTTCCACAGTTAACAGAGTTGCAGTGGTTATGATTTGTGGCAAAAATTATGATGCACTGCAGCAAATATTAGTCCAAAAACATATTTTCACAGGTGTCCAAAGTAAGTCCCTCAAAACACAATTCCTATTGCTGCACTGACCCAACAGGAAGGCATATTCAGAGTACAAAATGCGCTCTGTATATAAGCAGAACCTTTTATTCATATCTAAAAGCAGCTTTCCTAGCCCAAACAGTCTCCCTAAACATATATATATATATATATATATTTAAAAATGGCAACACTGGTTTTAGATAAGTACAAAAGGGGAACTTTTACCAACAGTACAAAATACAGTGTCATTATGTGTCAACCACTAGGATAAGTCACATTGGAATAAACACAAATTTATTCAGCAACCATTTCACCCCCATCTGTGAAATGCACGATTTCCACACTTCTTAATGGTTCAGGTCTACATAGTCATATAAACAAATTAAATGTTTGCGTAAACCACTACAATAAAAGCCATCTAAACTGATAAAATCTGTGAATCCTTACAACAGCCCCCTTTTTCATCAATATCAAATTTATATTCATTTTTATTCATATTTCTTAGGAAAAGAAAAAAGCTCTTTAAGGCTTATGGATTGCTTCCCAAAGTCAGTTCTAAAATGGCTCATGGTAATTCTTACAAAAAACGGGCATCACTTAAGGAAAGCGAGTCAACATCTTGAGTGCAGATTCAAAGTTACGACTCCCTCTGGCTTCATGAGCTGCTGCTAGAACTACATCATATGTCTAAAACATCTGAAGGACATCCAAGAGAGTGTGAGGACTTCAGACGCTTCTTTACAAGCGGCATTCAGTGCTAATTCTTGGTACCTAGTCTTGACGGTTAGAACAGATACCGCACTCAGGTAAGTGCCATGTGTCTTGTGCTTTTCATCCGCCAGCTCTGCATCTTCACAACTCATCACTACTGAGCATCTATGCAAAAGAAGGGTATAGCCAAGATGGTGCCATAACCAGTCCTGGACAGCATGTGAGTTACTTGACGTTGAACACCATGAGGGGCCTCTCTTCACGCTTTTGCCAGGGGCTCTTCTTATTCTCGCCGTCTTCATCTTTGTCATCGGCTTCATTGTCATCATCAGGACTGGTGACGGAGTCTCTGTGGACCTCGCTGGCACTACTACGGGTGCTATTGTCACGACTGCGGCCTTTACGAGGAAACGTCCCACCTCTGGACTCCGAGGTCTCGTCAAGCAGTGGCACTGTGGAGTTCTCCTCAGGTGAGTACGTGGCTGAATGGCACTCACTGCTTGAGTCTGGCGTTTCGATAACGGGAAGCTTGGAATAAATCTTTCCATGTGCTTTTCTTTCACCCCCTTCCTTCGCCTTGCCCTCCTCTTTTGCTTTTCGTTGAGTAGATTTCCCTGAACTCACTGGGAGTGTTTCAGAACGGCGGTCCTGGGCTAGATTGCTGGGGCCCACGGATGCACGCATGGCTTCATTGCTCAGCTCAATGTAGGAGTGTCTAACAAGAGAGTTTGAACGACCATCAAGGGAAACAAACCAGGCACGAGGGTGCGGCTTTACCCCAAGCTCCAGCAGCTTCTTCTCCGTCATTGCTTGCAACTCTCCATTCATTTGTGCAATAGTGGAGTCATTGAAAAGGACAGGAATACGGACTGGGGCAGTGGATTGTTCCGATCCCCAGTTCTCCTCTGAAGGTCCCTCTGCTTGCTGGCTAGACTCTTCCTCTTCATTTTCTTGCCTGGCCTGCTGCTGCTGTTGCTTTTGTTGTTGACTATGTTGCCGTGGCAGTGTCATGCTAACCTGGATGCCCTCCATATCATGCTGCAGCTGTTGCTGCCTTTCCATCGCCTGCTCCACAGCTGACATGTCAGGGGACATATGCATGTAATGTGCAGGGATGACCAATGTGGGTACCATGCTGTGGTACATGCTCTCCTTCATTTGCTCCATGGAGTGACAGAAGATCAGCTGGCCAGGCTGGGTGTTGACAGAACTGGGCCGTGTAAGGTGATCCCCTGCCGATGCATAATACTCCGGTGGTTTGCTGTCCCGACTGTGATCCTGATAGTGACCAGCAAACGGTGGCAAAAGCGGAGGTGGAGACGGTGGGTCTGACGAATAGCCCTGGTTTTCTTTAGCATTATGGTGATGGTATCTGCGCTCATCGGAGTCCTCAGCAGAGCTGTAACCTTTGCTATAGTCATCCTGTAGGAGCGGGTCTCGAGTTCCTGTGTTTGAAGAGCGAGTGGCCTTCAATGGGAAGCTCTCTCCTCGCTTTGTATCAGCATTCATCCTAGAGTTGTGCTGTCTCTGTGTGGGGCCATGTCTGAAGAAGTCCTCTCGAGAGCTGTGGGGATCACGGTTGGAGGAAATGTCAGATTTGATGCCGTCATGGTCACCGGCCGAGGAGGCTGTCTCCACGTGTCCACCACTGATGAGATTGAGGTGGGAAGTGGATGTACCCTGGTCTCTCTTTGAACTCTCCAGAGTGGACGAGAAGTGCATTTTTCGACGATGTTGCCGAGGTTTCAGACATCGCCTCCTGGAAATATCATAAGATAAAGAAAACATTTAATACAAAATTTTGTTAACATAACTGCCGACTACAGTTTCACCTACATACAAAGACAAATACAAATGAAGTGTAGTGTCTTTCTCAGTTTGCTTAATGAACTGATCTTCAGCTAATGGCAAGGATTTTTATAGCGCGACGATACCTGCAGTAGTACAGTAGCAAACACAGCAGAATAAGCACTAGCAGGGCCATGGCACCCAGAATCGCTAGCAGGAAAATGGTGTGGTAGGTAGTGATGTCTCTTAGACCAGAGGAGTTCAGACCTGTTCCTTCAACACAAAAAGAAGTATTTTTAATTTATTTTCCCATCTCTTAAGCATTAAAAAAATTTAACCAACCATGTTTAGAAATTAATGTTATAAGAAGATGAAAATGGATATTAAACTAAATTTTTAATCTAAATTAATTTCATTTTTAAAGTCTTTGTGCCTCATTCATGAAACGTTTGTAAATATACGAGTAAATTCGGAGTAATTTGCGCGTAAAACAGACCTTCCCAAAACCTCTCCTTCAGATTCACAAACGCTTTGTAAACATCAGATTTGATAGTTAAAAGTGTGTATGTTAATGAATTATAATCATTCGTAAATAGGATGCGCGTGCACTCTCATTCCAATTAGCATAATCCCCAGCCTATAAATTACAACTCCGCAAATTACGTGCCAGGAATGCTGTGGAACCTTCCCTTTTTAGGTTTGGCTCCAGTATATTACATAAATGCAAAAGAGACTAATAGGTCATATGCCTAACAATAAATATTAAATTAACGTCTGTCCATCAAGGCTTTTTTTAATCTTATTTTGAAGAATATTACTGAATATAAAAATAAAGTAACCAGCAATATTAACTTCTTCGTTGTTTAGTCATTGTACAAGTAGGATGGTTGGTCGGTGTAGTATTTGTCCCGCCCCTCCTCCACTGTGATTGGACGGCTGGGTAAAAAGTGACAGTGACGAGAGCTGCGTTTTACTCAAGTTTGAACAGTAAAAAAAAGAAGACAAATGAACTTGTGAAATATTATTGTTACATAGTGCATCAAAATGCAGTTTGCCTAAAAGATCATAGAATGTTTTACGCATCATTTACATATGGTATGGAGCAGGTGTACATTTCTTTCGTACCAATTAACATTCTGAAAATATGAACATTTTTCATGAATCCAAAAATTCACGTCAGAACAGCTTTACAAACGATTTACACAAAAATTGGTTCTGCTTGTTTCATGAATGAGGCCCACTGATCCAGAAAAGTCTAAAACTTAAAAATATTAATTAATTATATCCTCAAAATGTCTCCTGTTTATCTTACAATATAATATGCTGTGTAACTGCTGCTGGCCTCACCTGAGGTTGAGGGAAACGCTGCAAGCCAGTATCCTAAATTCGGAGCCACAAAACTCCACGTCATCTGAGTGCCCTCTTTTTTAATGTATCCAGCACCACTTCTGACCCATAGACCTGCAGCAAACCAGGACTTTATTACAAAATGAGCAGACATGGATAAATGCAATGAAATCTTGCTCCAGCATACAGGAAAAAGTCAATTAAATGTGAATGGGCAATGCGCCAAGGACAGATTAGACCCAAACCATGCCAAATTACACATCCAATAGCTTTTCTTCATTAAAAAGTCATTTTAGGCCTAGGATCAGTCTAGGTTACCATTCAATATTCAAAATCGCACAGATAATGGAATATGGTGCACCAAAGCAGGGCAGAGAGGGGCACAAATTTTGAAACAAGCCCTAAGGCAAGACAAAAGAGCACAGAGAGTTAATATGTTCTGACAGGGTGAGCTCTGACAAATACGATTTCAAATGTCTCCCTCCACTAAAGATGAAATGCTCTCCCCGTGCTGGACTTCACAACTGGAGCATTCAAAATGGACCTGTTACTATACAGTATAGTAATAAAACCAAAACAACAACAAAATTAAACTATTTTTATTAGGCTTTTATTGCCTATTAAATATTATTTGTTTATCGTTTCAGATTTCACAGCTTTGTGCACTTTTAGCTCTACAGCAGAATCCTAAGTACCAACCCTAACTAGAGCAAAAAAAATGCACAAAACAGGCCCAGGCAGCTGCATGCAATGTGTAATTATGCACACTAGAAGGTGCTATATGTTCAGCTCAGCAGGGGCTTTCCAAGTATAGTAAGCCCCTCAAAGTACCATGTGCATAAGCGTCTCTGTATGGGCTATTTCCTCTGTGATCTGTCTCCAAAACAAACACATTAGTAGTCACATGGCAAATTTCAGCAACACAATGAATGTTTTCATAATCTGAACACTTTGAGGCATTCGGGCCTCACCCTTTTTAGATAAAGCAGAGGGCTGGGACTCAGAAGTCGGTGACATCATGTAAATTTGTGCTGTGTTAGTATATGAGAGTGACTCAGGGCTTTGGGTTGTTTTTGAGAATGTAACCGCCTTCTCATTTATATTCCCGTCATCCACTTTTCTACAGTCTTTTCTCAAGTCTTAGACAATACAGGCTTTTGTAGTTTACAGCCACATGTGTCCATCACATGGTCAAAGACACACTTACTGAAAGATTATATCTGCCCACACTCAAGAATACAGGATCGTGTTCTGCAGAACTGACTCTTCTCTGAAACGCAGTTGTCTCTGACCACCCCCACACACTGGATTTTCATGGGTTTCTTTCTCTAAAGCTGTACAGCATTCTGCATCTAGATAGACTTTTCAGCATCCTGGTAAGTGTTGGCACCGTTTGAGCAGCTCAATGTACTAAGCTACTACGTGCTCTAAAATCTTTCTTTTTTTTGGCTCTCAAACAAGTGCTTGCCTACCTTATGTCTGAAAAATATCGAAATAAATATCTAATAAGCATTTGTCTTTTAGTTTGAAAAGGGAATAGAGGCTTGTGCAAATTTCTGTTAATTTATAAGACTGAATGATATAGTTGAAGTATTTTTTTTTTTTAATGTTCGTAGGAATCAAAATATATGACATAATAAATAAAGACTAAAATGATTACTTAATTATGAATACATGATTCATACACTACCATTCAAATGTTTGGGGTCGGTATGAAAAAAAAAAAAAAAAGGTCTCTTGTGCTCACCAAGGCTGCATTTATTTGATCAAAAATACAGTAAAATAATATTGTGAAATATCATTACAATTTAAAATAACTGTTTTCTATATGAATATATTATAAAAAGTAATTTATCCCTGTGATGGCAAAGCTGAATTTTCAGCATCATTACTCCAGTTTTCAGTGTCACATGATCCTTCAGAAATTATTCTAATATGCTGATTTGATGCTCAAGAAACATTTCTTATTATTAGCAATGTTGAAAATAGTTTTTAATAATAAATATTTTTGTGGAAACCGACTATAACTACCACCCAAAAGGTTTACGAAAGATTTCTAAACATTTTTAAATGTAAATTATTTAATTATTAATATTTACATGTAATCATTTAAATTTAATACTTTTATTCAGTACAGATGCATTAAATGTATCAACAATTACAGTAGACATTTATAATTTTACAAAAGAATTCTATTTAAAATAAATGCCCTCCTTGTGAACTTTTTATTAATGAAAGAACTCTGAAGAAACGTGTGTGTGTCTAATATATATCAATTATTCTAAAACATTATCATTTACACTTTATTTATGCATTGTTAAATAATGCTAAATCTGTATGAATATCCATCGAGTATTAAAAAGAAATTAAGTCCTGTACTGTAGGGGGCGATACTCGGGCAACAGAACATCCTTTCAACAGACTTATCTGTCAGGGCAAGGGTCAAAGGTGTCTGAGGAGGCATTTCCAGGACAACTGACTCCCTTACTGACAGCCATCACAGTCCTGTGTGATGGATTAGACATTCCTTATGGGTCATCTTTAATTACTGTACTTATATTACCCACCAAGACCAGCTCAGGTAAACAAGCCAAGAATGACATACGTGCAATCATACACACCAAGGGACAAAGACATTGTAGCAGGATACTATTTAATAAAACAAAGACTATACAACACCTTTTAATTCCCCTTGATGGGCAAGTGTTACCCTGTCTACTGCAATGGGTGGGTAAAAGGGGGAGCTGGGATTAGCTTGCCATAGACTAAGCTGCTTAGTTTAAAATCATTTGAGATTTCTCTGTAGAGCTAAGTGAGGCTAAATGAATCTTTTACTACACTTTAGGAGGGATCCTAATAAGCAGTCCAGACATTAGGGAGAACACAAAAATACCAGATAACCTGGAATGACACGTGAAACTATATCAAGAGCAATCTAAGGGAATTATTTTCCTAAATGTAAAGCCAGAAAGTGAGCTGATACCCTCTTTTAGTCGTATTGATTTTTCCACCAGAGCTGTTCTCTTTATTAAGCTGGCATCAGTGAAGGATCTAGGGAATTCTGCGGAGCTTGCCAGGTACTAAATCACATCCTGTTTTTGTGACAGGGTCGGTGTCTGGAGATGATTTCTGCTTTATGAATTGTCAGGCTATTATCTCTCCAATATAAGAAGACCTAACAGCTTTCTTTGATTTGTACTGCACACTTACTTCACCTGCTTGAATAACTCAACTAAATCTGGAAAGTTGAAAGTTGTGTCTTTCTCCATCTCCCCTTTACTCTTACCAATTTTCTTACCTTCTCTCTGCTCCTTGAACACTTATTAACAATTTACAACCCCCTTTACCAAATGCTGCATTAAGCCCTCGTGGTCCTCCTGGAGGTCCACGCTTTGACTTAAATTTTGCATGAACAATCACAAGGGTTTCCAATCCTGCTACAGAAAAGTCAATGTCATACCGAGTTTGCCTCCAACCTGCCACTTGCCTGGAAGTTTCTAGTAATCCTGAAGACCCTTGTTTAGCTGGTTCAGGTGTTTAATTAGGATTAGAGATCAACTCAGTAGTGGAGAAGCCCTTCAGGAGCAGGACTGGACACCTCTGAACTATTGGGTACTAGACCATCCTGTTGAAATAAAACCAGCATATGCTGGTTAGGTATGTTTTGAAGCATGGAAGCTAGTTTGAGCTGGTTTAAGCTGGTCAAGTGCTGGTTCTAAGCTGGTCATAAGCCACTAGCTCCAGCTCAGGACCAACTGATAACCAGCTCAGGACCAGCTTAAACCAGTTTATGACCAACTAAGGACCAGCATAAACCTGCTCAAACCAGCTGTGATGCTTCAAAACATATTTAACCAGCATGTGCTGTTTTTTTTCAACATAGCACCCCCTAAAGTGGGCATTTGTGATCACCCTCCTAATCACATTGGTAACAAATATGCTAGTCTGGTTTATGTAAGGAGCAACTTTGGATAAAATTGTCCACATGCATAATGTTGTTTAGGGTTAACCCAAATTTTGTAAAATGCTGTTTACCTGTTCTGTCTTCAAACCTCCATACTGGGACACTGGTGGCAGTCTTGAGAGGAGTGTCAGAAGGAAGGGGGATAGAGATGTGAATGGGTTCTGACACCTGGACCTCAGTGCCGTTGGGCCCAGTGAGCTGAGCACACATTGCAGCTAGTGCTGTTAGCTCCACCCAGCTACTGTTGGTTCCTAAATCATAATTAATAGCAGAAAATGGATTACACTCAATGAAGCCATTGCAAGCCCCTGTTTACTACATTATTATACCCAATGATAAATGATTAAAGTAAGGGGGTAAATGGTAATAGCCAGATGGAGGGGTAACTCCACAGAAACATATTTCTTTAAAGAGGTGTTTGGATAAACTCGCCTGTTGAGTTGTTCTCCAAGGCGAGGGGGTAGGGGAAGCCCCCAAGCTCATACTGACTGCGGGAAGAGGTGAGCATTGCAGAGAGGGTGATTTGGGAGGCGTTTAGTGGTGGTCTGATGGCTCTCCTCTGAAGCTGTACCCATGGCTGTCTCCGGGATCCTATAGATTTAAATAAGACTTTTTTTAAATTTACAGGTATACTGAGTAAGAATGGATTAATCGTAAAGAATTGATGGATTCTGTTTGATAAAGAACCGAGTCATAACTATTTCTCACATCGGACTAAAATGGCTGCCCTTTATGACTGTTGTTCTAAATAAGAACCAGTTAATTGTTCCCAACACTAATAATGAGCTGCTTTTGGGATTTGTTGTTTCCATGTGATTCACTTGTGAATTCAGTTTTATAGGATTCTGTCCATAACCACTTCCTTTAAAACCAATGTTGCTGTTATAATGTGCAAGTGATTCAACCTCTGTGCTAAGGCTGCTACTATGCTTTATTCTCCTCTCTTGCCAGTCAGAGAGAGTTGAAATTGCAAGGTAACTATGTACAAATCCGGGGACGGGATCATTTCAAGAAATTGCTAAAATACCTCAAGAATATAAAGAAAATGATTCCCAGAACTATGGAGTTCTTTAAAGTTTCCTAAAGCATTTTACAAGAAGAATCCAGAGTTCAGAATCCACATTGCAGTAATCCCTTCCCCTCCTCCACTCGGCTTGCTTAGTGTGCGAGAGACAAATAGAAAGGCCTAAAAATACAAGTGTGTATCTCTCCTAGGCTGTCTGCTCCGATTAGTGCTGGGTTAGCTGATCACTGATCGGCCCAGACATCCAGGATAGCGTGGCTGCAGTAGCAGTGCTTGGGGACTGTTGAAAGCTGGCAGGCTGCGACATTCCCTCTTTGTTAGAAACTGTTTTGATCACAGTTATTCATTTACTTACCATATCTATCTCTTGATGAGAGGAGAAACTAATATAGTGCAAATCATCCACAGGAATCTTAAAACCCTATACCACTTGTCTGGCCATCTCTTTTTGAGCAATAGAAACAAACATGTATACCAGCATTTAAAGGGTTAGTTCACCCAGAAATGAAAATAATGTCATTTATTACTCACCCTCATGCCGTTCCACACCTGCAAGACCTTCGTTCATCTTCGGAACACAAATTAAGATATTTTTGTTGAAATCCGATGGCTCAGTGAGGCCTGCATAGCCAGCAATGACATTTCCTCTTTCAAGATCCATTAATGTACTAAAAACATATTTAAATCAGTTCATGTGAGTACAGTGGTTCAATATTAATATTATAAAGCGACGAGAATATTTTTTGTGCACCAAAAAAACTAAATAACGACTTTTATAGTGATGGCCGATTTCAAAACACTGCTTCAGGAGGCTTCGGAGTGTTATGATTCTTCTGTGTCGAATCATGATTCGGATCGCGTGTCAAACCCCCAAACTGCTGAAATCACGTGACTTTGGCGCTCCGAACCGCTGATTCGACACGCTGATTCGACACACTGATTCATAATGCTCCGAAGCTTCATGAAGCAGTGTTTTGAAATCGGCCATCCCTATATAAGTCATTATTTTGCACCAAAAATATTCTCGTCGCTTTATAATATTAATATCGAACCACTGTACTCACATGAACTGATTTAAATATGTTTTCAGTACCTTTATGGATCTTGAGAGAGGAAATGTCATTGCTCCCTATGCAGGCCTCACTGAGCCATCGGATTTCAACAAAAATATCTAATTTGCATTCCGAAGACTAACGAAGGTCTTACGGGTGTGGAAATAAATAACAAAATTTTCATTTTTGGGTGAACTAACCCTATAAGACAAGTGTGAAATTCAATTAGGCTATAAATGACAAGATGAACTGCATGTCATGGCACAAGTAGTGATTTGCATCTTACATGATGATAAGGAAGGCTGCAACAGTGTCTGGCCAACAAAGCTTCCAATTCTCTAGGATTGCACAAGGATTGGGCTGCAGATGGGTTGATCCCCTGTAAACCTAACACTGAAAACTATGATTATGCAGTAAAAGAACGGAACAGTCTATTTGGGACTGATTCATCGCCAACTGGCAAGCCTCCTAAGGAGCTTGGGCATTTTGAATTTTACGTGCAGTATCATGTGGTTGGCCTCCCCCTCTGATGGGGCAGTCTACTGTCAGAGAGATAGTTCGTGATAAACCTCACAAATGTCTTCATGAACAGAATGAACATAACTGCATATAAAAAATATATCCCCTTAAAATTTCTTGTTGTATCACACATATGCAAATGAATACAGATAACATCAAAAGTATTTGGAAACAATCAGTTTCTTAACCCTGACCTATGTGTCTCCTCAAACTTTCTAGGTTTCCTATATTCTCTTTTAGTTGGGCAGTTGGGCCAACAGGCCAAACCTTTCTGGTTCAGAGGGGAGCATTCACTGACACACATCATTCTAAAGTCGGACAGAGAGCTAGATTGAGAAAATTACTCCCTGAGGGAATGACCTTACCAAAGAGACATACGACTCACGATAAATCACTAAAGTGCACTTCCCTCAACTACACCAACCAATTTATCACCATTTCCATGACAAAGCCATAAATGTTACTAGCATCAGTGGGTCTTTTGTACAGAAGGCTGTTTGAATGCTATAGATTAGTATTGCTGACCTTGGGGTCAAGCTATCTGAGGAAAACAATGAGAGTTAATGCTGAGTGCCTGTTACCCACTCTTATATAGATACCTTCAATTGTGGGAGTGGCCAGCTTGGGGTCAAAGGTCAATAAATGTGTACCATCTGCTTACTATAAATGAATGGTCTGCTAAATGAATTAATGCAACTTTTGTGTTTAAAATGATTAAATGGTACATAACCCACTAGTTGGACTTTTATGTTAAAGGATTAGTCCACTTTCAAATAAAATTTTCCTGATAATTTACTCACCCCCATGTCATCCAAGATGTTCATGTGTATGTAGGACATACATGCTTACGCTTTATGTTCTACGCCTTCCCTATTCTACTTACGGAATGAACGCGGTGCCAGTTTCGTTTATTTCCGCAAGTATAATAGGGCAGGCGTAGGACATACGGCGTAAGCTTTTTGAAGAATGCGGAAAGCAGAAGCACGTGCAAGGCGAAAATTTGTGTTTATAAAGCATATACAGTTGTATTTTTTTCGAAAATGACCAATCGTTTCGCTAGGTAAGACCCTTATTCCTCGTCTGGTATCGTTTAAAGCCCTTTGAAGCTGCACTGAAACTGTCATTTTGACCTTCAACCGTCTGGAGGCCACTGAAGTCCACTATAAGGAGAAAAATCCTGGAATGTTTACATCAAAAACCTTAATTTATTTTCGACTGAAGAAAGAAAGACACAAACATCTTGGATGACATGGGGGTGAGTAAATTATCAGGAAAATTTTATTTAAAAGTGGACTAATCCTTTAAGAGTATCAGAGATAATTGTTACATAATATTACATTTACCTCAGGAACGTTAACCATTATTATAGCTCATAGCTAGAAATATAAACTCTTAAGATGAGCATATCATCATATAATTGAAATGATAATCATTTACACTCGTAACACCTAGGAATCTTAATCCGATCCTTGCGATCAGCTCGGGACATCCATAATAACTTTATATACGTTTCATTTATGAAGTATTTAATTCATTTTCTAAAAATTAAGGCATTTTCACACAAGTTGTTAAAATATAAACATTTCTCGTTGAACTGTCAGCAAATATGTTTTGTGATATATATATAATTACTGTGATCAAAATGAAATGGTATTAAAAATAGCATAATATTTGATTTTGGTCATACCACCCACCCCATATGATAGCAGTCGAATGACTCAATTGCTATCTGTATCTCAACAGGCCCTGTGCCTGGAAGCTGTTCATGCAAGCAAGTCTCGGGAGATTTACATTCAACTCACACTCCTGCTTGATTCTCAGTTTATTCTCAGGAAAACACACTTCCCTGCTCTTTCACCCTGCCCCTCTCTCTAGTCAAGGGAGTAATTTCTCTTCTCTCTCTTCATTGCACATGTTCTCAGTTACAGATGTGCTTGAGCTCTGTTGGGAGAGAAAGACATAATGCCCCTCTTGGCCAGAGAAAATATACTAACGAGATACTAACTAAATGACTGATTTATGCATACTAGTAAAGTAGATTTAACTAAATATAGGGCTATCATGAAATTGCGAATATTTTGTTAATGGTTAATTATGATTAACAATATGTGATAGGATTTTAAAGAGCAAAATGTTTGCGGTCATTGCAAATAATCACAACTGTATCAAATTTATTTTAGGCGATTCTGTAATAATCTGGAAAGGACTAAATAGAATAAAATGGGGCTGCATGGAGGTGTGAATGTAATTAATTCCTGTTGTAAAATGCACCTAAAGATATCCAGATATACAAACACAACAATTAAACACAACAATGACTTCCAAACCCTTAAGCCCAAATCAATTGAGTGACTTCTTTTCAGGCTGGCATGCTGTGAACACAAAAATCCACCCACGCTACGACTCAGACTTTATGCTGTTACAGTCAGAACATTTGCTTGGCTCAATTTCATAAAAAATGCTGGCAGAAAACATAACCCGACTGTGCACACAAATACACTGAAGGTGCATGTTTGAGCAAAACAATAAAAGCATTGTATTGTGCATGAGTAAGTTCTCTCAATTCAGAGGGCACCAACAAGCTCTTTACAACAGTAATTTAGTGGTCAGCAGCAGAAACTAACTGATACTAACTGATGTCAGATCAGGTTTTACATGACACATTCCTCCCACACAACAGAGACAGATATGCAACACTTTAATAACCCCTCCTTTTTCAAAAAGCACATTCTACTGGCACATTCAAAGTTGCCATGGTAATGGGTTTTGAGACATGAAAAAAAAAACATGCCAGTGTGAGTTCTGATCTCCCTCTACTTCCCTCAGTAAGCACCATTTTATCCTCTAAGGGAGTATGTACTATAATAGTACATAAATGATACTAAAATAACGCTTTTACAGTTGTTTGACATTTGAATTAGGTTGTTTATAGACTGATTGCTGACTGTGTTGAAATTCCAGTCAAGTTTATAAATCTTCAGCTGTAGGACAACAACTGTGAAATGATGGCTGACGGTGATATCTCTTTCCAAGGACAAAGTTGTGGCCAATTACATTTTATATACTGTATATTTCATTGGCTGCTAAAATAAAACTCAAGTTTAAAGAGATAGTTCACCCAAAAATTAAAATTATTCCATGATTTACTCACCCTCAAGCTATCCTAGATGTATATGACTATCTTCTTTCAGACGAACACAATCTGAGATATATTTAAAAAATATCCTTAGTCCTCCAAGGTTTATAATGGTTGTAAATGGGGGGGCTACGTTTTGAAGTCAAAAATAATGCATCCATCCATAAAGAAAATAATCCATACGACTCCAGTGAGTTAATAAAGGCCTTCTGAAGCAAAGGGATGCATTTTTGTAAGAAATAACTAGCTTCCGGTGGACGACCGTACGCAGAATGTGCAAGTCGACTTGCGCCAAATGAGTAATCCTCTGACGCGGATGTAGGAGTATCGTAAGCTTAGACGCCTCTCACGGTTCAAACAAATAGGGCTGTGTAACAAACTCAAGCTCCTCTTCTCTTATATCGAAATTCTCCAAAATTTCTCTTTAAAAATGATCATTTGAGACTTATAATCCGGGACCGGTGATTTGTTTTGCTCTCTCCTCTGCGCCTCCACGTTCGTCATTACGTTGTGTGTCAGGTCAAAGGACACTCTCCAACGCAAATCGACTTGCACATTCTGCGTACGGTCGTCCGCCAGAAGCGAGTTATTTGAATTTATAAAGTTTTAAATATGGATATTTTTCTTACAAAACGCATCACTTCGCTTCAGAAAGCCTTTATTAACCCACTGGAGTCGTATGGATTACTTCTTTTCATGGATGGATGCTTTTTTTTTTTTTTACTTCAAAACGCGGCCCACCGATTCACAACCATTATAAACCTTGGATACATCTCCGATTGTGTTTGTCTGAAAGAAGAAAGTCATATACACCTAGGATGGCTTGAGGGTGAGTAAATCATGGAATAATTTTCATTTTAGGGTGAACTATCCCTTTAAGCTTCTATATTTATAAAATAAATAAATAAAGCATCTGTGGCCTGCAGCAATTAATTCAGTTTCAACATTAGGCCTGTTCACACCGATAAATATAAAGTTAACAAATAAAGATATAGTTTTAAAATTAATCTAAATAAAAAAAAAAGTAGCAGAGTTCAAACCACAGCTACAACAATAATGGCACAGAGGAGGATATCATCGGAATCGCTTTCAAAACAATTTTTTTTCCAGCTAATGAATGATACAAACATTTAAAAGAATCCAATCATAATACACCTGACTTTAAAGAGCTAAAGCATTTAAAGCGGCAGACAACAAAACTGCAGTGCGCACTTATAAAAATAACAGGTTGTTATCGTGCACTGGTATGGATGCTATTATAGTTATTATTATAGTAATCCTTATATACACCGCTCTTGGTGTGAACGTCAGGAACAAAAATAATACTTTGGTACAGTAATGAATGATTACTCAAGGACTTTACACTCTTATTAAAATGTCTAAATCAGACTGTGAGGCCTTTTTCTGTGTTGGGCCCAACAAGTTGCCTATTTATCTCTGAAACAACTTGGAGACACTGATGGTATTCTAGAGCGAGAGCCTCTCTTACTGAATGAGAAGAGGGAATGAGAGCAAGCTGTTGGCTTGTCAGCAGAAGTGGGAATGGGAGGACACTGCAACATTTGAGTGCATGTAACTATGATCACTGAGCACATCAGGGACCCACACACACAGCTACACAATCCCTTTATGCACAGAGAGATCGAGCTCATTAAGTTGATAAGGATCAGGCAGAAAGAGCTGCGTCAGGATGCCTACACACACATATACACAGAAAAAAGAGCGAGGATATGCAGGGCTCTGATATTCAAGTTTGCATGAAACACATTACATCATACTTGGGAGTCCATTGGGTAAAATCACTTCCCACCCAGAAATCATTCAACTAAAAGTCACTTTCCCATAACCATAATTTGAGCAATAACACTACTCATTAAACACCTGACTACACTGCAAAACACACAAACACAGGCAGCAGTTTCTGTAAATCTTCATTACGTTGCCAGAGGAAACAACCACCTGCCAAAGCAAATGTGTCATTTGATCATGTCTGTAAATCTTAGTGGACGTTTATTGAGCGTGCAACGTGGTGAAATAGCTCGTAGACACTGTGTCCAGTCTCAGTTAAATTGGATCTGCTTATTGGCAGCTCTTAAGATACGAGACTATAATGTTAGTCTGTTTATTAAACTACCAACTCAGCAGTTCCACACATCTGCACATGTAAACACTGCAGCATGTGTGTGAATCAATGGTGCTGCTTTTGGATCTCAGATTCCAAGCTAACCATGTGGAACACAGCCTGGCTGAGCCACCATAGAGTATCAGTAACCCCATACCACTAAAGCATCAGCCAAACCTGCAGAAAAATTGTGGTGCTCATGTGGGCATCACAGGTTTGCGTTCAAAGGTCTCTCCCTAGTAATTCCCTTTTCATAGTACTATAAATAGAAAAACTGGTGAATTTACTAAATAGAGTTGCGGGTTTTAAAACGCTATGATTAGAGAGATAGTAATTCTTTCTTTTGCTAAACAAAAAAAAAAAAGATATTGTGTAAAATGTTGAGAACCAAACAACATTTGGAGCCCATTGTGGAGCTTCCATTGTATGTATTAATTAAAAAACCCCAAAACAAAACACTGGGATATTTCTCAGAATATCTTCTTGTATGTTTCACAGAATAAAGAAATTCATACAGGTTTGGAATGACATAAAGGTGAGCAAACAATGAGAGAATTTTCATTTTTGTGTTAAACTACCCCCTTTAAAGCAAAAAAAAAAGAGAACTCACCTGGAGAACCCAATAGTAACTGCACAACATCGTCATACAGCAGGAGAGTGGCCGGTCTCTGGGGAAGTAAATATAGACTTACGGAGGCGTATACTGAAACACAAGTGAGAGAGAGAGAGAGAAAAAACAGGGATAAGTACACTACCATTCAAAAGTTTGGGGTCAGTAAGTTTATTTATTTTTTTAAAGATATTAATACTTTTATTTAGCAAGGATGCATTGAAATGTAAAAGCTGTTCTTTTGAACTTTCTATTAAACAAAGAATCCTGAAAAAGTACCAGGGTAACACTTTATTTTAGGGTCTTTTAACTAGTTGCTTATTAGCATGCATATTACTAGAATATTGGCTTTTTATTAGTACATATTAAGCACATATTGATGCCTTATTCTGCATGACTTTATTTTACATTTTTAATCCTACCCAATACCTAAACTTAACAACTAGCTTACTAACTATTAATAAGTGGTAAATTATGAGTTTATTGAGGAAAAAGTCGTAGTTATAGTAAATACATGTTCTCTATACTAAAGTGTTACCAGTACCAGTTTCCACCAAAATAGCAGCACAATGGTTTCCAACATAATAAATGTTTTTTGAGCTTCAAATCATCATATTAGAATGATTTCTGAAGGATCATGTGACACTGAAGACCGGAGTAATGATGCTGAAAATTTAGCTTTAACATCACAGTAATAAATTATATTTTAAAATATATTCAAATAGAAAACCATTATGGTAATGATTTTTTACAATATTACTGTTTTTACAGTTTTTTAAAATCTAATTAATCAGTACATACGCAATAAAAAGGACAATATATAATAACAGTAAGCTCTACATATATAAATACTGTGCAATCCGTTCTATTCCACACACACGCACACACACACAAATGTTTATAATTTACATACATAATAAATTAATCGTATGATAGATGTAATTAAGTAATTACCAGACCTTAAAATGGTTCATAATATGTATGTCCCAAGTCTTGTAAGAAAGAAAACTGAACACTTTTCATGTTAAATACATTTAAAAAATAAAGTTCATTCTACTTCATTCTACTACTGCTACATTAGCTTAGCATAACAAACTTCTGCATCTTACTTAGCATTATTTGTATGCTATTTGTCCTTCCACATGTCCATACAAATTCAGTTAATCTTCCACTCTCTCATATTCAGGAATCAATTACCCTGGAGAGCACAAAGATTTAGTTTTTCCTGTAGGAAGATACAGTAGTTCACCAGATGTAGCTGTTAACTCACAGGTGTGAGACATGACTCAGCATGGTCAAATCCTCAGGTTTGCAAAACAGCAGGAAACCATGATCTCGCTTCAAATGAGCCTTTGATGACACCAAGTAAAACCTGACAAAATCTAAGATAGCCCTGCAGCTACAGACCACCAGCTCTGTTGCTGTTCAGTGGATCTTTGTTTTGGACCCATATATATTTCAGACATAAGGATGTTAAAACCAGAGCATTTAACATATTATGTTAAGTATGAGAAGCATAAATTGAATATTACCAATTGGCATCCCTGTAAAAAAAAACATTATATGCTGGTTAGGTATGTTTTGAAGGTCATGAGCTGGTTTAAGCTGGTCAAGTACTTAAACCAGTTCATGACCAACTAAGGACCAGCACGAACCAGCTCAAACCAGCTGCCATGCTTCAAAACATACCTAACCAGCATATGCTGGTTTTTTCAACAGGGATGCCAACATTAAATATTTCTTAATATTTAAGTCTTTCTTTCTTGCACTAAAACCCCTTTGCCAACATCTATCTTTGTCAGCTAATCTGAAATGTACCTCACCCTTGAGTGCTCCTCTACGGGCAGGAGGACATATGCTGGCAGTGCTCCAGAAGACAGTTGCATGCTGGGAGCAGAAATCCTCTGTGTCCATTTCCCATCTGCTATGGCACATTGTAATGTCCCCCTGCCTGCAATGACCTCAATGTTTTCCAGTGTTTACTCCATGATTTTATTCAAGCTCTTTAATGTAATGAATGCTCACAGGATTATTAGCAAAAAAAAAAAAAAAAATCAGTTTCTATATGGACTGTCTGCTTATATTTATGTATGTGAGAATTTAACAGGCCACCAAAATACATTAGGACCCAAATGCATAGTAGAATACATTCAGATTTCCCTGAGGCAGAGGCATCCCTCTGATATCAAGAAAGCTTGTCACTTGCAGGAACAGACTGTACGAAACGTGACACAGGCAATTCATGCACATTTACACCCATGCAGTTATGCACGCACGCACACACACACACACACACAGAGCACAGATGCCCTGAACAGAAGGGGTTCTGGTCTTTTTAATATTCTTCTTGGTAGGTATGTGCACAAAATAGAGGGAACGACAACAATACTGCCCACACTGCATGAGCTAGAGGCTCAGAGAAATGTGTGTATGAAGAGAGGGAGGGTAATGCATTGGCATTGTGTGGTTTCATTTTACATCATTTGTAACCTTAGTTACCTTCTGAATCATTGTGACAACACAATACACATTTATACACCCCCCTGGCTCTGATAATACAGAATTCACTCAGAATAATGTATAGAAATGCACAATATATTAGTACAATATCTGTTATCAGCCACCAGAGAGTCATCTACCATTCACTTTGAATTAATTTTTAAAATATTAAAATGTAATCTAAATGTAATCTTTAGCAGATGTCAAAGTGAATATTCATTTTTCATACTGTAAATATAATGTTGTGATGTATAAATCGACTTGTAGCATTTTAAAAGAGTCACATTTTTCAAATTTATACATAATAATATGGAATTTTAATATCAAGCATTTATTATTTAAATAATTATAAGCTGTTCTGAATATAGCTGCTGCAAATTGGTGTCAGTGTGAACACCCATTAAATAGATAATTTAATAGTGAACTATTCCTTTAAATGCTTTTGGGGTCACTGCAGATGGCCTCAAGCTAATATTAGCGTGGACTGAAAGCCACAAAACCCAATTTTGATATCATGGGCTCTTTAAAACAAGTAAAATAGAATTATTCAGTTAAACTGTAATGGACTAAGAGAGATAGGCCAATGGAGGAAAGAACAAGTGTTCCTGACTTCAATTGAATTAATTTGAGCTGCAAGCAACTGCCTCATCAGTCCGTGAGAATGACTCACTCTCTCCGAGTTTGCGTGACTCACACAGATTATCAAAGTGCTGCGGGGACAGTTAAAACTCCACGACACCATAGTTTTTTTTAGAAACCCTTTTTCAGCATGGCTAAGAGACGAGGAAGGGAGGAGGAATGGGGGGCAGATGGTTTTGGTACCTAACAGATGAGATTTAAAAATTCTAGCTTTCAGAAAGCTGAGTCACATATCATACATAATGGTGACGTTACTATAGGGATGTTCAGTATGCAATCTGGAGTTGGAGTACAGACCAATGCATTATACCATCATTCAAATGACTGGCATCACGTCACATCCACACAGCTTTGACACCGCTGCTAGTCACGTAATCCATCTGCCCTGAATTAAAACAACCATCCAGATGAAAACATGAGTCTGCCAATTAAAAAGGATTTTGTCAACTAGTAGAACTATTATAGCCATCACAGGCATGTGCTGTTAGCAAGTCACATGCAGATGTAAATGAACAGAGACTAACATCGTCAAAAAATATTCATCTTTTAAAAATAATATTAACTTATTATATATAATATGTATTAATAATATATATTATTATTTAAAAAAATATATTATACAGACAAAATGGCCAGCTGCTTCAACTGCCTTCCCACCAAATGCTGGCATAATGTATCCTGATCTTCAAGCAGAAGGAACTGGATGAAATCAACCCACAGTCTGACTTGTGATTGTGTTAAACCACACCATGTTCGTTCATCTGACCAGAGGAGAACTGGCTGAGCCTGGTTCTCCCAAGGATTTTTTTCCCTATTTCTGTCACAAATGGAGTTTGGGTTCCTTGCCACTTTTGCTTTTTGACTTGCTTAGTTGGGGACACTTAATATTCGGCAATATTATTGATTTAACGGCACTGACACTATTGGATGAGAACTGAACCGAGCTGGATAATGCAACACAGGCTCATTGGAAAAATGTATCTTTTGTCAACATTCTTGCAAAACGCTAAATGCATACCAATACGTACATATCACTGCAGTTTCTAACTGAAATGAACACTAGAGGCAGTAAAACAGCAAGCACTTTTAATCATTTTCACACACAATTATGATTACGGGGCAGATTATGGATTAATAAAGACTTGTTTTCACGCGGCTCCCTGCACAATTATGTTATGACCTCAAAACATGTTTTACCATAGTGCATGATTTGTAAACGCATATATTTTGAAGTTTGCATCACTTACTCAGCTCCATATATTCAGTTTTACTGTCGTGACAAGCTTGCTCAGTAGCTCAGCTGGTACAGAATTGTACTTGCGATGTGAAGAGCTCGAGTACGAATCTAGTGAAAGACTGCGAGTCATGGTAAAAGAGCTCAAAGACAAGAGTTCAAAAACAAGCCAACATGCCAAGGTTAGGATTGCATTTTCAAGTCACATTTGCTTTTTTTAACACTTTCGGGTAGGTTTAGGGTTTAGTGTAGGTGTAAGTTATTAAACGTGATGGAGCATTAAGCTTTTTTAGCGCCACTCACCGGACATTTCAAGTCAGAACTGCAGTGATACGTACAAACTCCAACATAATAAAACTTTGCCATATTCACGTTCATCTTTTCCCAAAAAAACTAAACATGCTTTTAGCGCCACTCACTGGACATTTCACTTTGAAACTGTCGTGAAATGTGCACGATGCAACGTATTTTGCGTTTCGCAAAATGTTGACATAGGTACGTTTTTCTAATGAGCCTGGGCTGGGATAAATCACTGTTTTCTCCAGAGCTGCTTTATAGATAAATTGATCTCATTCCATAATCCATAATTGATTAACTTTACAGTTATTGAACTGAACTGAATCAACACTATTGTCTAGAGCTGCTTTACAGCAAAATTGAATTTTGTTTGCATTATTGAATCATTATTTTACGGTTTATCACTGTAAAGCTGCATTGAAACAATCTGTATTGTAGAAAGTGCTATATAAATAAAGGTGACTTGACTGACAAAATGGCGGGAAATGAGTTGTCCTTCTGGCCTGCATGCAAAAACTAACACACAGAAGGACCAGAGTAGTCTTATTTGAATATTGTTTTAAATATTTAAAATATTATACAGGCAAAATGGCGGAAACGAGTAGTCCTTCTGGCTTGCATGCAAAAACAAACACACAGCAGGCTTAGAGTAGTTGAACGATAATAACAAAATATACCTAAATTAATCTGAATTCAAAAATTAAAATTAATCGAGAGCTTGTAGGAAAATCTCTTTCAATACCTAACTCTCCTTACCAATTTATTCTACTGTGAGTAATGACACAAGGATCATTTTGCATGGTTGGTTGGTCTTGCCAACAAAATAATATTGAATGCATCATAAATATTTAATATCACTCATACTTTGGGCATAGTATCTTATTCTCTAATTGATTCCTGTAAATTGATCTTTATAGTATAAACTTTGTCTAATGGCAAAGCGACTGTGTCCTCACACATTCAATTCAAAAACTTCCTTTCTTCCTCAAATTCATCTCATCTACACATTCTGTCATCCACATTTTTGACAGCATCTCCTAATTTGGTGTGACTCAATGGGAATGTGTGTAATGCCCCCCCCAAGAGGCTAATGTCATACTAAAGATGCCTTCATCCACCAGCCCGGCAGGTCTGGCACGACATGGAGCCACATTTGCTGGCTGCCTCCATATATGTAACTCCTCTGGCTAAGTGGCTTCCAGCTGCTCGTACAGACAGCTTTATGCTGAAATACATGATTTCACTGCCTCCCCTCCCCAGAGGTCTGACTGCATAACTGGGTGGGGTTTGGGTGGAGAGAGGGGCAGAGGAGAGCATGCTGTTGTGCAAATAGAATTGAGCCAATTGTAGCGCGAGAGAGTCAAAAGAGGACACGACCGTCTGAGGCCCGACTCCGAGCAGCTGCTAGGTATCACAACGCGGGCCGGCACGCTCCACACCCCAGTGAGTGTTGTTTAACATTCCTGTCCATTTGTGTGCAAAGCTCCATCTGGATTACAGATCTAGATGGTTCATCTAAATAATAGGATGTAGCCAACAGGTCGCAAATCACTCATCAGATTCAGAAAGTTCACTGAGGCCACGAGCAAAACATCACCATGTTGGCAGTTCCACTCGAAACGGCAATGTAATGGCTAATAAACTAATAATATGTTTACCTAAAATGCATTTAAGATGCTTTGAATAAAAGTAAATATGCAATATAAATCAGGGTGGGGTTGATTTATAGTAATTTTTGTGTTTTGTGTCTCTTTCCAATGTCACTCAGAGTGACAGAAACCTAACTCAATTGTAAAATTTGGGCATCTAGATTAGGGGTGGGGATCTCTAGGCACCTCACGATTAGATTTGATTACGATTGCAGCGCGATGATAAAAGTATTATCGATGCATCTTTTTTTCTACAATTGTATGTTAATAATTTTCAGCCACTAGGCTATAGCTTAAAAACATACAATCTAATAGACTGCATTTACACTAATGTACAGCTCTATTTTGATATATCAGATGTTTGTCCAGTCTGTCTAATCCCTTAAGACATAACTGACTGTTTACATTATTTCCAGTCATGATTCAAGCATTTTGGGAAGCAAGTGTATTCTGAGGATAAAAAAAACGAAAGTCAAAAAATTTCAGAATCAATTCAGAATTGTTGAAGAGAGAATCGCAATGCATCGGAGAATCATGTTTTTTTTCTTTCACCCTTAATCTAGATAGAAGCCAGGAACCTTTTAATCTACAGTCAAATGCTTAAACTATATCCCACATTTTTAATAAGGGATTAACATGATTCCAGAGAAGCCCATAAACACTAACTGGTCTTGCTCTAGCAGTTTTGACAGGAAGTCCAGTTAATGTGCATGAATTTCAGAATGAAACTGAATACTCCATTTCTAATAATAATCTGCAGGCTTTCCCTGACACAATTAAAAAAAAAGTTACAGTCATACAGCAAGTACTCACACGGGATGCGGCTGGCATGCCAGGGTGCTGAGTTTGTGACAAATCCATGCTTTGATGCTGTGACGATGACCCAAGTTCCTGGCCGGTACAGGAATGTAAGTGTGACAATCCCATCTCCCCCAGCAAGGCTGGATGCTAAGATGGTCTGGTTTCCACACACCTGAACTCTGGATTCCTTTAGGGGTGACAGGTCGCTGTTGTCGAAGACCCGGACTTTAATCAGCACCTCTGTGAAAACAAGAATTAAAGGCTTTTTAAAAAGGACATATTATGCTTTTTTATGTTTTCAACTTTCTTTAGAGCGTAAAGTTGCTGTTTACGCAAAAAAAAAAAGTCTTTGCTAAGTCACTCCCAAGGGAATTATTCTCTATATCAGTAAGCACTTGTTGAGTTGTATTAGTGTGTTGTTGCCATGTGAAACTCGCGGTTATGGTAAGGGATGTGACATATTCGAAACACGCTCAAAGCAGTTGACCAATCACAACACACTAGTCCAGCTGACCAATCATAGCACACTGTGCTTTTTGGAAGGAGGGGCTTCATAGAGACTGGAACTAAACAGTATTGCTGACAGACTGGGAAGAAAGGTGCTTTAAAATAATGTGTTTTTTAAAAATTCAAGCATGAAAACCTATTGTAGTAGATAGAACAAAATCCAAACTCTTTTAGCAAATATTAAAAAGAAAATAATTTTAATATAGTACGTTCAGAACTGACATGTACCGACCAGGGTTATTATCATTTACTAAAACAATAAACAAATTTTCATTACTTGAAATAAAATAAACATTATCTGAAACACAATAAAAATTTAAAACGAGAAATGTTGCCGTGGCAACTAGCTGAAATGAAATGTTTAAGTTCTAAAATAAGTACTAAGTACTAAAATAACAAACTAAAAATAAAAACAAGAAAAAAACTAATAAAAATGACAAAACATAAAATTACTAAAACTAAAATTAAAATTAAAACAGAAAATATAGAAATCTAATTAAAAATATTAACTATAATAGTATATCAATGATACAAAAATAACATTGGTATAGATTTGGATAGGGATGCACAGTATATTGGTCCCACATTGGTTATTGTCCAACATTCAATAATGAATATTCTGGCTGATATATATATATATTTGCGCATACTCATTTCTCTTATGTTTATACACAAGTTTAAATGTATTGAATCTATTCCAAATCTACCGGTCCCTTAATGGTATAACAGCAACTACGATTGCCAGTTTTACATGTTAGTTTAGTTAGACCATCTTTTCCTGTTTAAGTGATCAATAAGTGGGAAACTAGACCAGACTTTGTGCCAAAAGCTATACAAGGCTATATCCGTGTATGGTACTAAAATTTAGTCAAGTCTCATTCAACAACACATTTGCTAAGAGTTTATCTTAGAACCTCTAGACCCAATGGCCTACACTGAACAAATGACATGACTATGTTTAGAAATGTCTGTCCTGGTCCGACACGTTAAGTACTCTGGTTTGTTTACATTGAAGACCCGAAAGCATGGAGTGCAGTTGAGTCTCTTGCAGTGAGCCAAATTGTTTGCCACCATGTTCGATTGACGCTGGGCAAATGCAGCAAAGCTGTCTGGTTTAGTTCCTGGACATGTGCTTACTGTTCGAAATGTATGACCTGGTTTATCCCCAAGAACTTTTACAAGGGCACATTTAGAGACATGTAAACAGGCCATGAAGAAAGCAAGTCTTTACCATGTTTTTTGGGGATCTGGGTACTAGACAAGGTTCCTTCTGGATTCATGAAGTTATAAATATTGTAAATACATTAAAATACAGTTTTTAAATTTCGTTTTTTTTTTCTTCTGCAAAATATATTTATATTGCATTAACCTTTTTACTTTAAAAAAATGTTTTCCAACCAGAACCGCATACCAATGTTTGCTTTGCGTTCTGTTCACGCATACATGCTGTAGAGTCCTTCAGAACCTCTCGTTCTTTTGATTCTAAATGGGTCAATTGATGCATGTTACCATGGATACTAGGAGATGTCAGCAGGCTAACTGTGGGGAAAAAATGGGTCCCTGCATTTCCTGGCAAGGGGATACAAGTTCGGTTCAGAAAATAAGATCCTTTGAATCAGTCATGAGCTGTAGATCTAATTGCACACCACTGATTGGTGTGGGCGATATATCTAAATTGTTGATACCATTGAAATTTCATAATAATTGTCACCAATTTCAATATCACAAAAATAGTCTTATATTAGCCTAAATAAAAAAACAATATTACTGAAGACGTAAACAGTCTAAATAAAAAAGATAAAATAAGAACAAATAAACTAATGACAATCAATAGACTACAACAGATACCAGTACTACATAAATTGTCTAAAGTAATGAAATGTACAAAAAAACTTAACAAAAAAAACACTGCATAGTCTTCACTGTCTATGAAATATTAAATATATGTTTATTCTTATTAAGGGTAAAAAAAAAAGAGAGATTTTCTTTCTTTTGTTGTTTGATTAACATTAAAGGTGCAATGGGTGATTCTCTAAAGAAAATTTTTTTGTTATACTGGTCGAAAGTCTCCTCACATCCTGATAGCAATCACTATGTTAAACGGTCTAAATGTATTTTTATATAGAAATATCATCTGTTGAAGGTGTAGGACCATAACATTTTCATCCAATCATTGTATTCGGTGCAAATGAAATGTTGTTTACGTTTATTATTATTTTAATGTTATGTGATTTGAGACATGAGGTAGTTTAATGCCGTCTCTATCGACACTTTGCCAAAAGCAGCTGTGTATGTATCTTCATGAGTTTAGGAGGAGGCGTGGCTTTGGGCTCTGAGGGGATGGTGGGATGTTATGATTTGAAAGCTAGTTTGGTTTTGCTAGCCACTCTGAAAATGTCCGATTGCACCTTTAATGACAAAGACGACAGCAGGTTTATTAGGCTGCTGTCACTTTAAGAACGAATGCATGGATCCAATATACTGATACACATGCAATTTCTTTAACTGTTTATGTTCACTTATAAGAAATGAATGTGTTTATGAGGATAATTGCAAAGATTGGCATTTTGACACATAGGCGTTTGTATTTGACCATTCCAGCCAACTAAGGTGGCAAAAAGTACTTCGTTCAGTACTCATGTGCTGTATGCTGTATGGCATCTTATGCGCGCTTCTCTCAGGCAGAAACACCTCAGATAGCACGAGCATATACCAAAACGAGTTCCCTTTCACCGCTTTTTCACACTTGAAAGGTTAAAATCACTTGTTTTTAAACCACAAGGCTTAAAAAATGCATTCAAATGACAAGTTTTTGTTGCAGCATGGCAACTTCATAAGAGCGTAACTGCGATAGAGATGATAGTCCAAAATCTACACTACCAGTTGACAAATTTCTACTGGTTAATCGTGTCTACCGGTATGTAGCCCACCCCTACTTGTCACCAATACACACACACAAATTCATATTTTTTGTCAATTTTTAAAATAAAACAATACATTATTAAAACCATTAGACTCTTTAACTGAAAAAGGAATCAAGTTTTATGTTTGTCTATACACATCCTTAAAGAGATAGTGACATGCTTAATATACTATTACATTATATATATATTTTTTATATTACACATTTATGATTCCTCAGAGGAACATTAACAGAGCTGAAAAGGCTTTTAAAAACAAAATTTAAAGAATCTTCACTTCCACTTAGCCACAAGGATTTCCTGTACACAATTCCACTTCCTGTCTATTGTTTGAGTCAAAGTGCAAGGCGCAAATAATCCAGGAAACTTTTCTGCGACATAAAAGTTCTTAGCCTCAGCGGAAAAATGAACTCGCAGAAAAACTTATTTTACTACAATTAAATGTTTATTGAAAACTAAAACAAAACTTTGGCAAATATAAGTATTTGTCTGCCTTTTGAGTGGAAGGTGAAAATGAACGCTACATTTTTCTACTCTTTCCATGTTTAGATCTGTTCATTGTGACAGTCTCTTTAAAACAAACAGCACTTCATTATTTGCTTGTATTAGGGAACGAAATCTCTTCCACTCACACAGTGGCCGTCAGCGTTTCCCTGCAGACTGTGTGTCTGTTATAGGCAGCTGATGAGACTGCACGGAGACCACAGCACTCTGAAGTACTAATGGACATTTGCCAGCAGTTTGCAAAGTCTCACTTCTGGATAATAAACATTTTCAACAACAACAAACATTTCTACCCTTTTGAAATGTCTTCTAGTACCGCTTAACAGACCATAAACATCTTAAATGGCACAATTATCAATATATACCAATGTTTTTTTAAAACCCTTTTTCTGCAGATCTCTCTTTATCTCTAGTCAGTCTCTGTATTGGAAAGCCTTATTGTTCAGGCAATTGTTTCGCCAAAATTGAAAATGGGAAAAGATGGTCAAGTTGGGAAGTCCTACAAGACAAATTTCTGCTTGATTTCTCCAGAAATGCAGGTTAACTTCATGGAAAAATGGGTGTAATTAAAGGATTATTTCACTTTCAAATGAAAATTACCCCAAGCTTTACTCACCCTCAAGCCATCCTAGGTATATATAACTCTAGCTAGCTTCCTCCAGACCGCCTTCCGTATTCAACTTACAGAAAAAGTTACGGAAGGCATAGGACGTAGTGTAGGCATTTTGAACTGCGAGAGGCGTTACACTTTCTTCATAAGTTTACAGAAGGCGGTCTGGCTTGTTAAATATGGATATTTTTCTTACACAAACACATCACTTCACTTCAGAAGGCCTTTATTAACCCCCCGGAGATGTGTGGAGTATGTTTATAATGGATGGATGCACTTTCTTCAGCTCATACTCATTGGTCCCGTTCACTGCCATTATAAAGCTTGGATGCATCATGATATTTATTAATATAAACCTCGATTGTGTTCATCAGAAAGAGTCATATGAGTGAGTAAATCTTGGGGTAATTTTCATTTTAAAGTGAACTAATTCTTTAACTGGTTAAGAGGTGGTCCTGGTGTCACCAATGGCTCCAGACCAGCTGGTTGTTTTTTCAGGCAGGCAGATGATGTGTTAATAGCCAAGCAGGAATGTCTGCCTGTCAGGAGCCCTGTTTGCCAAAACCACTGGGTTTCACTGGGATGCTTGCAAAGTCTGTAGCCATATCCTTACTGTGAGGGCTGAATAAACAGCACATTTCAGTGCTAAAACACAGACAGTGATGTATTTGTGGTGGCAGGGTCCAAAACGAACACTCACTCAGCACCAAATGCAAGTAAAGATTTGGCCAGAATACATAATTTATGTTGATTTGTAAATGAAATATTTTACTGTTGCTGAAGTGATGTGCACAACTCAATTGAAAGTGTCCACATAAGCCACCAAAAACAGAAATATTAGAAATAAAATCACGACGTGTCTTATGATTTTGTGAATGAAATATATAAAGTAATAAAAAAAGTATTTACATAATTAATTATAAATTAGCTCATGAATTGTATTTTTATTTTTAAAAGAAAGATATAAAAACAAAATAATTTTAAAATCATAAAAAAAATATATAAATAGAATTACAAAAAAAAAAACCTAATACAAAACACACACAGTGGCCATTAAGCAATATTTATAGCGAGTACATTTTCAACTGACATTGGCCGGTCTGGCAAAAAGTTGCCCTCGTTGTGTTATAAAGAGCAAACTCTCATCACCTGTATAAGACAGTTTGGAGAGTCCTGAGTACAGAACATCTCGTATATCATTCCCAAAAGCCTCACCCTTTTCCCAAGCACCAGCTGGATGATGTCCTTAGCCCAGGAAAACAGTAACTCAGGTCCTGCTCAGCAGGACAAAACGTTATGCAATAGTTATACAAAAAACATCTTACAGAAAACACTCATATTTGTTCTTTGAGTGCCCAGAAAAGCGCTATATAAATGTAAGGAATTATTATTCTTTGCTAAAATTAGAGCACATCCACTCCTTATGTGATAACACTTTGAGATGCATGTGGTCCCTGTCTCCTTCAGGCAACCTCATGAGATGCTTATAAACCATGGATTCTAGAGCTTCTGCAGATATTTTCAGCATGTTGGTTGCTATGTGAGGAAAATAACCAAGTAGCTAGGGGAGAACACCGCTAAGATCCATGAAAAACCCAATGTAAGATTAGATAGCTCAAGGTCTGACTTGTGACTTGGTACACATTTAGCTTGTACGCTCTGGCATCTTTACAGATTTAAAGGGCTGCAAAAACAAACCAGTCATCCAGAGTGCAAGATTTTGCTGGAAGGGAAAAAAATTATCTTCTAAGGGCTGTAAAGGTGTTGATACAACCCCGGGGAGGAAAAGCACAGCAGAAATGTGTTGACTCAGCTCTAATGAACCCATTGTTGGTCAGGGAATTTATAGACTTCTGCTCTGCTTGATGAGAGGAAATGTTTGAAATGTGGAGCCTGAAATTCACAAGACTGCTTGCTTCATCTGTCAATGGAAGGCACTTACAAAAGAAAAGGATTTAAAGACAATTTATCAAGAACAAAAAAGCTTCAGCAGAACCTATCATGAATAAAAACAAAAACAGGCTTTACATTTGGAGCCAAGTACAAAATTTAAAATTACTTTTAACAGATCATGTATGATTAACTACAACATGAATATTTATATGTTGTGCATATGAGGTTAATACAGGCCTTATGAACACAACTGTAACATGATTGAATCGTTCCTCTTTTCATTACTACATTTTATTTATTTACACCGAATGAGCTGCCAAACAGTAACTGTAACAGTCTGCTAAGAATACTGCATGACGAAAAAGGATTACAAGCAAAATTAGGAACCCTTTCTAAAGCCTAATCCAGATTACTGTTTCAAAACATCGCTAAACTCATATTAGACACAATACTGCAAAACTGAGCAAAAACACAGATTTAACATAATAAACAAGCTGCTGCACCAGAAGACGTTGGCTGTAGTGTGTTTTATGGGCAATGGGCCTTTTTGGGTTTAACATAGATGAAGTAATCTCCAATTTTTCATGCATTTTTCCCTACAGCTTTTTACGCCGACCAATCAAAATTATGATGATGTGAAGCAGGATCTCCTCAAAGGTCAGGTTTACAGGGGCTCTGCTGCTGATAAATCTGCCGTTTCCTCTAAGCACGAGGGTGTCTGGTGTCAACAAAGAAATTCCTACCTTTGAACAGCTGCCTGGGGAGTTCATGGTGGGCTGATGGCCAGACGCACACTCCTTAAAGTTGTTATGGCCCGTGTAAACCAGAAAATCCAGCCAAGCTATTCTGTACCCTTCCGCCCACGAACAGTCCCAGCTATAAAGAGCCTTAAATAAAAGATCTGCTGTCAAAGCACATGACATCACCTTAGAAAGACCTTTCTATGACCTGCCAAAGCAGGTGCTTTAAATTTGCAAAATCACAGAAGAGAACTCAATTCACTTCATATCTATCTCTAATAGTGGTTAATGGAACCATTTCAATACAAGTTATCTATCGACAACATCTGTTGATTACCACAATTTTTTAAACTCTTTCTTTGCTATTTGACAGAATTTTTCATAATTTATGGCACAACGCTTCCCCGCCATTGACAGAATTTTCCGGCAATCCATATTTTCACTGTTATCTGGTAGGGGACCCTATTAGGCATCTTCTGAAATAGTACAGAATCTCCAGATCAAAACACAGGTATAGAAGCAGAAACAAGCGTCAAGCGATATAAACATTCCTTATGGGCATGTAAAATAAAGCAATCATCAAACATTAAACAGCATTTAAATCAAAACTGCCTAATGTTACTGAACAAAATGTTGACCCATGAAGAGGTATAGGACTGCGCAAGCTTTGGAGGTGTTGATGGACTCAACCTACTCCATCTGTGTTTCGATCATCGTTCTGAATCTGATCTAGATGTAGTCTTTGACAAAAACATGATTTTTTTTCAGCTTTTTGTTCAAAATGTAGCTTTTTGTAAATGTAACTTAGCCACATTCAAATGTGTTGATAAAAAAAAAATGCATGAAGCTGGAATAAAATGTTTAGTTTGTTTGTTTGTTTGCTTAAAAGCAGAGGCTCTGTTCTTTCATTTGATATACTGCATGTTCAAATATTATCATACAACAAAATATATGGGGGCCATGCAAGTTTTGTGAAAATGAATAAAAATGCTGGTGCTGGCTGGCTGGATGGCTTCAATAAAACATACCATTGATTAACAACCTTATTGCTCACAGTAGGTCTGTCTTATCATTAAAAATAAATTCCCCTGAAGAGAAAATGAATGGGATGTATACTTCTGGAACCTGGCTGTTGCACTCTATTATAAACTGATCTGTATTTGAAATCATGACTGATTTGATTTCACTGGAGCTTCATAAAGTCATACAAGTTTCAATGACATCTAATAAAAGAGGCACAATGCAGCGATTGTGTCCCAAATAAAAGCATAGAGTGGCAAGCCGGGGCAGCACTCAAACAAGCGCTGTCATGGTAACCCTCGTCTTTGCATGAGTGGAGGATGTAAAACCACCTTAAGGGAAATCTCATGAAATCTGTTGGAAGTTGACAATGCAATGACTTACTATTTGGCGATTGGACAGTATCCTACACAATCATGAACACAAGACAAAAGGGAAGAGCAAAACAACTTTTTTCAAACGTTTATGAAAACACCCCAATTCTGACTTGAATATGAGCCCAAGAGTATTATAAAAGGAACAGTACAACTGTTTTTCAAACTGTACAAAATGGGCAGGGTCAACACCTGCCTAAAGGCAAAGAAGGATGCACTAAAATCTCCAGCAGTCAGTTTGCATTAGTGTCTTGGCTGGCCTTCCCTTGCCAGGCCTTTGTCCTGAATCAGAGGTGGCGGCTCTAGGTGTCAGCTTGATTAGGACAGTTTTGTACATGCCTTGCCACTGCAAAAACCCATCAGGATAACAATATTTCACGCTCTGGTAGATGCTTTACAGCGTGTCAGTAACATCTGATGCCTCAATGTGATTCACACAACCAAAACTCAACCTTTTAGCTCATAACAGCAAATCTGCGCTGTTTAAAGGGGACCTATTATGTAGGGCTGGACGATTTTGGCCTAAAATCAAAACCTCAATTAATTGAACATTTTACCTCGATTACCGAACGATTATTGTGTTTCTGGTTTTTTTTTTTTTTTGGCCCTCATAGTTCACTGACAAGGTTTGTACTGCAAGAATGATTGGCTATTAAAGGTGGGATATTTTTTCCTATTGAAAGAACGATCTGACATCAAATATATGCTATAATAAGTTTTGAGTTTTTAAGCTACTTTAGTGATAAATCACAGGACAGCGCTGACAACTAGTTCCTGCGTTCTTCTCTGTGCGTGCGATCTTCACGTTTTGCGCAGCTACTGTTTGTATGAGTGTTCGTGCCGCAATGCAGCTGCGCGAGCACGGTAGCTCGATATAATACACATCTGATCGTCTAATCGCTTGAATGTCCAAACCATAAAACAAATACAACTGACAAAGTTTAGTGAAGAAGCAAGGCTCACCGCTCGCGCGCCATCACTATGTGTTGACTCGCCGTTCACCTCCGTGTTTTGCTTTTATGCCACTGACTGGACTGGGCAGAGTCATGTGGCTACACAAGCGGTAGTTTTTAAGGGGTTAGTATTAACAGAATTAAAAAATCGAAATAACCGACATGGGAAAATAACGTCGGTTAGAGGTTCTGAATTTCGGTTCCGATTACTTTTCGATTAATCGTCCAGCCCTACTATTATGCCCCATTTTACAAGATATAAAATAAGTCTCTGATGTGTCCAGAGTGTGTATGTGAAGTTTAAGCTCAAAATACCTCACAGATAATTTTTTATAGCATGTTAAAATTACCACTTTTTGGGGTTGAGCAAAAACGTGCCGTTTCAGTGTGTGCCCTTTAAATGCAAATGAGCTGTTGTGCTCGGCCTAAGAGGGCGGAGCTTCAAGAGCTCGTTCTCCGGTGTCAGGAGTCAGTCAGGGTGCACTATAATGTCAGAAACTGCGAATATATGCTGTATGGAGACAGAACAGGTATAGTTTAGTTCCATTACGGTTATAACTTGTATTGTCTTGTTTTTATCCACTATATTAGTACAAGCCTGTTGTACCGGACCCCGTTTGACTTTACCGATGAGTTTTATGATGTTTATTGTACTTCACTCCCTTGTATTATCATCAACATACACAGCGAAGTACACAGAAACACTCGTTACAACTAACAGTAAACAAATATATAAAGACCTTATGCCTTTTCGGGTGGTGCCTAATAAACTGGTATACTGTATATCCGTAAATCAACTCCGATGAACTGTAATAAAGTGCTCTCCCCTTCGTTACTGCCGTATCCAGTATCACTCTGGAGACTGTAAGCTGGATCACGAAGAGTTTACTGATTTATCCTTGAGTAACAAATTTTTAGCACAACTTGTGTTTTGTATTGTCCCTTTGTATTGACATTCGTTCACAAAGAAGTCCGGTGTGAAATAATTCGCACAGACATAAACGAATTTCATTAGAGTTGAGGTAGCATTTTCTTCTAAAACAAAATTAATCCACCTCGTCTTCAGCGGCTCAGATTTAGGGAGCAAACGGAGAGAGCTATGTGGATTAATCCATCCAGCTACAGAACGCCTCAGAGCAGTTCTATATTAAAACGGCAGTGTCTGTCAACATTCATGGGCGGGGCCTGTGGCTAATGTGACGTAACACTGCCAGGAATCTGGAAACAGCTTGTTCTGAGACACTGCTTATGATTTATGGGGATTAAAAAAAACTTAGTGGTTGGATTTTTATCATTATATGGTGGTTGTGTACAGACACTGCCAACACACATTTATAGCCAAACACCATGCAAAAGTCCTATATGTACACAAAAACGTATGCGAAAATCAGTGTCAAATTTCCTGTATGTCATGATGAAACGAGAGAAGTGACAGGAAGCTGCCCTGCCATCCTGCTATTGTGTTTAGAGGCTGAGTTGACCACACTCGCTCTTTTTTGATGCTGGGAAGAAACATAATCAGATTCATTTCAACTTCACAATATCACACTTAAAAAACAGTATAGACTTCAGAGGAATTAAGAAGGATGTAGATTGTACATAATTATGTGAGAAAATCTTGCTGTGGTAATTTTTTGGTGTCTTCCCAATCTAACAGTAATAAATGATCATACCTTTTCTAAATAATAATGTACATTTTCAGTTTTTGAAGCCTAGGCTAAGTTTATGTAAGACTAACTTTAATGTAAGCATGACGCCTGAAAAAATCTGAAAGTTAAAAAAAAAGCCTAGAAAGACAGATGGACAGACAGACAGACAAACAGATAGACAGACAAACGGATAGATAAATAGATAGACAAACAGATAGACACAGACAGACAGATAGACACAGACAGAAAGATAGACAGACAGACAGACAGAGTGACAGATAGATACCTACAAGTATCTAGCCGTGGTCGTTGACTCTTCATTTACGTGGAAAGCCCACATTAACTATCTCTGCTCTAAGTTCTAGCAACGACTGTATTTTTCAAGAAGACTTAGGTTGTTTGGTGTAAATCAGAGAATTATGCAATTATTTTATCAAGCAGTCTTAGGTAGTTTATTAAATTATGGGATGCAAGCGTGGTATGGCAATCTTTCAGTTCAATTAAAATAGCAGCTTGCACGTCTTGTTAAAACTGCAATGAAAGTTATAGGGGTAAGAGAGTACACATCACTTCAATTAATTTATGAATCATTGGTCCTTAAGAATGCGCAGACAATAGTGAGTGATCCTAATCATGTTTTATTCCCAATGTATCAACTTTTGCCATCAGGGAAACGTTATAGAGTCCCACTCTGTAAAAGCAACCATTACAAAAAAACATTTTTTCCTGTATCTATTGATATTTTAAATAGTAAGATGTAATTTTATTATTATAATTATTGTCCTTTTCTTTTTTCTTTTTATTGTTTATTGTGTTGTGTGTGTATGATTGTGTATTATTGCAGCTTTGAGTCCAAAACAAATTTCCTGAAAAAGGACAATAAAGTATACTCTACTCTACTCTACTCTACTCTACTCAGACAGACAGATAGATAGATAGATAGATAGACAGACAGACAGATATACAGACAGACAGACAGACAGATAGATAGATAGATAGATAGATATACAGACAGACAGACAGATAGATATACAGACAGACAGATATACAGACAGACAGACAGATATACAGACAGACAGACAGATATACAGACAGACAGACAGATATACAGACAGACAGATATACAGACAGACAGACAGATATACAGACAGACAGATATACAGACAGACATATATACAGACAGACAGATAGACAGACAGACAGATAGACAGACATATATACAGACAGACAGATATACAGACAGACAGACAGATAGATAGACAGACAGACAGATATACATACAGACAGACAGATATACAGACAGACAGACAGACAGACAGACTTCTGTTTCAAAAGAAACACAAAAATCATGTTCTGAATAACATTATCGCTCACTGGTTAGATGAATCCTGCCTGTTTCCTGAACAAATTAATTTTCAAAAACAACTCATTAATATGTATGACATGCTTAATATGTGCATAAACAAAATCTTAGTAGGAGGGTATGATAATGCACTCTGGTGCTTGTGCCGTGATTGCTTGATCTATTTTTTTTCTTTTTTTATATCTAATTTTACATGTTCATACATCAAAAATTTTGAGAAAACATCACGTTTTTGACTGAATCTGATTTAAATTCGTTTCCCATCAGCACAACAAGGAGAGCTTAGTCAGTGGAGCCCTTTCCAGTAGACTGCATTGCAATAAAACATGGATAAAAAGGATCCAAGCCTTTTTAAAACGTCATCTCAGCTCTAGAACAAGGAACTTACACATGGTTTTATTATGTGGCTTCACCTTCGGGTCTCTCTTCAAAGGGCCCCAGTAAAGGCAGGAGTCCACAGGCTAGCAGGAAAATTAATTAATGCTGTCAGCTTAAAAACCTCTAATGACTTTTCCGAATACAGATTACAAACCACAAAAATCTAAACAAATGCTGACTGTCAAAGTTTAAAGTGCAGTATATAGCCTTTCTTTAAATATTCTGTATTTAAATGGCTCAGAGATAAAGGAGAACTAATAGTCTGAAGTATCTGTGGCTGAGTTTGTGAGCTCCTCAGTGCACATGAGAGAAAAGACGCTCCAAGCCCACATTAATATTCATTGGAAGTTGCTGAGGAAAAAAGGAGGTTCACAAAAGAGTTCGCACAAACAGCTCCTAAAGATCCGCTTGGTCCTGTGGTGACAAACTGCCATCAGATCAGACAAAACTAAAATAGGGGCAAGTAAATTCAAGTAGAACTGTCTCAAACAATTCTCAAGTTATTTGTATTTATTCCTGAAAATGTTACTTTTAAGCTAAAAGTCATTTATTTAAACGGTAACACTTTACAATAAGGTTCATTAGTTAAACATTAGTTAACATGAACTAACCATGAGCAATTCATTTGTTACTGTATTTACTAATCTTCGTTAACGTTAGTTAATGAAAATACAGTTGTTCATTGTTTGTTCATGTTAGTTCACAGTGCATTAACTAATGTTAAAAAGACTTTAATAATGTATTAGTAAATGTTGATTAATAAATGCTGTAGAAGTGCAGTTCATTATTAGTTCATGTTAACTAATGAACCTTATATTAAAGTGTTACTATTTAAACTAACATTAATGACAAACAAATTTGATTCAAATACGAGTATACATGTATGTAGTCCTATATATTTGCATATTACACAAATCCTTGTTTTTCTCTTAAATGTCAATATTTGTTGGCTAAAACAGTGTTTTGATATTTCTATTTCTGTTACATTTGACCTTTTTATTCTTGCTGTTTCATAATAATAATACTCTTTAAATTCTGCTGACAAGTCCACAATGTGCTGTGACAGTTTCCTCTGGGGCAAGTTGTCACAAAGACCAACATGTGTTCAATTAACTTTTTTCCTGGAGGAGCTGTTTAATAGTTTATTTTATTCTAAAATACTTTAATATTTGTACCTAAAGAAACTTTGTCAATCAAAAACAAACCCCTGAGAAATATTTAGTGAAATAAAAAGTGTGACAACCAGCCCCGGTCTCCTCTATATATTCTTTTAAAGTAAATACATAAAGATTCGTTTAAATGATTAAGAGAGTTTAGAGTGAACGATAGGTAACAATGTTACCGCTCAGTGAACTTTCTTTTTCATGGAATTGTGGGTGGGCTTGAAAATTTGAAACGATACTAGCGTTACTAGATACTTTCCACTTTTTACATAAAGATACGAATGCCACATAAAACAGTTTCTGAAGCTCAGGGCCTGTTTAACAAAGTTCCCCCCTTTATAGATACATGGAGGGGTCATTTGAGGGGCCGAACAGTTTGAAATCCTTTGTTTCCAAACTGTAACTCCCATAAGGCTCTAAAGTAAATATGCGCAAAAACAACGGCGCGTCATAAAGTGTTGTGAGCACAAATGCGGCAGTTACATAATAAAGCAGCGAATCGATGATCTTTTCTACACGCCGGAGCCGCTCCATACAAATATCACGTTCAAAGACGGATGCTACAATATCAAATCAAACTCACCAACTGGTCCTGGGGTCGACAGTGATTTCGCCAGCGTCCTCCAAGCACTACAGAGGAAAAGAAAAAGAAAAAAGGAACGGGAGGTGTGCGGTGGACGCATTCTTACAGCGGCATCGTCAGATACTCCTCAAGTAACAGTTCATCCATGTTTCTTTGCGGGATGGCAGAAGACTGACTGCTCTAAAGTGCGGTTGCCACGGGTGCCCACTCCCTTCCCGAGTACGGCTGCTCCGCTTCTTTCAGTCCTGTTGTCCCGAATGGGAGGGGGAGATCCTTGAGTGCAGTGCTCCGGTGCGCCGTCTGTCGCCAGAGACTCGTACAACTTTTGAAATTTGAATCAGTTGACAGCCGTGGATTTTTTCTTTCTTTGGTAATTTATAAAGTTGTTCACATATATAAATGAACAGCGCATTTGAGAAATATGATTAAAATGGTAAAGATGGTAGACGAGTACAGCTTCAGCTAAACTACTGAGTGCACATTTAAGAGCCACACACCACAGTTTTATGGCAAGGTTATGTGGTTTTTATTCGTATTACTCCTACTCTTTTCACAATATTTTGCCTTACTGGTCATATAAATGTACTCACACCCTGAAACTGTGCACCCAAAAACACGTCAAATTTGTTACTCAAACCAAAAGCATTGAAGTTCCACACTTCAGTGCAGACAAGACATTTTAAAGGTGCGATGTGTACATTTTAGCGGCATCTAGAGGTGAGGTTGCACACCCCTCGCACCCATCTTTCGGAGAAGCTACGGTGGCCGTCTGGCCGACACGACAAAGATGTCGTCGTCTGAGACAGCAGTACATTAGCCAGTGAAGCAATGAGGTTTCCTCTTACTTCTATCAACGGTCTCTGGTTCTTATAAACCAGACGACGACTACAACTACTTCTTTGTGCGTATTCAATGCAGTGACGATGCAAACTGCCTCTAAAACCACCAACGAACATGACGACGAAACGCTATTTGTAGAGCAGTTTGTCCGTTTAGGGCTGCTGTAGAAACATGCCGGCGCATAATGCCGACTTGACATGGAGGGGGACCCCTGGTCTATGAGATAGAAATGGCTCATTCTAAGGTAATAAATACATAACGGTTCATTATGTAAGGTCTTTATACACAACCAAAAACATAGTTATGTATATTATATTGCATTTCTGTTAATAGATCATCCCAAATTTTACACACTGCACCTTTAATGACTGAAAATAATAAAAAAACAACAACAAAAGACACCAGTTACAATGTTTGATGAAAGTCAACAAGCATTGATTAGATTGGTTTTATGACAAAGGTTTAATGTTCATAGCCAGTTGTACAGCTCAGTGATCTCTACTGATAATCAAAATGGACTATCACCTTCCTGAAATACTAAGAATGTTAACAAGGGCCATGGGTTGGAGACTTTTGCTATTTCTGCCTAAAGCTATATGACATCTACTGCATATGCTGGGCTGGTTACCTAATGCCTGCAACTACATATAAACCACCATGATACATATTTAATAAAATTGCAGATATTATATCATATAATATAGCAAACAAAGTTTAAAAAGCTTTAAAGCATCATAAATCTCAAGATTTGCAGTCTTTACTCGTTCTGGTCACCACTCAGTTGCTGCGTGTCATCACCATCATCGTCACATGGAGGACGGTTACGCTTGAAAAATCCCACCTTAAAACAATGCAGTATGTTAACATGGATGGAGATTTATGTGGCAAGCATGATCACATGTGTTTGTTTGCTTTGTTAAATGAGACAAAGCACCCTCTGCTGTTCAACATGTAGAAGTACCTTCCAGAAGATGGTGCTCAGGGCAGCCAGTAGAAGGAGCCCAGCGATGACTGACACTACTATCCACCACACAGGAACCTCCTCTTGTCCATCTGGGCGTCTCCATACTATATTTGTGTGTGTCTAAATAGATTTTATGAGGAGTTTTAAAGGGTTAGTTCACCCAAAATCGAAAAATCTGTTATGATTTACTCACCCTCATGTCGTTCCAAAACCGTAAGACTATTGTTCATCTTCAAAACACAAATGAAGATATTTTAATAAAATCAGAGCTAGTTCTGTACTCTGTACAGCTATGCAGCTACCACTTTGATACTTAAAAAATTCATAAGAGATGGTAAAATGACTAATCCATATGAATTGAGTGGTTTAGTCCAAATTTTCTATAGAGACACGATGAATTTATATGATAAACAGATTGAATTTAGGCATTTATTCATTTATAAACCTTGATCAGCCAACATGAACAGAAGCTCTACCAAACCAGTTTGATGTGCGAAAACAAACCTCATTGGTTCTTGCGGAAGCTCAAATGTGCTGCGCAACGCACGAGAATGAACCTCATTGGTTCTTGCAGAAGCTCAAACATGCTGCGTAACACGCGGAAGCTCAAACGTGCTGCGTAACACACGAGAACCTCATTGGTTCTTGCAGAAGCTCAAACATGCTGCGTAACACGCGGAAGCTCAAACGTGCTGCGTAACACACGAGAATGAACCTCATTGGTTCTTGTGAAAGTTCAAACATGCTACGTAACACACGAGAATGAACCTCATTGGTTCTTGCGGAAGCTCAAACATGCTACGTAACACACGAGAATGAACCTCATTGGTTCTTGCGGAAGCTCAAACGTGCTGCGCAACGCACGAGAATGAACCTCATTGGTTCTTGCGGAAGCTCAAACATACTGCGTAACACGCGGAAGCTCAAACGTGCTGCGTAACACACGAGAATGAACCTCATTGGTTTTTGCCGAAGCACAAACGTGCTGCGCAACACGAGAATGAACCTCATTGGTTTTTGCGGAAGCACAAACGTGCTGCACAACACACGAGAATGAACCTCATTGATTTTTGCGGAAGCTCAAACGTGCTGCGCAACACACGAGAATGAACCTCATTGGTTTTTGCACGTTAAGCAAGCATGCTGTTTCCATTTACACAACTGAATATGTGCGTTGATGAATGTTTATATGTGAATGTGGGACCTCGTCCTTCACTGTCGTCGCTCCTCCTTTTTATGCCCCCGGAGCTGCTCCGTGAGAGACTCGAGGCTGGCGCACCTCGCAGGTGATGCTCATTATCACTTGCGTCACCGGCCTCGTGCCGTTCCCTCACGACTCTCGCCCGCCCTGGTCGCCACAGTGAAGAAAAGCCTAAATTCAATCTGTTCAAGCATATAAAGCGATCGTGTCTCTTCAGAAAATCTGGACTAAACCACTCAATTTTAATGGATTAGCTTTACGATCTTTTTATGAACTTTTTGAAGCGTCAAACTGTTTGTTGCGTAGCTGTCTATGGAGGGAAAAAAGCTCTCAGATTCTCAGATTCAAAGCTCTCAAAAGATCTTCATCTTTTGGGTTCCGAAGATGAATGAAAGTCTTGTGGATTTGGAACGACATGAGGGTAAGACAACATTTTGCATATATTGCGCGATACAACCCAAAGAACTGAAGTCTCACCTGTGCTTTTCCTCTGGGCAGGACAACTGGCTGGATTTTTGAGGGCACATCTTTCACCTCATAGTGAGCCGTGGAGTGAAGAACGTAATTTACATATGGTCTCTGAGCAGAGAATGGAGATACAAACAGGGAGAGAAAGGGCTATGAATATTAGACAACTTCTAATATTTATGTTTAGGGTTTGATCTTTAAAAGTTTGGCCCACCTTTAAGAAGGTTTGTACCCACAGCCTGCTCATCACTCTTACAATGGCCCTCTCATCTCTCTGCAGTCCCGCAGCCTCACACTCAAACAGAAGACACTGGTCACCACTAGAGCAGTTCTGCACAGTGAGAGATATAACAATATTTAACAATAAATTCATTACAATTTTAAAATAGAATTTTATGAGACCTGAAAGATGAAGCCATTTAAAATAAAATAAAATAAACAGATACCGTTCAAAAGTTTGGGTTCTGTTTTTTTTTTATTTTTTGGAAGGATGCATTAACTTAAACAAATTAAATTAAACAAAAGTGGCAGTAACGACTTTTACATTGTTACAGACAATCAATTTCAAATAAATGCTGTTGTTTTGAACTTTCTACTAATCAAATAATCCTAAAAAAAAGTAAATATAAAAAAAATATTAAGCAGCACAACTGTTTTCAACATTGATTATAATAAATGTTTCTTGAGCACCAAATCAGCATATTAGAATGATTTCTGAAGGATCATGCAAAACTGAATACTGGAAAATGTTTATAATATATTGCAATAGAAAAGAGTTATTTTAAATTGTAATACTATATCACAATATTTATTTTTTTACTGTATATTAGATCATATAAATACAGCCTTAATGAGCATAAAAGATGTATTTCAAAAACATAAAAAAAAATCTACCCCAAACTTTTGAATGGAAGTGTATATACTGTATATATGATAGAAGGTTCTGTACCACATGAACAGTATGTTGCCACTGCTGCTCATATTCTGTTTTTTGCGACAGGTCGCGTTTGTTGAAATGATGAACTTGGCCTATGGTGACGTTGGAGGACTCCAGCTTCACCAGCTGTGATAAATAGTTAAGGTAATGGTTATTGCCATTTAATATATGGTATTACACTTTTACACTTACAAAAATGTACCATGATTATTTGTGCATGGTACCATAGTTATGCCACAGTACCTTGAAGTGACATGTAGATGCCAATGTACATGATTATTATGGTAATCATTCAGTATTATCAGTTATTATAATGTACATGGTAACACTGTACCATAGTACCACCACAGTACATTGTTGTCAGGGTAAGAGACATTGTTTACAGATATTGCTGTTCTTTTTTTAATTGTATAATAAAGTGTGTTAAGATTATATTTGCAGGCAAATGACTTATTCAGAGGGTTTAGTTTCAAATTCATAGTCAGTAGGGGGCACTCTCACCCCACGTGGGTCGATGTTGGAGTAGTCTGTTTGACAGGAGATGAGTTCTTGGGAGGCATTAGCAAACACATACAGCAGATAGGACTCGTTTTGTGAAACAGGAAACTCCAGTGTAAGCTTTGCATTGACCGGACTGGGACCCATGTTCCTTAGCTGAGACAGAAAAGTAGAAACTTATGCATAAGTATTGTAAAACCGCTGAAGTGAAGGTGTTAACCTAGACTGAGCATATTACCTCGTACACATGCTCTACGAGTGGGCCTACTTCATTCAAGTCTTCTGGATAATCCTTTGGCTGCCATTTAGCAATAGGCAGGACACAGTCAACAGGAGAAGAGACACTGTAATTAATTCAAGAAATGGTCAATCAAACATAAACCTAATCAGTTTTACATTCAAAAGAGTGAGAAAGAATATTTAAAAAGAAAATTTAGCAACTATAGTGAAAAATGTTCATACATTTAATTTTAAATATAAGCTACCGTTCAAAAGTTTGGGGTTGGTAAGATTTTTTAAATGTTTTTAAAAGTCTCTTATGCTCACCACGGCTGCATTTATAACATAAATTATAACATAAAGTGAGATAATGATTTGCATTTAGAACATAAATTATAACAAAGTGAGATAATGATTTGCATTTAGAACATAAATTACTTTACTGTCACTTTTGATCAATTTAATGCTTCATTGCTGAATAAAAATGTTTGTTTCTAATATATATATATATATATTTACAAACAAATACTTATAATATATATATACATACACACACAGCATATAATTATATATTATGTTAAAGTCTACAATTTTTTGATCATAGCTTGTTTGTGGACTTGTATTCTACTTTTCAGCATACAAATCATTATCTCACTTCTGTTTCATGCTCTTTTGTAATAGGGGGAAACAAAGTGATGAAAAATATGAAAAATGATTATAGCACTAACCCACGCATCTCCAGGGAAGCTGCAGCATTAACATTAACCTGCAATTGGACCAGGTTACTGTCTGGGTTCTGACTGTTCTTACTGAAAACAATAAGACAGATCAAGAAGAAAAAACAGAAGATAATGAATCATTGTCATCGTGGGCAAAATGTAGCCTACCAGAAAGCGTTTATGGAGCAGACAAGCTAGCAAAATGTTTTTTTTTTTCTGTTTTGTTTTGCTAACAGCACAGATGGTGTGTGTGTGTGTGTGTGTGTGTGTGTGTGTGTGTGTGTATGGATGTTCACACCTTCGTATTTGCATTTGGAATGTGATGTGGTTCTCCACTTGTTCCAGACCACCCATGCTGAAGTAAAGACCTGCTTTCAGCTGAATGAGAGAAAACAGCCGAGAGCAAAATGTTCTACAACAGGCTCATCATGACTGGTCAAATCATCTGAGGTGGGTTATTATGTTGATTATGTCACCCTGACCTGATGTCCACCCTCCATGGGGTTTCCTAGATCACAAACCACAATGACTGAGCCGTTCTCCTTCTTCTGACCACAAACCAAGTGACTGAAGTCCTGCACAACACATTTTACACCTTATGTGACACAACCCGGCAATAATGCTACTATTCACATGAACACAAAATAAGCGTGCTGACAGAAAGGGGACAGTCAGATATCATTTGTTAAGCTTGATCTAGCTGTCTGGCCAGTGGAAGATAATTTCATAAAAATATGATCTGTTTGGAGATCTAGTTTTTGTGAAGACTATAAATCAACAGCTGTACCATCTGAGTTCAGGCAAACCTTGTACCAGTGTTTTTATATATAAAATATAAATGTTCAAGTGAAAACCTTGAACTTAAAAACACTTAAAAATGAAAATTAATAATGTTGCTTTGCAAACTAACTGAAATAAATAAGTTTACATTGAAGTAACAACATTACAAAACATACAACTGAAATAAAATAAAGCTAAATAGAAATGAAAAAAAAAAAAAATAAAATGACAAAAGCACATTAAATTACAAAAAACAAACAAAAATTTAAATGAAAACTGAAAATATAAAAATTAAAGTTAATTCACAATATAAATAAATAATATAATATAAAGGTAAATAAATAAAACTACGAAACATTACTGCCTTGATAGCCTAGTCCATACCTTGATTAATTCTAGCTAAAAATGATATGTAAAGCACCCAACACAATTCGTTTTTTGTTTTGTTTTGTTTGTTTTTGCTGTTTAGAGGCATATTTATTATTATTATTATTATTATTATTATTTTTAATAATGCCATGGCAATCTCTGGGATTGGTTTCTACAGGAAAAGAAGGAAAATAACAAAAA
>RJVU01053643.1:813741-830745 GCA_003731715.1 Anabarilius grahami | reverse complement strand
CTATTTGAAGACTCTGAGGTCTGGCTTTCTTCCTGTACAAAATATCTCACTAAACAGACTGTACGAAATGAATGACCTGTGGTCACATTTACCGTGGGCCCCATTGACTTCCATAGTAATTTTTTTCCATACTATGGAAGTCAATGGGGCCCATTAACTGTTTAGTTAACAGCATTCTACAAAATATCTTCTTTTGTGTTCAACAGAAGAAGGAAACTCATACAGGTTTGGATCAACTTGAGGTTGAGTAAATTATTTCATTTTTTGGGTGAACTATCTTTTTAATGTTCTGTAGCCTGTGATTTTGTCAACAACAAACAGAAAAATGACTAAACCCTCACCTGCCGGTTGCTCACAACACCCTGATAGTGTGTGTGTGCTGGCGGGCTGATATATAGCTCAGTCTCGTAAGCTCCCTCTCCCTGATTTTCAGCCTCGATAATCAGCAGCGCTGGATTCTCATCGCCGATCAGGATTGGTTCTGTTGACCTGTTTTTGATAAATGTTTGCTTGAGATAAATGTCTCTAACTGTTTCATATCTATAACTCATAGTGTAGCTAACAAAGCAACTTACGCTACTGCTTTCAGCTTCAGGTCTGGAATACAGATGTTATCAGGACCACAGTTTAGTATTATCCGTGTCTAGACACAACAAAAAAATTCACCAGGTTCATGTTATTGAATATGTGCCACTGTAACAACAAAAAAGATATGTTCCAGCCTTCACCTGTCCAACAGCGACACTTTGTCCATGCAGCACTGCATCTTGGGAGTCAGCCAGGCTGTAGTTCACCGAGAAGAAGATTGGACTTAGCTTGTCCTTAAACTCAGGCTTAAAAAGAAAGGATTGAGATGAATGATTACTCATGGAAAACACTGCAACATTAACATTTTGCATTTTACATGAAAAAAACACTTAGAATATTCTGTGTTTTTTGCATCATGACAGGACACAGGACTTGTGCTTCTTATCCACAGGTCACATTTCAAGCGTATCAACATTTTGAAAACAACTGAAGAGGATGAAACACACCAATAGGTAGGCCGTGAAGTTCCTACAGACATCTCCAGAGTTTCTTTCCATCCTGAGTTGGAAGTAAGTGTATGGCTGGTTGGATTCCAGTAGGAGGGTTCGTCTGGCCATGCTCTGCTTCATCCTGTCCAGCTGAAGCTCAGTGTTGAGCACTAGAGGAAATATTTTTCAAACAGTTGAAAAACCTGCAAATCTTTGATAACGCCTTTAATGCACCCTAAATATTTTCTTTTAAGACCCTTTATATTTACAATAAGCAGTTTTCAAAACTCTAATAAAGGCTAGTTCACATCAAGGATGATTATGGAAGCTTGTTTCCGCTATGAAATAAAAAATAAAAAGGTAATTGCAACTTTTTATCTCACAATTTTGACTTTTTTCCTCGCAATCGCGAGTTTATATCTCACAATTCTGATGTTTTTCTCAGAATTGTGAGATATAAAATCACAATTGCAATAATAAAGTCAGAATTGCGTGATATAAAGTCAGAATTGCAAAATATAAAGTGACATTTGCAAGTTATAAAGTCAGAATTGCGTGATATAAAGTCAGAATTGTGAGATATAAATATAATGTCCAATTGTGAGGGAAAAAAGACTTACGTCTTTTCTCAGAATTGCGAGTTTATATCTCGCAATTTTGACTTTATAAGACACAATTGCGAGTTTATATCTCGCAATTCTGAGAAAAAAGACAGAACTGTGTGATAAAAAACTTGGAATTGCATGTTATAAAGTTAGAATTGCAAGATATAAACTTGATTCTGAGTCAGAATTGCGAGTTTATATCATGCAATTCTGACTTTGTAACTCGCTCTTGTGAGTTTATATCTCGCAATTCTTAGAAAAAAGTCAGAATTGTGAGTTATAAAATCAAAATTTCGTGATAAATCACAATTGCGAGAAAAAGTCAGAATTGCAACTATATGCAAGTTTATATCTCACAATTCTGACTTTATAACTCAATTTTGACTATATCACAATTCTGATTTTATAACTCGCAATTCTCACTTTATATCACACAATTCTGACTTTATAACTCACAATTCTCACTTTATATCACACAATTCTCACTTTATATCACACAATTCTGACTATAACTCGCAATTCTGACTTTATATCACACAATTCTGACTATAACTCGCAATTCTGACTTTATAACATAATTCTGACTTTATAACTCATAATTGTGTTTATATCTCACAATTCTGAGAAAAAAAGTCAGAATTGTGAGATAAAAGTCAGAATTGCAAGAAAAAAAAGTCAGAATTGTGAGATAAAAAGTCGCAATTACAATTGTTTTTTTTTTTTTTAGTGGCAGAAACAAGCTTCCATATAGATGATAACTATAACCGTAAATATATAGTTTTAAAAATAGTTTTACATTTAAATGAATAGCACAGTTCAAAACACAACTATATAATGGCACTGAGAAACGATATCATTGGAATCACTTTCAACACAATTTTTTTTTTCCTGCTGATGAATGGAAAGACATTGACAACCAATCAAAATCCATCTGGCTTTAAAGAGCTTTAGCATTTAAAGCAGCAGACAACAGAACTGCAGTGCATGGTTATAATACATAACAAAAGTTGTTGGTGTGGATGCTAATACATTACAATCAGTGTTATAGTTATCATTGTAGTTATCGTTGTTGGTGTGAACAAGCCTTAAGTAAACTGGGCTACTAATAACGGGATGTTTATTACCACAGTCTATTTCTAACTAAATTATTTCATATGGATTACATACCAATCTCATCAGGAATTCTGTGTCCAGATACACTGATGCATGCCATTATTACAAAGCTGTGGAAAAAGATGATAAATATTCTATAGAAGTACCACAACCATGTGGGTTAGTATTCAATGCATGCAGAAAATATGGATTACATTACTGATCAATGTTAAGTCCTTGATGCATTGTGACCATGCATTACTCTTAAAAAAGATGTGGGTGTTTCAATAGCTCACTGTACAATTCCTGACACGAACTCCTCTAATCCTTGAGAAGCTTTTTATAGCTGACTAATCAAGCATTTTGAATGCCAGCCTCTTGAATCATGATGATACACTAAAGCTGTCTCTTGTACTAAGTTCAGAAGCATTACCAAGTAATGAAGGTGCTGCTCTGGTGGAGTTGGCAGAATTTGTCTTCTGGGTTCAAAAGTTCAGGGAAGAATGAGAGTCGAGCCTGTGTCCTCACTACAGCTTGTGCTCTGATAAAGTCAAACACATTATTGATCCAACACACAGAATCATAGTTCAGATCAGTGGTTCTCAACTGGCGGGTCACGACCCACAGCAGGGATTAGAAATGTACCCCCCAGTAATTGGAAATGGCCAAATTGCCCCCCCAATATTTGAAATTCTTGCACTGCTCTGCTGCACTTCATTACACATTGCTCTGTATGTTGTTAGCATGACAAAAATTCCAGTACAAAGTGTCAGTTTAACGTTGAAAGAGAGTGAGGCAAGCTGTAAATAGCAAAACATTTCATATGTTTTGCAATAGAAATGTTAAAAGACCAACAGTAACATCCAGTGATGCAAACTACTCGACTTTTTTCTCAAATATGGCCGTTTTAAATTGACAGTATGCATTTACGCGATTCGTGTAATTCATAACTTCTATGTTTTCAACACACTAGGCATACAAATAAAACATAAAAGTATATATATATATATAGGATTAACAGATGAAAGGTTTTTAGTTTAGTTCATATGATACAGTAATTTTGTGTTGGTTCACCATTTAATGTCAAATGTAAATTACGGGTCCTGAAGCAAAACCAGTTGAGAACCTCTGGTTTAGACTAATATACTGAAAAGGTTGAAGCGTATATGGCCATTTGATTACAATAAAAAAATGTAGGGGTGTTTGCAGTAATTCAGATGATTTTAAATAAGCACCTGTAGGTTCCCACTTTGCTTGCACCCCAAGCACCAATGATGAGATCTAAATTGGAAAAAACAAAGCATATTATATGCCTTGAAATGTAGAAATCTGTCTATCAGCAAACACCACAAAATGAGTAAACAACAGTGATTGAGGTACAAGACAGGAAAAGAAGGAAAAACTGGAGGAAAAGAAGTGTGGGGACTACTTTGTCTGTGATAAGTGACCTAAGACCACAGGAAAAGAGTGTTAAGAGTCCCTCTTAAGAGCTTGAGGTGCTGTGTGTCAAAAAGCATTGCCTTGTCCACACTGGACCCCAGTGTCAGAGCCCTTTTCCATTTATATCTGTACTAAGAATGCTGCGGCACTCACTAAAGCATTCCTGTCTCATGGTGACTTCCAGACAGCTCTTTACTCCTCCCAAGGGATTGTGGGAAAGGGCTGTTAGTGGAGATTGTTCACAACAGACATTTAAACTTTGAGGACAATCTCTCAATCTTTTGTTTGCTCTACCATCCGGTTATTTGAGGTTATTGTCATTCAAGCATAACTCGTAGATGGCTATAAGGGGTTGTTGTGAAGGTTATGGTATTTTGATGCAGTGACCCAAACCTGCAGTTTGCTGGTCAGATTTTAATGGAGGATAATGGGAGCTGCGCAGTGATCTCAGGGTTCTGAGCTTGCACAATGGTTGGAGGCATTATTTTTAAAAAAAAAAACGTAACAAAATAAAAGTAAATGTATTGAATTAAGTTTAACCCTAAAATGAAATCTGTCACCCTCTTGTTGTTCCAAACCTGTACCACCTCAATTCTTCCATTGAACACAAAATGAGATCCATACAATGAAAATGTTTACATGCTTTTATGACGGTTTTCATTATGCATCTCATTGTATTGTTTATTGTGCCTCTTTTTGTGTTCCAGAGAAGAAATAATGCATGAATTCTTTTCAAATATCTTCAAGTATCACATACCTGGATAGCCATTATCATCAATATCTGTCCCTCCTCTCATGCTGAAGCCAAACATTGGAGGATCTTTGAGGGTGTGAAACGGGCTCTCAATGACTTGAACGTACTGGGTCGTCAAACCATCACTCTGACCCAGGTAAATAAACACTTGACCCCCTTCACCAGAGCCAGGTGCCCCCACAGCTACATCTGAGAATAAAGGAATATTAAATCACGTTTGCAGTTTATTTTAATTTAAAGGGTCAATAATTATACAATCATCCACCATCTAAATGGAAGAAATGAAATTAAGGGGAAAAATATATAAAAATGCCACTTGTTAACTGATTTAACTGTTACTATACTATACTGCAATTTTACCAACTACACTGTAAAATTATGTATTTTTTGAAATGGTGTTATTATACACTAATTTGGGGTCTGTAAAATTTTTTTTTTTAAAGAAATTTTAAACTTTATTCAGCAAAGACACATTAAAAATGACTTTAAAGATTTATTATTGTTACAATGTTCTTTATATTGTTGTTCTTTTGACCTTATTCATCAAAGAAGCCTGAAAAATATATCACTGTTACAGTTCTGTTTTACTGTCATTGTGTTCTGTTTTCCCTGTTCAGGGCTCGAAATGAACTTTTTTACTTGGTAGCACTGGTGCTCCCAACTTCAAAAAGTTAGGAGCACCAGCAAAAATTTAGGAGCACCACAACTAAAAAGCCTTGTCATTCGCTTGTCCGAATAAAAAAGTTGCTTGTCTGGAAAAAAATTGATTTTTGTGTTGTAAATATAATTTACTGAAGCAATATTCTCATCAGTGTTCACTCAGCTTTGACATTTAAATCTGCATATTTGTGGTATTTACCCAGAGGGCATTTTTTTTTTTACCTTTATAAAGGGCTTTTTCCCTTAATCTTATTAAATGCTTCATCTTTCATTTTAAATTCTTAAATTTGATCAATAAATGCAATTAGAATAATAAGATACTATAGGGCTGTTACCAGTCAAATTAAATAATTCACACTGAAAAATTACTACTGCATTAAATAATGTTATGAAATTGTTTTAATTTTTTTGAATATACAAATAAGAAATGTGGGAAAAAATGATTACTTTTAATCATGAAACTAAACTGCCAGTAGGTGGCGGCAGGTGACAGTGTAAATGAGTGAGTAATTGAGTCATTCATTGAAACGATTAGTCCGAACGGATGATTCATTCAATATTTAACCAGCTGTTTATGAATAGGTCATTGATTTTTTTGACTCAACCGATTCGTTCAAAATTGATGATTAACATTCAGTAATGAAAGAAAACACGATTCTGTTGTCATGAAATGCGCGATTGTTCTGCTGTGATCTTTATTTGGAACTATTTTTGCTGCTGAAACAGAACAAAAACAGTCACTATTGTGTCTAAAATGTAAGTGATTTAATTTTAACTACTTTTTACAGTTCATTGAACTGCTGTATGAATTCAGTGTTACATTTTCAATCATGATGTTTTATTCAGGATATTCAGGATAACTGTAGGCTTACTCTTGGTCATGTAATGTTGCTTAACTGTATCATATGTTTTAAATATAAAAATGTAAGTGTTAATGTCGAGCCCTGTGTAACGTTCTTCTCATCATCTCTCTTCAGCTCTTTATATTTTGCGTGATAGTTAGCTCCCTGTCACGTGACAACGGAGCGCCGTGAAAGGGAGTGAATGACTGCTAATATTAACCAACCTAAAATCTGCTTTAAACTTTAGAACGTAAATATGAAGTTTAATTGGTTATGTGACAGAACGGTGGAACGGCCACTGTATCAGCTCACAGCAGGCACATACTGTGCTGTAATTAGCAAACGTTTTGTAGAGAAATGAAAACACCTCAACAATTATTTGCACTCGCATAAATGCTCCCAAATATATTTTAAGGTTGCACGCATTAAATTTAGGGAGCATATGCGACTAAAATGGTCGCAATTTCGAGCCTTGCTGTTCTAGTTTGCCTGTGTTGCCTGTGCTTATTAGTTTCCATAGCTCCTAATTAATTTAAGGGGGGTATAATGCTATTTCATGTATTCTGACTTATTTACACTGTTAAAGAGTTGGATTCTCATGCTAAACATGGCCAAAGTTTCAAAACACGAGTTGGACGTATGACTGAGTATTTCTGTGCCAAAAATACTCTTCCAAATCCTCATAAACTTTGCGGTTTTTTTCGAGTATAGGCCTGTGTGACATCAACGGGGTCGGAATTCCTTGTACGGGCACTTCTCCCGGAAGAGCGCGCGCACATGTCGACCAGAGCGAGAGAGCAAGAGCACGCCCATGATGTTCACATTTACGGAAGTCGTCGGCAGCGCTGCACAGGTCACAAGACTTCACGAAATCAACAATGTCACCAAAGAAGTGTGTTTTTGATCGTGAGGGAAAGATAACCTTGCTTCCCAAAGATCCCAGCGTTAAGTGGAGCTGAGAGTTTTGTGCTCACGCATTACATTGATGCGCTCTCGATATTTGTTATTAAAATAACCATAGAAACTGATAGTTGCAGTCACAGCGATAATGATCCTGGTTATGAGTCAGAACCGCAGGTGGTGAGTAAAACTGCTTCAAATGTCGGTTTTGTTGGAAATAGGTGCCTATAAGTGCATATAATGTAAACAATACGAATGTAGTGAATTTATAAATTCATTATTCATCATTCACTATACGCTATATTCATTATAGTGATTCAAAAGTTATCCAGGGATAATGCGATGGTGTATTGTGTGTGTTTAAATACATTTGTTTAGCTGACAATTGATAGCTTGCAGACGAACGCTACGCAAAAGCTGCACGCGCTGGTTATTCTTTAGCTCCGCTCACACGGCACGCCTCCAGGCGCTCGGCTGTTTTCGGAAAGACTCTGCACAGCGTATGTATCATTTATAAATATGAGATATGAAGGATGCACTACTACTCTATAGGTACTCAAGATTAACATGAGATTGGCAGAAACTGTGTGTGATACCCCCCCTTTAAGCACATGTTTCTGTTCAGTTCATTAGCTCTCCCTTGAATTGAAATCCTCAGTTTCCTTTGTTTAGGGTTCCGTGTCGTTTATGTTTAGGTGGTTGTGTTTTTACGTGATTCTCCTGCATGTTCATTATTAGATTGTGAAATAAAGACTTTGTTTATTCTCCTACGTTGTGCGCTCATTACAGCAACCAACACCTGACAATCACAGTTTCCACAAAAATATTAAGCATCTCAATCATTTATAATAAGAATTGTTTCTTGAGCAGAAAATCAGAATATCAGATTAATGAAGGATCATGTGACAATGAAGACTGGAGAAATTATGCTAAAAATTCAGCTTTGCCATCACAGGAATAAATTGCATTTCAAAATGTATTAAAATATAAAACACTTATTTTGTTGTAATAATAATATTTCATAACATCACAATATTTTTCTGTCACATAAATGCAGCCAAGGTGAGCATAAGAAACTTCTTTTTTGAAAAACATTCAAAAAATCCAACCAACCCCAAACGTTTGAATGGTATAGATTAAGTAAAAAGTATAAAACTATAAAAGGAAGTTACCAGAAGCCCCTCTGTAATGCATAAGTTCTTATTATATTTTATCTAAATACATATGCTTCAATCTCCTTCCCATGATACCTGAAACATTGTCATTATAACAGGATTTTTTTTTACAGTGTAATCTCATGCCGATGCAGAGATAAGCACTGTAACTCAGCATGAATCTGATTTATAGTATCACAGCTGAAGAACACCTGACACATTTAGGTCAAATCACTTTCAGATGCTGCTTTCATAACTGAGAAAAATTAGATGGCTTAAGCTCCTGCTGGTTTTAAGTGACAAGATTCAGTTGATTGTAACTAGAAAAAAAAAAAGATTCTGAGGGTGATGAATTGTATAACAGCAACCACAGTGCCTAATTTAATACATTACCATCTGTAAAGATCAATGCCTGGGGCAACTGCCAGATTTTCCTTCTGATTCGTACTATGTCTTCATTAAACCCATGTGGGTGTTCATTTTGCACTTATACTCAGATGATTTGTGCTTAGAATTATCAATAAAAACATTACACTGCATGTTATTTTCACAGTAAATACTTTGTAATGTCAGAGTAGTCCTCACCATTAAACCCATCATGGTCGATGTCTCCCAAAGGGGCTATAGCGCTGCCAAAACGCCCATAGGCATATGTCCCTGTCAGCATCTGGTTGGGCTTGGAGGAAAAGAAGAAGCCCTTTCTCTGCAGGTAAACATATACTTGACCCACTTCTCGAAATTTCTGAGTGGACAGCTGCTCCAAAAAAAGCGGCGCTCCAATAAGGATGTCGTCCCACCTGATGACCACAGAGGGGATATAATTCATCTCAAAAAACATGTTAGAAATTCTCATGAACTACCAGAAAAAGAAATTGGTCTCTGCAGGAATTATTTACCCATCTCTGTTAATATCTGTTACTGCCACAGAATGCCCAAAATAAGATGCTATCTACAGAAGACAAGACAAAAGGTAAAATTACTGCATTTAATCTTTAGTTTGTGTCCTTATCTTGGCAACATTACCGTTTAAGAGTCTGGGGTCGGTATGGTTTTATAATGTTTTTGAAAAAAGTCTCTTAAGCTCACCCAGTCCGCATTTATATGATTAAAAATACAGTAAAAACAATAATACTCTGAAATATTATTACAATTTAAAATAACTGTTTTCTATTGTAATATTCCAGTAATGGTAAAGCTGAATTTTCAGCATCATTTCTCCAGCCTTCAGTGTCACATGATCCTTCAGAAATCATTCTACTGTATGCTGATTTGATGGTCAAGAAACATTTCTTATTATGTAGAATTGATAATATGTTTGTGACCGTGATACTTTTTGTTCAGAATTCTTTGATGAATAGAAAGTTCAAAAGAACAGCATTTATTTGATTTTTTACAATTTATTTGAATTTTTTATTATGTATATCTTACTGACCTCATAACTTTGAATGATAGTGTATAATAAAACCATTTTAACAATATTTTACCATAAAAGACAATTGTTTTGTATTGTTCAATATAATAATGATTTTCCACTGTAAATTTTAAGGTAATTTATACTCTTTACTATAAAACTATATAATTTTACAGTATAGTAGGTACAGTCAAATTACATGTACTGTCTTGTTAAATGTAATACATTATAAAAGACTTTCTTTTCTGTCACATTTGATCGATTTAATACATCCTTGCTGAACAAAAGTATTCATTTAAAAAAAAAAATCTGACCCCAAACATTTGAACGTTAGTGTAGCCTACAAATAATAGACACTATTGAGAACAATTTAAACACAATTGTACTGGTTTATATCCTGTATTACAGATCAAATTTAACCACAGATACAAGTTTAACCTGAGTGCCACTTATCGCTTTCATGATTTGCAGAGGCACTGTTACGCCGTTTATTATTTTGACCTAAAAAAAGAACAGTACAACGACTGATTACACCGATTAATTCCATAATCAATTGTATAACTGTGCAAGAGCATAATTGGAGTGCATAATCATCCGCGTAACAGTATGAGAAAACTTACAGAGCCTGCAGTGTGCAGATCGTTTGGGACTCCAACGACATAATCTGCAATCATTATCAAATAGAAAAGAAAAGTCAGAAAATAATATTGCATGTAAGAGTTGCAGACCAAACTCATGTTGCATTTAAAAACATAAAACATAAAAAGTAAGATGGCTTATCACCTGGGATGCGGTCTTCATTAAACTGCCCAGAAGCAACAGAGTATCCTATGATGCAAAAAAAGGACAAAAACCTCTTTGGATGTTTCAGATTTTATCATTATTATTACTATTATTTACAATCTTAGAAGAAAAGGTACTATATGAGACCTTAAATGGTTCTGTCAGGTGCTTCAAGAAACATTTCTTATTATCATCAGTATTGAATTGATAATATGTTTGTGACCATGAAACTTTTTTCCTAAGAGTGTAGCTTTTTTGGTCTCTGTTTCCAATGACAGCTGTCACATCTTACCAAGATACAGGTCGTAGTAGTCAAGTCTTTGCTGTGTTTTGGTCTCACCGCTCACTGAGTGCTTGGGAGAGAACGTGCTGCCACTGCTCATGATGTTTTCAAGAGATGCAGTGATGATCTGGCCTGAAGTAAAGAGAAAAGCTCCATGACACACTTCACAAAGACATATAAACCCCACTGAAGGTGCTCTGTCAATGCACGTTTAACACAAAAACCCTCTTTTCAAATGTTTGAATGACAGTGAAGACAGCCTTGCTCTAGTGGTGACATTCTTTGGAAGACTGCCTCTTCTACATAGCTTTTCTAACATATTTTACCTTGAAAATAATAGCCTCCTGGTGCACCAAGTATCACTCTGCCATTCTGTCACAACCAATGCAAGCAGTTTTTTACATGCATGAGGAAAAAAAGAGATGTCAAACTATTTAATAGATTTTTATATTTTATACTGTATATAATCGTATGCAAATACATTCAAATTTGCAAATTACTCCACTGCCAGAATCAAAGTAGAAAGGAACCTTGGTAATGTCTGTGGTAAATCCAGCCTCACAGTAACGCCTGTCAGGATCTGCACATAAGGATTTGATCATTATTGGTCAATTAGAGTGCTATTGGAGTGCTTGAAACATTAGGCATCGAAGAGTAATCACAATATATTGGTATTTCACATTTATAAACAGAGCTGTAAATCTATAGCAGTTACATTACTGTATGTAACAGCGGTAAATTAAGTGTCTTACAGCCTCTGGTGTAAATCGTCTCTACATATTCTTCCCTGCAGGGGGCGTAGTTTGCCAACTGTCCTGTTTGCATGTTCAAAAGCTGGCAGTTCCCAACAGGTGTATTCATGGCCTCCTCTTTTTCCAAAAGCACGTTCCAGTGGAACATAGGGGCACAGGCCTACCTCATATGAAACATGAATAACACACTTAAAGTAACCACAGCCATTATTTTATTCAAAGTTGAAAAACGTAAAGTTAGTTTATCTAGGCTAGTTCTTTCTGGAGAAGAAATTTGAAACATTAAATTAACATAAACATGTCCAGCTGGCAATTTAGAACAAATCGACAAAATAAATACATATATTAGCTATATATAATGCTTCAATAGTGTTTTCAAACAACGTTTCAGTAATCTCCAAAATTACAAATTAATCAAATCACGCTTACAGCATTTGCGAGGAGGTATCAACCGTTCACATCGCTTTCCATTAGGATCGTTATTTGACAGTACATCTACAAAACGTAAGTATGCCTAGTGAAATTGTTTCCCACTTTATCGTATATTTACCGATATTTACAGACAACAAATCATAGGCTACTCTGTTTTGTTTACAACATCTTTACGAAAGCTGGCGGTTAGCTTTCAGTGTTTGAGGCGGCAAATTACAATTACGGTTGGCCAAGACAAACCTGAAACAAATCCCTTCATATGTCCCTGAATAATTCGCATACTATGACCAATTGTAACAAATTATGTCCAACTTAAAAGACTAAATGGCTTTGGCTAAACAAACAACATGATTAAACTCTATTAACTAACTTTTGTGAGGATTGTTTTGTTTGTGAAATGCAGTAATTGACTCACCAAGATGTAGTTGTTGTAGGCTCGAACTGAAGCGCCCAGCCACTGGTTTGATTTGTGCGCCATTAGGAGCATGTTACCAAACGTGATGTTTTCATCACCTATGAAACATCAATTGAAAAAAAGAAAGAAAATACAGAGTGTGGTAGAATTTACTTTTACATATTACATACTGCATACTTAGCCTACATACTACAGGATGCTATACTCACCTTTTTGGTCAAAGTTTAATGTCTGACACGATTCTCCACTTGATGTCCAGGGACAGATGAAGACAGAGCCGCCATGAGAGATCCCAGGCTGGCTGGTGTTTGCTCTGGGTGCTCCAACCACCACACTTATACTGCAGGGTGGAAACCAGAGCATACATAATAAGAAATTTCCAGTTTAGCGTGACTAAAATGCATGATAAATGCATGATTCATCTATGTTCATAATTTATACATTGCACACACACACACACACTACGTTTACATGTTTTAATAGGACTTTCCATAAACATGCTTTTATATTGCACAAACTGTATATTCTATCCCCTAACCCTAAACCTACCCATCACAGAAAACATTCTGCATTTTTGCATTTTTAATAAAACATCGTTTAGTATGTTTTTAAAGCTATTTTAAATATGAGGACTCATATTGTCCTCATATTTCATGTTTACGTCGTAATACCAGTGTAATACCCATGTCATTATACAAATTTGTGTCCTCATAAATCACAAAAACGCACACACACACACACACTACAGTTCAAAAGTTTTTATTTATGCAAGATTGCATTCAGTTGATCAGTTACACAAGATTTTTGTTTCAAATTAATTCATAAAAAAAAAAAATGCATGAAAAAAGTATCAAAGTTTATACTAAAATTTAACTTCAAAACTGACAATAATATGCAATGTTTCTTTATCACCATCAGCATCTTAGAATGATTTCTGAAATAATGGCTGCTGAAAATTTAGCCTTTTCATCACATGAATAAATAACATTTTGAAAAATATTAAAATAGACTGATACTGTTTTTACTGTATTGTTGATCAAATGAGCATTGTGTTTCAAAAACATTTTAAAATCTTTCCGACCACAAACTTTCGAATGGCACTGTATAATTGTAATGATTGGGTGAAGGGTTTAACAGATTCTGAAGGAATCAACCAGCTAATCCATATGCAGAACGTTTGCTGTGGAGGTCAGCACCACTCACCTTTTGCTGCTTGACTGATAAAAGTCGACTGAGAAACCAAAGTAGCTGTCCTCAGGGCCAGAGAAGACGGTGTATTTGTTCAGATCCAGGTTAAAGCCACTGATGTGATTTGGATAAATGAATATGGACAAATATCCAGTAAAAAACAGCAGACTGACTTCCAGCCTTTTCTCCATCTTCTGTGAGTCGTCCAAAGTTGTTCTACACAATTCTCTCTGCCACTAGGAAGAAGTTGTTCTGTCCCTTTGGGAGAGGTCAGTACAACTTGTTATACTACTCTGTGGTTATTGGAGTTAATATGACACTTGTGGGTGTCTGTTTTAGATGTGCTTCCTTCAGATAAATGAGAAACATGTCATGGGTTTCCTGGATGCTCAGTAAGTGTTTTGTGGCATGTATTATTAAGAATTTGTCATTTTAAAGGAATTTTCTGTTTTGAGATTGCAGCATATCAACACCCAGCTATGCCGTTCAATGAATCTACATTATAGTAGAGAAAAGTAAAAACGCTAATGTACCAAAAAAAAGTAATTTGAGAACACCTCAAAATAGAAAAAAGGAGCAGCATTTTCAGAAGTGATAGCAGATAAGAGACAGAATTGTATAAGCAAAGGCTATGCTCAGGAAGTCACACCCTAAGAGACAACACACTTCCAATAAATATAGCAACTCATCTAATTGTAAAAACTTTATTACATTTTTCAATTTTCTTTTAGATCTGTTGCAGATTTGGGTCTGAGTGCACCCTGAAGCAATTCATCTGCTCTTTAAATATGAAAAATGGACTTGCTGTTCAAAATGTCCTCCAATAAATGTATTAGTTGTTGTTTATCCATCTAGGTCTGGTGGCTGAGTGAAAGTCTTTTCCACTCTCTTTATTGCATCCTACCCCTTGGGGACATACTTGGTCAGATTAAGTACTGTATGTTTAAGTATGTTTAAATGTGACTTTATTTCTGTGCTTTTTCCAGTGCATGTCAAAGGAGATTTTTTTTCCTGTTTTTGTTTAGTGAAGTTTCATTGTTCTTTTTTTATTCACATTAGTTTTATTTCAACAAACAAGATGTATGTATATATTGTTTGATTATGATTAACATTAACCATCCACATTACAATTACATTTAGTTTCAAAAATGGATGCATGAATAAGCATTACATTTTCGGTAACACTTTACAATAAGGTTCATTAGTTAACAACATTAGTTAACAAATTAATAATGAACTGCACTTATACGGCATTTATTAATCTTTGTTAATGTTAATTTCCAGATTTACTAATACATTATTAAAGTCTTGTTAACATTAGTTAATGCACTGTGAACTAACATGAACAAACAATGAACAACTGTATTTTCATTAAACGTTAACGAAGATTAGTAAATACAGTCACAAATGTATTGCTCATGGTTAGTTCATGTTAGTTAATACATTAACTAATGTTAAACTAATGAACCTTATTGTAAAGTGTTACCAAATATTCTCTTAATGTTTGTTTGATTTCATATGTATTTCTGTTGAATCCCAAAACCCACTACAATCTGTTCACTTCAGCCTAATAACAACAAAATGACAGATACTAAATAGTTACAAGCCCAGAGTGATTTTCATCTCCTTTTCTGACATTGACTACATTCTGTACTGCACTGAATTAATTCAAATGACAAAACTACACAAAGACAATAAATCTAAAAGGCAGACAGATTGAGATAGGAAACAGTCAAGTGCAAGGGGATTATGTTTCCATAAAGCACACAGTAGAAGCTAAACTAATACAGAATGAAGCTTATTTTAGCTGAACATGCTGATGCCCAAAAAACTATAACAAAAACAAACTTCTGCTTGGTTGCACCAATGGAGCAAGAGATTAGATGCTGTTTGGACCAATCCTGATTACATGGTTTCATAGGGATCTGAGCTCAGAATTACACACCTGCAATCCACCAATCTCTGTCTGTAATGGATGGTCTAAGGATGTACTAATTTGCTTTATTTAGCAAAGACTTCTAAAAAATATTCAGTCAGTGATGCCTTAAACAATTTTGTATGGAGATACAAAGTTTATTTGAATGACTATGCTTCCATATTGTTTTCAGGACCTCTGGGCTGCTTTGAAAGATCTTTCAGGAGCACCTCCTTACATTCTGCCACCCAGTCGCCAAGGCAGTTCCAACGAGGATGGAGCACCAGATCATGCAGGACCCAGGCAAGGAGAGAGCCAGCACAAGGCCCCACCCAATACACCTGCACAAGGCCAGGTGAGGCATGAGCATACTTTGTTATTATATAGTTATATATGCACAAAGCACTTTTCATTTTGCGAGTCAATTTGTTCATGCAATTCGGCTCATGCAGTTAGGTGACAAATACAGTCAGTCGCAGGCGGTTAACGCTCCAATCCAGAAGGGGGCGCGTGTGGTAATACAATGCTGTTTGATAACCGCCACAACAGGAAAAAGAGCAGAAGAAGAACAGCACATATGGGAATGACTTGAGTGCTTAAAAACAAAGTCCACTAGCTGTGCGCATTCGTCAAATACGTCTTTCTGCGCTCATGGGCAAAACAGAATACGTTTATATAATTTAAATATATTTTAAGTGGGGCAAATTGTAACACTTCTAATGCACGTTTTATTTTTCATTATTCTTTTTATTTTGTACTTTTATAACATGAGATGCTTTTCAGTTTTGCAAAAAAATATAATCTATGCAAGAGTGCATTCTGTTTACTGCTTAGTGCCTAATACACTATAGGAGGCTGTACTGTACCAGCTAGGGGACTAAATGCCGCTAGGTGGAACAAACTGTGATTTGCACTACTGTCTGTTCAAAATAAATGACACCTAGCATTGTGGATTTGTTCCTTTGTCTGGTAACACTTTTGTTTAGGGTCCTGTTCTCACCATTAACTAGCTGCTTATGAGCATGCATATTACTAGGATTTTGGCCGTTTATTAGTATTTATAAAGCAGATATTAATGCCTTATTCTGCATGAACATACTCTACATCCCATAATCCTACCCAATACATAAACTTAGCATCTACCTTAAGCAGTAATTAGGGGTTTATTGAGGCAAAAGTCATAGTTAATAGCTAGTTAATAGTGAGAATTGGACCCTAAAGTGTGGTCATTTTTCTTATTGTACCGAAATCGTACCAAACCGTGACCCCAAAACCCGGGGTATATGTACGAAACCGTGACTTCTGTGTACTGTTATACCCCTAATATATATATATATATATATATATATATATATATGATAT
>RJVU01053643.1:778868-813727 GCA_003731715.1 Anabarilius grahami | reverse complement strand
TACTCACCCAGTGATTGTGGAAGTTCATAGTCAGCACAGCTGGACCAAATGACCTGGCAGGATTCATTCCACAGCCTGTGAAGCCAATCTGCAGACCAAAATACACAGGACAACTATGGGTCTCCTGCCAAATTCAAACTTCTTGCCAAATCTCTCCCCATTTATTTGGGGCAAACAAGCAGTCAATTTGTGCTTCAGAACAAATAAAATTAAATAATGCTCCCCATTCACAACCATTATAAACCTTGGAGGACTAAGGATATATTTAAATACATCACTGATTGTGTTCGTCTGAAAGAAGAGTACACCTAGGATGGCTTGAGGGTGAGTAAATCATGGGAAAATTTTCATTTTTGGTGAACTAGCCAAAAATGAATACGACAACTGTGTCACAGTATGGTGGCTGTAGTAAGTGCACGATCACAAAGGAGATCACACAAAGAGTCCTTCAATAAATTCAACAAGAAACACATGGGAGAATCACAGGAAATAAAGCTCAGGAAAAAAACACATAAATGAGACAGAGCGCTAAACTGAAAGAACTCAGGGCTTAAATACACAGGGAGGGTAATCAACTGAACAGAAACAGGTGCGTGGAACTGGAACTAATTAACAACCCAGGAAACTGTAGGGTACACAGGCAGGCAAAACAGGGACAGAACACAGTGAAAATGAAACTGAACATACACTGTACAAACTGAATATACACTAAATTTAAAGGATATTTTCATCAAAAGACAAGAATTATGACTAAAACAAAAATTACCACCGTTTAACTCTTGTGCACCAGTGAGCATTCAATTCACTTGAAAGTTTGTATCTTGAATGTGAATTTCAGTTTTATTAAAAACTTTAAATAAAAGAATTCTCATCTGCCATCCTTACCGCCATGAGATGACCAAGGGTGACCGACAGGCCAATGACTGCAGGGGCCACAGGGGAAAACACTGATTTGGGATGAGTGGCAGCCTGGACACATAGCACTAGCTGGAACGTAACAGCCATCTCTACTAACAGAGCCTGATACAGATATACCCCCGGGGCCACCTGAAGGAGGGTAAGTGGAGTTTTAGCTGTTATTGTTGGACACTATCTGTCTTTTCAGACTGACTCTATCTCCTTTCCTCATTCACGCCAATTACCTGGCAAACTATAAACTCTCTCTCTGTCCCTCCATCCATCTATCCCCATCTTGCTTTTTCCTCACTTACTCTGACACACACACATCCCACATTTCCCTTCAAACTTTAATTTTTCTTGCTCGTTCTTATTTTGATACTTTCCATTTCCTTCTCTTCAGTGATTTTCAGAGCTGTAATTCTATTATGATAACTCTGTATTTCTGTTTACTATTACAAACTTTTTGACAGGTCTGTATTTTACCAAAAACACACACACACACACATGTTCGTTTTTGTGAATTGTGGGGACATTCCATAGGCGTAATGGTTTTTATACTGTACAAACTGTATTTTCTATCCCCCTACACTTAAGACCTACCCCTAAACCTAACCATCACAGGAAACTGTGCACACTTTTACTTTCTCACAAAAACTCATTCTGTATGATTTATAAGCCTTTTGAAAAGTGGGGACACGGGTAATGTCCTCATAAGTCACCTCTTTTTGTAATACCTATGTCATACCCATGTCATTATACAAATTTGTGTCCTGATATGTCACAAAAACGAGTGCACACACACACACACACACACACACATACACACACAAAAGAGAATGCAGAAGAAATTGTAGTGATCCACTTTGATAGGTGCACTGAGATGTCATTTCAAGCTGAACAGGAATAACACAGAATATAATATGGTTTCCTACATTTCTACCCATACTATCCAATTTCTACAGTATGTATTTGTTAAATAACAACAATCAACAGTTAATCAAAATTAAAAGCAGAATTAGCTAATTAGAGAATTAAAAGTATAACACTTTGCATGTCACAATGAAATTAAGAATAATTTGCAAGAAATCATTAAATTAGATTGTGGAATAAATGAGAATGGCTTAATAGCTTGGCAATTACCCAGAGTTAACATAATAATGGTGAATAAAAGCCCTCATTTTATTGTGCAAGCACATTAACTATAGACACAGGTCTCCAAAGAAATCAAATGGCAATTCATGAAACTACATTTAATTCTGATTCTCACAAAGTTGAACACAGAGATGAAAAGATCCAGATCACAGAAATCAGAGGATCCAAAACACAGAGATAAGATGATCTACAGAACAAAGACATCAGAAAATATATAAGTCAGACTATCCAGAAAAGATATCAGAAGATACGAAAATCAGACGATCCAGAACAAAGACATCAGAAGATATAGAGTGCAGATATCAGAAAATACAGAATTCAGATGATCCAGAACAAAGACATCAGAATAATATTAGAGAACCATATAGACCTATAACCTGTAGGACTGGAAACAGCTCACCTCATTAATCCCCAGGTTGCTCCTTAGGACAGTTGGTGTAATGCCTAACAGCAGAGCACAGGCACTGAGGGCACCAAGCAGCTGGGCTCCCACCAACAGGACAGCCCGCCAGGGACTCACCCTTAAGCCTGCGACCAATGCCAGGGTAACCACTGGGTTGAGGTGAACCTCACCGAGGCAGACACAGGACAGGGCTAGCGAAACTCCAAAGGCCAAAGAGACATGCAGTGGGTCGGTTGAGCATGCCGGAGAAGAGTCCAGCGTCGGAAGGGGTTTGTCTGTAATGGAGTCACAAACGAACAGACGCCCTGCATGCGGCCACAGCACGACAGAAGAGAGGCTGATGAAGAGGAAAAAAAGGGTTCCCAAAAACTCACAGAACATGTCACGTAAAAACAAGTCAGACCACACATCCCTCAGAATCAAACTGAATGTGGACAAGGGTTTCATGGTGCTTCTTCTTCTTCTCGTCTTTTGGTCAGTTTGTACTGCACCTCGTAATCTAGATCTCCAATAGCAAAAAATTTTGAATTTGCAGTTCGGATTCTAAATCAGACCTTGAAGAGACATCAACATGATGACAATTATATTTAAATTGCTCAAATTCACAGCCACGTTGTTCTTATATTTGGCATTCAATATGGGACCCTGTGACGTGTTCAGTTGGATCCCTCAGCATTCACCCCGCCTTCTTTTGTCCACTGGCCTGATCTTTCCTGAACACTGTTATAGAAAAGGCTTGCAATTTCCTCAGTTGCTAAGTGAACAACCAGGAACTACTTTCAGACTCTCTCCATATTCTAAATGTCTCCTTTCCAGCACCGATTGGATTTTCTTATCAAAAACCAGCAGTCCTCGCTCTGTGGTTTCAACTGCCAGAGGGGCTAAGCTTGAGGGTCTGACTTGATTCAGTCCCTTTATCGAAAAGGCTCTCATGTATTCCTCTGAGGTAGTCATGACTGAAAGGGATTAAGACATGTCAAATATCCAACATTTTACTAAGTACCTACGCAGCAGGTGTTAAGACGAAGGCGATTAGATCTTTGTAGGCCATAAAAACCAGAGAGGAGCCAAAGCATATTCTGCAAAGCAGACTTTTGTGCTTTCGTTCTGAGCTGGACAAATCCAAATACAAACAAACCTCAATTTCAAATCACAAAATTAAAGTATACGAGTACTATTCGAATGGATGAGGTCCATACCTGCTCACCACTTTCAGTGGCAAGCTCTCTCAAGGTGACTGAGAAGAAAGAGTGGAAACGAAAACTCTTGTGATAACATGGGCGACCACAACAATGGCTGCACAGTTTGAGGCTGAGCTTCTATGACATTCTATAGAGGTCACAGTATGAATGTAGGATCAGGATAAGGTTGATATGAGTGAAACATAATTAGGAAATATAAGGTTACCATTTTAGGGGAAAACAGCAAACCCTTCTGTATATGACGAGGCTTTTGACAGAAGGACACTTGGACTCAATGTATGGAGAGAGGGAGAAACCGGATCATTTCGCATAGACTTCCTTTGTGAAAAAGAGATGAAAATGTTTAGTCTGTATAATGCATGTGTTTGAAATGTGGAAATCAATGTATCATGAACTAATATGCAGTGCAGTCACAACAACCTGGAGCTGAATGCACTCAAAGCAGTGGAGAAGATTGTGGACTTTAGGAGAAACCCCCCAGCTCTCCCCCCACACACCATAATGATCAGCACTGTGGCAACAGTGGAGTCATTCAGGTTCCTGGGCACTACAATATCTCAGGACCTGAAATGAGACACTCACATAGGCTCCATTGTGAAAAAGGCACAGCAGAGGTTGCCTTCGACAGCTGAGGAAGTTCAACTTGCCACAGGAGCTGCTGACACAGTTCTAATCTGCAGTCATAGAGTCTGTCCTCTGCACTTCTATAGGGCGTATGTTTGACATTAAAATATTGAATTATGGTTGAATCAGTTTTTTCAAGTTCCCTGAACTCTAAACATTAGTGGAGTTGTAAAAACTCAAAAAAATATTTAGTGTTAACTTAAATATCTGATAGATGTTGAATGAACTCAAAAATAATAGTTAGTTATACTGTTTGGGTTTACAGTGCAGAATTTGAAAATCGCACTAAGCAATATCGCGATTTTAGATTTATTTCAATTAATCATGCAGCCGTAATTGTTAATACTGACAATACAAAATCACATTGTTCATATTTATAGCCGTTATTTAAGATTCTGTGGGAATGAGATGAAAGGAAAAACTTCTGGAGCAGGGATGATGTCCTTTGTCTTTGTGCTTTACAAGTAGGTCAGAATAATAGAATGGTTGACCCACAACTGTAAAGGGTCCAGAAATGTGAAACTTTTGGCTAGTATTTACATACAGCACTTCATAGCCATTACATATCACATACCTATCACTTGTTTCGTCCTGGTTAACCCTCTGGAGTCTGAGGTTGAATTGGGGCCTGGAGAAGTTTTGACATGCCCTGACATTTGTGCTTTTTTCAGTTGTTCATAAACATATTAATGGAAAAAGTGTCATTACACTGTATTCAGCACAAACTAGGCTACCATAATATGTGAGAATCATGTATGTACATGTTTGTATTTTTGAAGGAATAATGTTTATGCGTGGTTATTGAAAAAACTAAAAACTTAAGTCACTGAAATAAGGCCAAAAAAATTATATTATATATGTGTTCACAAGACTTCTGGGTATTGGAGGTTGTAGACTAGAGTTTTTGCTCCAAAATGATGTAAAAATTATCCTGCCTACTCGTTCATATAAAACAATAGAGAGATTTAAATTTTGTAAGACACTTTTTGTCAAGAAACACAGTATGCGTGGAGGCGTGAATCATCATGAATAATCCTTTAATTCACACCTGAGAAGACAAAAGAATCGCATAAAAGACCTCTAATGACCTGCATATTAATGAGCTCTTTCAGTCAGGTAGGCTGTGAAAAAACCCTCTGTGATCATGTCTCAAGCTCATCATGGTGTATATCAAACATACAGATAAAACAGCAATACTGTGAAATATTATTACAATTTAAAATAATGGTATTCTATTATATACTTTAAAATATATTGTATTTCTGCGATGCAAAGTGTCTGAACAATTATGTTACCTCTAAGGCATTTCATATAGCCTTTTAGCTTAAAAGCATGTACATTTGGAGAAATATTGATGGATTCTCATATGTTTGTCAATTTTCTATACAGAGGAGTAATATTTATTCAATATTTATAGTCATCACTGTGAGCGCTGGATACTGTGTTTTCAATTCATACTTGCAGCCGGAGGGCGCTTTGTACACCCTACAATATTTGTTTTCGATTTGACTTACACAATTTAAAACCTGACATTTCAACCTTTTTTTAGACATAAGTCTCATTTTTGTGTCATTAGTATTCACTAAGTTACAGTTCATTTTCTAAAAAACTATCAGATTGGAGTTCGTTCAGAGGGAGACGAGAGATCACACATCATGTTAGTTTTCTTTATTTTGCAAAAAGCATTTTGTTTTTACTCTGAGTGTACACAAATAAAAGAAGATATTCAACAGATTAAAATGGTGTATAACTTTTAATTGTATGTGCAACATTGACGGAGTATTTTGAGTCATTAATCAACACATTAATGATTTATTTCTCATCCAACCACAACCCACCCACAATTCATTGGAATCGTATTTTTTATTACTTGGCCTGCCCGACCCATGGATTATCCACAGTGTCTGGGGATATAACCACGATCCACACATCACTAGTACCTACACTGTAAAAAAGAATTGTTGGTTTAACTTAAAAAGGTAAGTTACCTGGTTGCCTTAAAATTTTGAGTTCATTAAAATTAAAAATTAGTTGATAAAATGTAAAATTAGAGTTAATACCGTTCCAAATGTGACGTCACATTGGAGTACATTCCTGAATGGCTCATTTTGAGACACTATTTCAGATTTATGGGGAAAATAACAAACAGAGTGTATGGATTTTTACCACAATAGGGTGGTTGTGTACACAACTACTGACACATAATTATGTTCAAAAACAATATAAATGTGAATTTTGCATGGTTCCACTTTAAGCAGATATCTTACATTGGAAAGAGAAATAAGGTACACAAATGAGACCAATGACTCAAAATATTTTTAGCTGATATCCAAGAAAAATAGGCTGTCTAGGTCTTTCTAAGGTCAAAGCGGTATTAAGATTCCAGTTCAATATTCTCGTCTCAGTAGGTTGATGGGGTCTTATCTTACAACCTCAGTCTGCGGTTTTAGCCGGCTCTCAGATTTATGTTCATTTTGTTCAGTCTCTCCTCTGGACAGGGTTGGGTTTATATTCATTGTCCATCCTCAAGATGTGGCCATCTGTAAATCGTTTCTGGGCTTCTGCAGAGCCTCAGAACCATGCAGGTACTAAATCTAATCAGGCCACCCCTCCTGCATTTGAAGATTACATTTGGTCACCCCACCAGCACAAGGGCTTTGTGTCTAAGAAGTTCAGAAGGGTATCATTTTAGATTAGATTCCACTGGAGGATTTTTGAAATTTACTCAGGCCTCAGGGGTTTCACATCAGTGTCTGTTCTTTTAGTGAAATTTCTCTGGGAGCAAAAGTCTTCATTATTGCACTTTTCCGCTGACTTGCATATCATGTCAAGCGCTGCTGTTCAGTTCACACCAAAGAGCAAATCATACTAAAAAATTAAATACAAAAAGCTTTCACATTGTGAATCACATTGCTAAAGGCCCATAACGTTGGTTTTTGAATATAGAAGAAGAATTTGGTGAATGAATAAAAAAAGTTTCTAGGCAATTTTGTCCATTGGAAGATAAGCCAAGTCTGTCTTCAAATGACATCTGCTATAATTGCCTCCAACATCTGATGTCTGTATGTATTATTAATGACAAATCTAATAAGGCTAAAACTGTCAAATTTTTTGATAAGGTGAAAATGGTTTCTGAAGTTATGTGATTTAAGCCCCAAAGCAGGCATACATTTCAGCAAGTCCATTTAGCAAGAGTGGTTTACTCACTCATTTTTAATGAATAAAGTGGGTGTAGTCATTGGATGATCAATTCTTATTTCATTTTAGACCATTTTTATTCAAAGGACAGTGAAATTGTGATAGGATGTTAGTGGGAAACCTGTTTGATAACAGTATTGTTTGGAAAAGAAATAACACATTTTGCCTTTATTATTTGAGCTAAACATGCTTAATTGTTAAACTGAAATGTTTAAATCAGTCCACTAAAATTCACAATAAATTACAGCTCAAGTCAGACCACCTGCACCACATCATCACACACGGTCTATAGACCTGTTCTTTCATTCATCATCTGTGCATTGAGGACCCCACAGAGGTCAGTTTACGCTGGGCAAAGAGTCTCCGTGCACACACCTCTAACTTCCCATAATCAAAGGCGATGACACGTCCATTTTCATGCCCTGTCTTCCAGCCTGCCCCTCACTGGTGAGGGTGAAGCTGTGTGTCATGATCATCCAGCTGATAGCTGCGATCTGTTGACTGCTGGCTGACCTTGAGCCATTGTAACACTCAGTGAGTGGCATCAAAATTTTCAAACTAGGGTTGGGCGATATACCTGTATATATGTAGCAGTCATGATTTTGGACTTTTGGACCTGCCATTACATATTCTCAAAGATTGTGTGTCTTTATACAGATAAAGGGATGGTTCACCCAAAAATAAAAATTCTGTCATCATTTAAGTAGCTCACTCAAGTTGTTCCAAACCTGTATGAATTTCTTTGTTCTGCAGAAAGATACTTGGAAGAATGTCAGTAACCAAACAGATCTCGCTTAGCTTGCTAAGTTTACNGGACCTGCCATTACATATTCTCAAAGATTGTGTGTCTTTATACAGATAAAGGGATGGTTCACCCAAAAATAAAAATTCTGTCATCATTTAAGTAGCTCACTCAAGTTGTTCCAAACCTGTATGAATTTCTTTGTTCTGCAGAAAGATACTTGGAAGAATGTCAGTAACCAAACAGATCTTAAATTAATTAATTTGAGTAGGACAAACTTAAATTAAACAAATTAGTTCAGTCAAATAAACTTTTAGGAGTATATACTTTAAGCACTTTCTTTTTCTCTCAAGTTCACAGAAATGATATATTTTAAGTAAAGTAAACTGTTTCACTGTTTTGAGTTTTATGAACTTACTTCTTTTAATTTACTAAAGTTTAATCGAAACTGGGCTGGGATTTCTATATCCCAGCATGCTTTGTCCATGACACTCGAAAGGGAGAGTAAATGCAAAAATGAAGTGTTAAATGTTTTTTTTTTGTGTGCAAGATTAATGTTAAGTGGGAGATTTAGTAGTGATTAATGTTTTTTATGCTAATTTAGAAGAGTTTCTGTTAATGTGGGTTTTTGGAGAGTCGCCATCATGGTGACAAGCGGTGCATGCAGGTTTGAGAGCAAGTATGTTAAATGTTTTAAATGCTTTTCTGCACTCATTCAGCAAGTGCTACAACATGCTGTTATTAACATGTTAGCGAATGAACAAGTTAGCTTTTTCTGAATTAGCTTGTTATAGCTTGCTAAGTTTACACTAATAAATATGTTCACATTGAGGTTACATGAAAATTTTAAGTTAAATGTATGAATTAATGTACTCAAACATTTAAAATTAAGAACAAAATAAAGTTAATTAAGAGTACAAAATAAAAACAGTTCTGCTTAAACTTTGAATTTTTTGAGTTTTGCCAACTTATTCGGGCTTACAGTGTACTTGAGGGTGAGTAAATGATGACAGAATTTTCATTTTTGGGTGAACTATTGCTTTAAGTGAACCACAAACTAATGTTAAAAAATTTGGGGTCAGTAAGATTTTTTTTTAAAGAAATTTGTTCAGATTTCTATTTCAAGTGAATGATGTTCTTTTGAAGTTTCTATTAATCAAAGAATTCTGAAAAAAACAAAACAAACAACAACAACAAAAAAAAAAAAAATATATATATGTATATTTTACAATATTACTGTATTTTTGGTCAAGTAAATGCTGCTTTGGTGAGCATAATAGATTTAAAAAACCTTACCAAACCAACCCCTACTCTTTACATGTCAAAGGCTTTTAAGCCATTTCAGAGCAAAAACATAAATACTGTCAAAAGCCTGAGTTATATATATTGAGATTTTTTTAGCTGTTCCAAAGGTAATACTGTCTGGTTTAGAGTAGAAACGTGCCATTTGTCCTTGATAGCCACAGATGCAGAACTTTGCTAAAGTGCAGAGATAAAAGGATAGCCACTGAAGTAGGACCCAGAAATATTACCTTTTTAGTAGGTAGAAAAGACAAAGAAATTAAAGTTTATTGATTTGAAAGTTTTACTGCAAAAAGCAGATATTAAAAGTCAAAAAGCATTCTTGATTATGAGCATTAGCCCTTTTTATGAAACCATGTTCAACATGCACCACTTTGCTTTTTTAACACTCTCTCACTAGATGGCAACATTATCATGTAACACTTGCTCTCTACAGCAATTAGACAGCAGTTCCAAATCCCTCATTTACCCAGTAATGCTGGAATGCCAGATTTGTGTAAAGATGTATTAAAAAGATTTTAACCCTCCAGCGATATATTTCATGAATTGCATCAACATGATATTAATGTCAGGGTAGAGGACTAATGTGGGCAGGCCACTCTGCGACACTTGTCAGTTATTTTACACACTCTCATTTATCTGTTTTGGCTGTGAACGATATTACATACAGAGGTTTAGAGTGCTCCTCCTCCGCCAGCACCATTGAAAGAGCACATTTCCATGTGCCGGGGAAGCTGATATTTCAAATACCATGGCAACATTCGTGTCATTTTGTGTTGAGCTTAATGAAAATCAGTGTGACACTAATCTGATAAACCAGGGAGAACAAAATATTTGCGAGCATCTCTTATCAGGGTTCATTATGTGATAACTCATTTATATATTTCTTTTTATCTTACAAGTAAGGCAGTGCAGGAAGTAAACAACAACACAAAAGGTGTTTGGTCTGACATTGTGAGAGATTCAATTGGTTTCGTACAACAGATTCACTGCACTGGCGAATAAAATTCAAGTTCTGTCCGCTTGTCGTTCGACGACTCCTGATGTTTACTGCATGATAACTGCTTGAAAGGACTGAGGTCTGGGAGTACTGCCAGCTCTGCTCTCAGACAGCTATAAACCCATAGGCATAACTATTTTACACTTCTGGCCATTAGATAAAAGGCTTCAAATTTAAAACTTCTAAAATCTTATTACAAACAAACAAACCAAATAAAATAAAATAAGATGTATAATTTCTGTGGCAGTAGCATCACCAAACAAAACTGCAAAAATAATGACTGTTACAGCTGTTGTGATACATTTCAAAATGGTGTAGCCCGCATATTTAGTGAAATAGGTATTAGCAATTGATTTAACGCTAGGAGAAAATATTTTACAATAACAAAATTACACACGTTACTTTTAAAGACAAATGGAACTGGGTTGCTTATTAACTCATCAAATATCATAACACTGTTCAAATGTCCAATCAACCCACAAACTATAGGTGTTAGTGAACAAATACAGCTATGTCATTGAAGAAAACCATAGAGACGGTTTATTTGTTTACGAAGCAATGCAAGTCATGCGATGGCTAATCCACACACATCCCAACACTTCTTTCAAGTCGAGTGTTTTCCAGTGGCCGAGCAGATAGTGTACCAGGCACTATCTGCCAGAATAAAACAAAATTTCCCTTGCTGACGAAAGAAAACCTTATGGTCAGTCTTTTCCACTGTTTTTGTGACAATTTTATGGTGATTGCACAAAGAAAATGCTTTCAAATAATGAAACGGGATTCCGTGTTTCTTTTTTATCAAGCATCACTACATGCTGCATTCAAGTTCTCTAGGGCAGTTTCTACTTTTAGGACTTCAGAAAATGTAATTACGACATCATGTATGTTCAAAATATTTTGTTCTGATAAAAAAAAAAAAATAGACTCACTCTTCCAAATCTGTTCATCAGAATCTATTCATTCAAAAATGTATTCTTGAAAGTAAAGGTTCTTTATTGGCATTGTTGGTTCAGTGAAGAACCTTTGACATGCGTGTGATGCTGACGCAGGAGCCGGCCAATACTAAGCCGGCATTCTGACGTAGAACCTGGAAGCGTTGAATGTAAACAGCGTATGAGAATGACGCAGAAGAGAAGATATTATTGAATAAAGTCATTATTTTTGTTTTGTTTTTGCACACAAAACGTATTCTTGTCGCTTCATAATAGGTTGAAACACTGCAGTCACGTGGACTATTTTAACGATATCTTAAGTACCTTTCTGGACCTTGAAAGTGGTGGTTAAATTGCTGTCTATGGAGGAGTCAGATACCTCTCAGATTTCATCAAAAATATTTTTATGGGTCTTATGGGTTTGGAAGATCATGAGGGTGAGTAATTAATGACAGAATTTTCATTTTTGTGTGAACTAACCCTTTAAGGATTTATGATTGCCTGATGTAGTAGTTTAATGGCATTAAGGTGCCGTTTACCGTTTTTTTTAGCAAATTTTCCAGTCATTTCAATAGGAGTCCAGTGGATGCATGTGGTCGCTATTTTACCTGAAGGCAAAAAAAATGTCCTATGCAGATTTCACAATACATTTGAGTTGGTCAAATGGCAATTGTGACAATAAAAGTGTCCCTAAGTGTCCCTTATTTTCTTCTGTTGTAGCTGAACTTTGCAACCCTAAACACAAGATAAAATGACTTTAACTTTGAGTTTTAGCTGAGAGCACAAAGGAACACAAGGTTCATCAACCTTTCGATGCAATACAAAAAAGCCACACACAGATGCCTGGACATCTGTGCCGGTATAGTCTCGCCTTCTGTTGTACTCCATCTGTGTGCCATCACAATTTCAGTCAAAATAAATAAATAAAAAGTAAATGAACTCTTACTTTTTAGTCTACAGTTCCAAATGAAGATGGCAAGTCAACAGAGCTGTGGATTTACAACTCTGGATGTTATGTTAATATGCCTGTGTCATATTAAAAATGGCTTACAATAATAATAATAAAGTTAAATGCCTTGGGTGGTTTCTTGAATGTGTTGTAGCACGCTAAATACAGTATATTTGTCTTCACTAGCATAAATTTATGACTAATTTGAGGCTGAAGCAATTCCACAGGATGTTTCTGAACGACCTCCATCAAAAGGTCGTAAGAATCATAGTGAATTATGTATTTAAATATGCTAATGGTACTACTTTTTACCCAGCATTGACTTTGAATTTGGGTGGTCCTTAGCTGAATTAATTATAATATACTTTATTATGGAATTATAAACATACTGTGCATTAAAGAGGCCAGACAATACACACTTTTAAACCAGCAATATTATTATAATTTTAAAGTTATGTGAACTATGTGTGAAGAAGCCATGGTATGCTCTATCGCACAAATTTATGTGCATTTATAGTAGCCATCCATATATTTTTGGTTATCAAACCAGCACAAAATTCTGCAGAATCTTCAATCCCTCAACAGTAAGGGGTCCTTGTTGGTCCTGGAGAGAGGATTGTTGTTTTTGTGTGCAGTGTACTGCTAGTGAGTTTATCTTGGAAGTTCATCCCATGAGATCCTCCGGATCAGTCACACAGGAGGTCTTTCAGTGTTTTTCACTCAATCCAAAGACACAGTGATTAAGTGAGGCACTGTGGGAAATAGGAAACTGACCAGAGAAGTGAATCAGAGTCAGACTTTGGGCAAGCGTTCAACTCATCGAGCACCAACTTTCCACTCTTAAAACAGCTAGCTATTATAAGCTTTCATTTTAGCTAGTTTGAAATCCATTCCATATATGTGTGTACTGCATGTGTGTGTGGCTGAAAATGTACTTTAAAAGACCTAAAATACTCTTTCCCCTGGTTTCGCAGACAAGCTTTAAGCCTAGTCCCAGACTAAAATGCATGTTTGAGCTGTTTTAACTGAAAGCAACTTGCACTGAAATATCTTAAAATATGTCAGTGCCATTGTTTTGTCTCAGGATGCACGCCAGTAATGTTTTTTTCTAAGGCACGTTTATAAAAGCTATTCTTAAATATGGAACTAAGGCCTAATCCTGGCTTAATCTAAGGCCCGTCTCTGAAATCAGGCCTTTGAATCAGAAGAATGTGGCAGTGCCTAAGCTGGCAACCCTAAATATGTGTGACAATATACAATAAGTTGCTATATGTTTTGGCACTTAAAGGAGAAAGTTGCAACTGATTTGCTCTTTTGAATGAATACTTCTAAATAAATAAACATTATGATCTCATTCTGATGGAAAACATACCGTGTCCATGGATTTATTTAGAACAAACTTTAACGTGCTGTGTCTTCAATGCTTAGAACTTGGTTTCCAAAAGACTGAAATGAATTTTATTGGAATTTTGGGGAGAACACACAACAGTTCTGAATACATATTGAGTTAGTTATCCATAATGTAATGCACATGCAAACTCTCTGATGCATCAAATAAAAGCTCAGAGCTTTCCTTCAGAGAACAATTTGATCCATCATAACCAGATGGTACAGATCTTTACAGATATTTGGATACAGGTTTGAAGCCCCCCACAAGGAAGAAGGCAATGTTAAGAGTGTATTTTAGGTCTTTTATAGCAGATTAATTTTAAACCACAAATTTAGTCTTATTTTTTATTTGTTTTTTATTTTATTATTATTATTTTTTGGGAAGATAAATCCAGAACAGAGATACCATGGGGTCCAGAAGTTGGAGTCTTTGGGGTCAGTTTATATACTATTAATTACCAAGAATTTAATTAATTAGCTGTTCATTTGGATCTCACACTAGATGGAATTGCTGGTTGTAAATGGCTTAATACCATGAATGCAACTTTTTTTAATGAAATGTATGAACTGAATTGTTTTTCTATTTTATTAATATTTTGTATTTTGAGGGCATTTCATGGTACTAAACATCATTTATCAATATACTTTGACCCATTTATTGCATAAAAACTATATATTTACATTAATACAATATTACTGTTTTACTGTATTTTGATCAAATAAATGCAGCCTTGGTGCAGAGAGACTTCTTTCAAAAACATAAAAAAAAACTTTACTGACCACAAACATTTGAACGGTAGTATGTTATCAGCATAATTGAGTGAAAGGTTGAATTTCTTAGTATTTGGTATGTCAGCCTAATAACCGCAATTTTATATATTATTCTCTTAAATCTTTGCTTAATCTCCCCCCAAAAAAACAAAATTAGCTTCTTTCCAGGTTTAAACTTAGAATTTGCATCCAAGTTATATAGTGTGCACCCAGACATGTTTACCCCACTGTAAAAACAGACAATATGCTTTATTATTTATCCTTATTTTATTCCTTCAAATAGTGCTCATTCTACAAGACAGACTTAGTATCTGCTAAATTGACAGGCAAGTCCCTTGAGCCCAGCATGTTTTGATATGATGAGAGACAAAACCAAAAGGTTTCCAATTACTGCTCGCAGAAACTCTGCAGCCCTATTTTGGTTTAGACTCAGACTTAGTGCTGGGCATACGCAAGTTTTTCTCCCCACATGCTCATTAATAAGGCTCCTGACATGGGATGCTGTCTCCTTAGTCAAGCATATCCCATTGCATTTCATTACTGAGGGTTCAGCACCAACCGCAAACAGACGCTCCATTGCACACTGACATAATGGAATGGCTTTGTGTTCAAAGTTAAGCTATATAAAATAAACAGCACTCTCGAGGCAGGCCTCTTAACAGTTTTATGTCACATGCACTTTCATGGTCTCCTGTGCGATGATGCACAGGGCGTTGGGTATTTAATGGGAATTCCAGAAATGGCTCTGGTTGATGCGCACAGTGTTTTAGTGGCCTGTCAGTTTTGATCGCTGTCTATGTGGATGCGAACTGGAATTCAAAACAACTCTAAAACATCTTTCTTTGCTACGGTCCTTAATTTACCCTCAACCCTGGCATCTTTTTCTTTTGACTGAAGTGAGCTCTAATGGAATTAGAATAGAACATGAACAAGCCTTTAGGAACTACCAAGGACGATAACTAAAACACACATTTAAAAGAATAACAGAGTTCACATCAAAACTACAACAGCACAGAACTATTTTTCCCAGCTGGGGCACGTTCAAGCTCAAACCGGTGCGCAACGTTTTGCTACGTTTTCCGGGTTGAACGACATGTTTCCTGGAACCGGTGTGCAATGGTGTGCAACGGGGTTTGAGATACGTTTTGTCTTGTTTGGTGGGTGTGTCAAAAATGTCAGCCCAATCAGCAACAACATGTTTATAAACCATGCGGTATTAAAGAGACAGCTCGCACAATGGGTATGAATGCAACATAAAAGTACTTATACATATTTATATATTTTGCTATTGTATTTTGGAGTGACACTTTCATAAACTTTTCTATTCTCCTCTGATTATATAATGGTAAATATTACAATATCATAGCACAACAATAGTGATCATCAATAATGATAAGTCTGATACTCACAATAAAAATAATAAGGTCATATAGATCATAACACAGTCTCGGAGGTAAGAAGTGGATTATCCTACATTGTTTGTCTTTTCATCCTGAAATGCGAGGCAAATGTTTGATCACGATAATTAGGAACCACGGTTTCCACAAATCCCTTCACTCGATTGGGATGTTCTCTTATTCTGGACGGCAAGGTCAGTGACTGTAACATCGAGCGTATTTTGCAGTATTAAACACGTATTTATACCGATTTCATCAGGCTCCGAAAATTCTTCAAAAAGAACACAAAGAATGGCCTTCTCAGCTGCCAATAAATACGTGTTTAATACTGCAAAATACGCTCGATGTTACAGTCACTGACCTTGCCGTCCAGAATAAAACATCTCAAAAGAGTGAAGGGATTTGTGGAAACTGTGGTTTCTAATTATTGTGATCCAACATTTGTCTTTATGTTTATGAAAGTATCACTCCACAATACAATAGCAAAATATATAAGTATAGTATTTTTATGTTACATTAATCAGTGTCTAGCACACCTTCCTAAGGAAAGGATATGGACCAGAAGACAATTACTAAATGATATTTAGACAGACTTAAAGAAGTTCCAGATCTATACTTGTGCTCTTATTATTTAAGTTATTTTTCCATTAATGTAAATAAACATGTGCAAACAATATACTTGCTCTTGTGAATTTTGATGTTAATTAAATTTACAAGCTGTTTCTTTAATACCGCGTGGTTTATATGCATGTTGATGCTGATTGGGCTAACATTTTTGACACACCCACCAAACAAGAGAAAACGTATCTCAAACCTGTTGCACACCGTTTCCAGGAAACATGTCGTTCAACCCGGAAACCGTAGCAAAACGTTGCGCACCGGTTTGAGCTTGAACGTGCCCCAGATGAATGATAAAAAACATTGACAGCCAATCAGAATCCACCTGACTTTAAAGAGCTTGCGGATTTAAAGTGGCAGATGAAAAACTGCAGGGCACACTTGATCAACTGAAAGTTATCATGCATTGGTGTGGATGCTAATGTATTCATCATTAGTTATCTTTATAGTTATTGTTTATGGTGTGAACGGGGCTTAACACATACATTTAACATTTGCTGGAAGCAAACACTATTGAAATGAAGATGCCTCTTTCAATTTTACATCCCTTCATACAATTCCTGCAGTCTTTTTAATGTTCATCACTCCTGACTGAGGAGTCAGCAGGTTTGTCAATTGCACAGTGCAATGGTTCACGTCTTTGATACAGAAATTCTTTAGCAAAAATCCATTGGGATTTCATCTCAGTTTAATATTCAGCATCAAACTCTGCTGAAGCGTTAGATTTTTTAAGTAATAGTCAGACAGTCTGAAACTCCATTTATAATTCCATTGTGAAAAGTCATTTGCATTTGGAGTAAAAAAAGTTCCCTGTCTTTTCCTCAAACTGTCTGAAAAGTGTTTCCTGTAATCTCTCGAAATCACATGAAAAGCTGCACCATTTTGGGATGCTTAGAGAGCTCAGATAATCTGCTAAATTTTTGCCATGACCTGATTGTCATGTCAACAGAAATCTCTCATTTCCTGTCATCTCTTATACAGTCAGATTGCCCATCATGCATTGCCCTTTCTTTAGGTTAATCCGGCCTTAACCCTGACTAGACAAATGATCTACCATAATCCGTAACAATAGCCATGCAACCCAATGACGACTCTGGCTTCTCTGGTGCTGTTAGAAATGACAGAAAGGAAAAATTATTCACAAGTCTCATTCACACCAAGGATGATAACTATAATGATAACGTTATAGTTATAGCTATAGTTATTATAGTAAAGATATAGTTGAAAAATCATTCTAAATTTAAAAGAATACAAGAATCCACACCACAAAGATAATGGCACAGAGTAACGATATAGTTGGAATCACTTTTAAAATGATTGTTTTCTAGCTGATGAATTATAAAAACATTGACAGGCAATCAGAACCCATCCTGTTTAAAGAGCTCAAGCATTTAAAGCAGCAGACGACAACACTGCAGCTCATACTTATAAACAGAACGATATTGCCTGTTAATGTGGATGCTAATATAGTTATCTTTAAAGTTATATTATCGTTCTTGGTATGAATGGGTCTTTAATTATTCTAATAGACATGGCTTAGTGGGACAGGAAGCCTCCAGGGCAATTCAGGGGCCAGGGCGGTGCAGGTAACTCAGGGGCCAGGGCGGCGCAGGTAACTCAGGGGCCAGAGGGGCGCAGGTAACTCAGGGGCCAGGGCGGCGCAGGTAACTCAGGGGCCAGAGGGGCGCAGGTANGGGCCAGGGCGGCACAGGTAACTCAGGGGCCAGGGTGGCACAGGTAACTCAGGGGCCAGGGCGGCACAGGTAACTCAGGGGCCAGGGTGGCACAGGTAACTCAGGGGCCAGGGCGGCACAGGTAACTCAGGGGCCAGGGTGGCACAGGTAACTCAGGGGCAAGGGCGGCGCAGGTAACTCAGGGGCCAGGGTGGCACAGGTAACTCAGGGGCAAGGGCGGCGCAGGTAACTCAGGGGCCAGGGTGGCACAGGTAACACAGGGGCCAGGGCGGCGCAGGTAACTCAGGGCCCAGGGCAGCGCAGGTAGCTTGAGGTGCCATGTAGGGTTGGTCTTGGCTCTTGGCTGTTGGGGTCAGGGGCGACCCGAAATGAACTGAAAAAAATAATAATTTCCTTCATCAAAATGGCATGAGACTTGATGAGTTTGTTGACACTTGCTAACTCTACAAAAAAAAAAAAAAAAAAAGATATCTAGTTGTATATGTTAGTGTGAAATAAGTCACTCAGGATGCTGGGGTCCTCAGACCCCACATTAGAAGTGAACAGGGAAACAATGAAAAATCAATACTTTTTTTATTTTTTTATTTGTCAAATAAAATCAGCCACAACATAGAGCACAAATACACAGAAAGTGACAAAACTTTAACATCCACAACGCGTAACTCTTGTGCTCTCTTGTTACATTTTTTTTTTTTAAATGTTAAAAGTTAAAAAGTTCTGAAACTTGCAGTGTTTTATTGTATGATATCAAGAACATATTGATTTAATTTGTTAAAAATGTACACTCCTGGTCAAAAACAATGGGCCAAGCTAAAATGGCAAACTATTTAGGTCAGGAAATTAGCAAGAATTTAAAAATACTATAGATAAAGTAAAAAAAGTGTCAGTGTTGTCCATGTTAATGACTTCAAACAGTTCATGAGTAGTTGAAAAATGTCTCCCAGTTTGTTTGAATTTAATGTAAGACCAAATGTTCATTATAGGATTCAAATCTAGACTCTGACCAAGGCCAAAACATGAGCCTGATGGACTTGTTGTCAAGCCACTTCTTGGTTGTCTTTGCAGTTTGGGCAGGAGCAATGTCTTGTTGAAAAATAACCTCTGATCATTCCTCTTTAGATAACAACTTTTCATTTGTGGGAAGCAAGCCATTCTACAATATTCTCCTCTACTCCAAAGCATTAAATGACTTTTCACAGTGAAGAACTGTAACTCACCAACAGCAGCAGCTAAAAAGTCTCCCCACACAATCACACTCTTCCTCCATGCTTCATTGTGGTATAGAGATGTATTTATTATTATATATTTTTAGCAGATTTTCAAAGACACATTGTGATTGTGTATCATTGTGATTTATGTTTTTCTGTGACAACAATGGCTTTTTAAGTAATGCATTTGCTTAAATTTAGCTAAGTACCTGACCAATAATTTGTGGTTAAGACAATTAAAAGTTTAGTGTTTAGCGATTTTGGGCTTGCATCCCCCCCCCTTTTTTTTTGCCCTGCTGTATATGTAATTGCCCTTATTCAGGACATTTGAAGCCCCTCTGCTCCTGTTAGTATCCTGTGGGACAATCCAATCAATGCCACATTAGATTGGATCTTCCTGTAATCAGAAGCGATAAAGGCTTATTGAAAGTAAAGGCAGAGCAAGTGAAGGCCATTGGATGGGAGACATCAGCCAAATGTTATAATATCAAAAAATGGTAATATTATGCATTTTGGAGAGGCATTGTGGCATATCAGGTTCAGTGTTTTTTTTCCTTTTACACTGCTGTAAGGGTTATGTTTAGTTCTGTCAGTGTCCATTGTGTTTTGTTTTGTTTCTTTTCCCTGTTCCTGTTTGCTTGTGTGGCTTGTCATTGGCTCATTTTCTTCATTTTTATTGAAAATAAATGCCTTTCCAATCTGATGTGCGATAGGAAAAGAGAGAAGAGCGAGTTCAGCAAAAGGCGGATTCAAACTTGGGTTGAACACGTCAAAAGGTACTTTCAGTTGCCACACTCCCTACGCCTATGCCACTGCAGATGTTAAAAGATTAATTCGCCAAAAAATGAAAATTCTGTCATTAATTACTCACTTTGTCGTTCCAAACCCATAAGACCTTTGTTCATCTTCGGAACACAAATTAAGATATTTTTGATGATTTCTGACTCCTCCATAGACAGCAATTTAACCACCACTTTCAAGTTCCAGAAAGGTACTAAATACATCGTTAAAACAGTCGACATGAATGCAGTGGTTCAACCTTAATGTTATGAAGCGATGAGAATACTTTTTGTGTGCAAAAATGAAACAAAAATAGTAACTTTATTCAACAACATCTTCTCTTCTGTGATATTCTTTTATGCTGTTTACGTCCAGTGCTTCCAGGTTCTACGTCTTCCCCTCACTTGGGCCCTAAGTGCGCATGGGCCCCTGGGCCGTGCCCATAATGCCAATTGGATAATCTGGCCCTGGGTGTGTCTAAACTTACTGGTGGATTATAAAATTAAAAGGGAACATCAATCAAATAATTTTTTTGTTCTTTGTAAACAAAAATGCATTACACACATTAGATGCCATTTAATATTTAAAGTGAAGTGACATGTGGCCAAGTATGGTGACCCATACTCGGAATTTGTGCTCTGCATTTAACCCATCCAAGTGCACACACACAGCAGTGAACACACACACCGTGAACACACACCCGGAGCAGTGGGCAGCCATTGCTGCGGCGCCCGGGGAGCAGTTGGGGGTACGGTGCCTTGCTCAAGGGTCTCACCTCAGTCGTGGTATTGAGGGTGGGGAGAGCGCTGGACATTCACTCCCTTCACCGACAATCCCTGCCGGACCTGAGACTCGAACCCATGACCTTTGGGTTACAAGTCCGACTCTCTATCCATTAGGCCACGACTGCCCCTTAAATGTCATGAGTCTATCCATAGTTGTGTACAGCAATACCTGATAGTGTTTTGTGTTGCCTACAGTGCTGTATACACATCACACTGCATGCAGAATCACTAGAGGAAAGGCTCTGCATGCTAGCTGGGAATTGGAAATCTGAAAGCATATGTCTGAGTTAGTTTGCAATTCTGCATACCTCCAAGTTAAGCCAAATCCTTTTGAAATACTTTCATTACTTCCTGGAGAGCCGTAGGCACGAGGAAAAACACTGTTGCTTCAGACTAGGGAAGAATCTAGTTTCTGATCCATTATTGCATTTGGAAGTAGAAGGCATGTGCTGGTTTCTGGTGTTTGCATTTCACTTCTAGTTTTTAATGCACTTGAAGAAGTCAAAACATGGACTTTCACACATGTTAGAAAAACAGCTGAACTGCTGAGGTAAAACAAATTGAAAGCAAAAAAAAAGATTTATACTGCATAACATAGTTTTGTTTTTTTGAAGTAAAGGAACATAGAAGCATTCATTAGTGATTACATGGTGAATGCATTATTATTATGCTACCACAATTCAAACGGCCTTTGATTTACAAAGGGTAAACCAGGGAGCAGTACATCACAGGCATACGGTTTTATTTGTTTACAGACCTTGAACCTGGTTTGTAGTTGTGTAATTTATTACAGAAGATAAACAACATGGAAGGAAGCTGTTTTATTACCTGATGTAATGTTGCCCTATGATGCAATGTTGGCATCCTCTGTGGAAGGTGGATAAAAAAAAGAAAAAGAACTCTGGTTTTCTGAAATATCAGTATTGTATAAAACATTGTGCAATCCTGAATGAAATTTTCATTTATATAAGACATAGGACAGCTCTGTCTGTGATAAAATTAAAGACTTTAAAAAATAAAGTGTGTAATTTCTACACTCTAGCGCCCCCAAATGGAACATAAAATATGTTTCAAATAATATTTTTTCAAACTCATTTCTCATGTTGCTCATTTTTACATGTAGATCATGTTTGCAGTAATCTAATGTTCAGTTATAGTTAATCTTTACAAACACTTAATAACACTTAAATCTTTAGCAAATCTCTCAATGAATACCCAATCATCTTACTGTACATCAAAATTCTGAGATGCTTAAAGTCCCCCTGTGGTGAAGTTTTTAATGTTGTTTATATGTCTAAGTGGTGTTTTTAATATGCTTTAAGACAAACCATATACAAATTCATAAGTCAACACCATTCCTGAGTATTTTCTATTTAAAACTGCAGTAATTTAAAGACAGTTTCAAAAATGCAGTTTGAAATCGCTGGTGTTTGTGATGTCACAAACTACCTTGTAAACAACCACGTCAACGTGACGGCGGGCTTTAGCATATCATTAACCATGAGCGCTCTGAAGCAGGAGAGTCTCAAGAAGCCAGGTTATCCCGATATATTTTTCTGTTGATATAAAAAAAATGGGTAGATTTAGCAATATAGTGGGTGTATGATGTATATTACGATGTTATGATGAACTATGTCTTTCTCCACTGACGTTCTAAGGTGTTCAAAGCATTTCTAAGGATACAGATTTTTATAAGGCAGCTGTCTGACTCACGAACGGGAACATGGTTTGTTTGTGTAACATTAGCAACACATTATTAGCAGCTGTTTGATAATGTTGTCAAACAAAAGGCTTATCATATAAATTACCGTCATGTGTCTGATGTTGTAAAAAGCGGTACCAATACCACTGTGCTGAATTTACCTCAGTAAGTTGACCGAGTGGATCTCCGAGCTCGTTCGAGTGAGTAGAGGTGGAGCTAATTAGCATATTCATAGATCCGCGTATAATAAATGAAGCAAGGGTGTAGTTACATTCCAGCTATTTTAAGGCATGAAGAAAAAAATTTTCACAGGAAAAAAAAACTTCATTTTGATGATCAAACATGAGTTTTAGGGGATAAAATTATTGACTACAGGGGGACTTTAAATTTACTTGTAGCATTTAAAACATTTGATTTTTTTGTTTTCTTTTTAAATAATTTAGGCAAAACAAACATTTAATATTGACCATTTGTCAAAACATCAAAGTAAATATTGCTATTGGTCAAATTAGTTTTATATTGCTAAATCCAATATTTATTGAAAACGCATATTTTATGCACACATGCAATTCTGGCATATTGTTACATCATTCTCTAAAGTGTGTGCTTTTTCAATAGTGAACAGATACATTATAGGATATGTTCATTGGGATCCAACTGTGCATTTTTATGTTGTGTTAGCTGGTACGACAAGGAGTTGATTCAGAAAAAATCAGCTCAAGATTTAAGTTTTTGTTTAAAGGATACACAAAAGTATTACAATGCTTATATCCATGTATAGGTTGGAGGGAGGCAGGGTATAAACTAAAGTTTAAAGTAATGCATATTCCCTGGTGCTTTTGCATTTGCTTCATAGAGTTTTTGTTGTGTGTTTTTTGCTGCAGTTGAATAATAATTCTTTTCCATCTCATGCTCTTATAAAAAGCAAATGCAACAGCTCTTTAGAGAGCCAGAAACACTGCCTTACTACAGTACCTCTCTGTATCTCATTCACTGTTGCACAGCTACATGGTCTACATTTGCAGGCTGCATTACTTAAAAGTGAAATCATTTTTTTAAGGGCCTCATCTGCTCACTTGTACGTTCTCCTCCACCTCCACTCTGTCTTTTCCATGACAGATTATGCCACCTTATGCTATGAATGCTCTGAATATGAGTCGAAGAAAGCATTTTAGTCAGGAAGCTTTTTTTTATTGAAATGATAGGAATATAGTATTTATTCATTGTTTTTCTATTGATCCGTTCATTAAATTTGGTAATATACTGAATGGTTGCCTGACTTCTTAAGTAGACAAGGTTTTACTTACTACTTGTTTCTTTAATTCACAATATGAGGTTTACAGGAAATACACAGGCCTCTCCACTTTGTGGGGGTTTTTAAATAAAAAATACTTTGTTTGAAATTATTTGATCTAGTCTTGATGTTTAGGGTTAGGGTTAAATTTGAACTAGTAATCTTAATAATGTTTTTTAATACAAGATTTCCAGCTCATTTTCTAATGCAAATGGATTAAGCAATTTATTGGATGCAATGAATTTAATTTGTTAAAGATTTTCAAGGATTATTTTGCAGTATAGATCATTTTATCAGCATGCAAAAAAAAAAAAAATTGTTTACCATATAGAAGTAAACTAAACTTTTACCATTGAAATGGATTACTACTACTATGAAATACATAAGCCCAGTGATATAAGTTGTCACACGACCTGCCCCCTATTGGCATCTGCATAGTTTCTCTACTGCCAAACAAGTGATGAATTTAATGATGATTTTCCAAAAAATGCTGTAGAGATTAATGTAGAGTTTAATTCACTTTTGACGTCAACAACAAAAGATATGGGAAGTATTTTCTCCTCTCTTTTTATTTTGGCATCATAACTATGCATGATATGTTACAATTGATTATTTGCATTCTGCATTGTTTTTCTTATCAGAACAGACCTGTGACCTATTTTTTGGTTTTGACCCACCACTGAAATAGCCTGTAGGCTGGCAGGGAGGACACTGGAACTTTCACTCAGCTTTCCTTTAGCAATTAGTCATTCTAAGGCTATAGATGGAGGTCTTGTTGACGGGTCGGTATACTGTGGCCAACAAGTGCCAGGCCTGCAACCTGAATCCATCAGTCACTTGTGTTAGTCTGCGCTCAAACAATCATTTGCGGCTTGTTCTATTGATTATGGATGAGCTAATACTCTGCCACAACTGAAGTGGTATAGCACCGTTTTTTGATTGATACTATTTGCACATACAACATCAGTGAGGCTCATATTATTTAGTGGCCTACTTTCTTTTTTGGTCTGTTTTGTTGTGATCTGCATTTTGTCCTCAGGAGGTTTGCTCCCTTGATGTGTTGTATTCATAATAAACAATGATTCTTTTCTAGGAAGCACTTTTTTTTCTTTTTCTTTTTAGAACATAGACTCATTGGAAAAATCTATCTACATTTTTGCAAACTCCAAAAATGTACCTGTACATTCAGTTCACTGCAGTTTCCAGATAAAATGAACATTGGTGGCAGTAAAACAGCAGCAACTTTTATTCCTTTGAAACAAATTATTATTATAAGGCCAGTTTGATCATTTAATAAAGACTCATTTTGCTTGGTTTCTTGCAATGCCGTGTTATGACCTGTAAACACTTTTACCATACTGCATGATGTGTTAATTAATACATGTTGATGTTTGCGTCAAATAACCAGCTCCTGTATGATTTTTCTGACGTAATAAACTTGCTGGCTTGGTACAGTGTTGCACAGGTACGAGTCCTATGAAACAAGAGTCACAATAAAAGAGCACAGAGTCTTGTAGAAGCAAGCTAAAATGTCATGTTTGTTTGTCTCACGTTTGCCTTTGATATCACTAATGGTTATGTTTAGTGTTTATCATGGGAGTATGTCATTTTAAATGTGATAAAGCATTAACCCTCGCCAAACATTTCCTTTTGATAATTTGTTGAAAATACATAGACAACAACCAACTTACATTTTTTCTGAATTGCTAAAGCACATTTCTCAAAACCATCACCCACTTTCTCAAAACCTTAAACACAAAACCAAATCTTCAAACTACATTTAGTGAACATCTGACTCAGGGTTGCCAGGTTTTCACAACAAAACCCACCCAATTGCTACTCGAAACTAGCCCAAAACTAGCCCAACTGCGTTTCGGGGAGGTCCCACTGTAAAAACCGTGTTCTGGAGAGTAAAATCGGCATTTTTGGCGGGGTTCCCCTGGTAAAATTTGCATTCCAGGGGCTAAATATCATGTTATTTGGGGTCGCTTCAACCCGCGGACATGAAAAACAACCGGCGGCAACAGTGTAAAAGTAGCCCAATTCTGCGGGAAGACCGCAGACTTGGCAACACTGATCTGACTCTTCTGGCAAAATCAAACAATTACCTCAAAACAATTTTATCTGTGCTCAAAATCAAATAGACTAATGCTTTCAGATCATACACACAGCCAAGTCAAAATATAAACACTACAGATCATTCATCAAAAAATGGAGAACACAGCATCCAAAACAAGCAGTTACAGAAAAAAAAGTATATTGTAACAGTAAACAAATTTTGAAATTATGTAAAAAGTATAGTAATCGCAGCTTACAGTAGTAAGGTGAATAAGTTTGTATACTGTATGCACTGCAAGTATAATATTGTGTATAGTATTAAATGTCTGTATATTCAGCAGTATATATTTCAGTCCAACTGCAAAAGCCAAAAAAGGTTAAAAAAACTCTAAAGGAAAGCATGTTACAGTACACTCAAAAGAGTTGTGCAACTGCAAAATCAGTCAGTGAGAGATTCATTCTGCCTGAGCATCATGTCTTTGTGCTGGTTCCAGCCTGAGGACTTTGTCCACATCACAGGCAATGTAGTCTCTTGCCAGGCAAAGGGAAAAACCCTCAGCCTTGACAACTCTCTCCACACCTTGCTTTTTCTCATCCTCATCGTCCATCACCTCTACTCTTCCGCCTCTCCTTAAATTGTTTCCATCTATTGTTTGTATCAACATTCAGTGCACCTGTGCCACCTGGCTTATATTGTACAGTTGGTTTAAGCACATCATTAGAAATAAGTGTGAACAATTTTGAGCCGTTGTGTGTAAACAATGACAACTGTGTTTTAGATGTTTAACTTTTGCCTTCCAGTGTTTAGCATTTTGCAAAACAAGTGCATCACAGTGTTTTAGTGAGTGAGATTGTGTTTAGAGTTTTGAAAATAGAGTGCATAAGATTCGATGCCTAACTACCTGAAACTTGTTAAAGTTTTTACAGAAAGAGTGATTTATTCGACAAATTGGTTTAGGCTATTGAGAATTTGGTTCAGAGAATGGAGTTTAGTGTTTTAGCGAATCAGAGAAACTGTAATAAAATGTTGCCACATTCACATTCATCCATTTTGGATAAAACTGAATGTGGTTTTAGCTCCACTCTCTGGACATTTCACTTTGGAAATGTAGGGAATCGTGCAAGAATCAGTGTAATATCATTGTGCAGAAATGTCACCACAGGCACGTTTTTCCAATAAGCCAGGTTTCTGTCAGCAACACTATCATCAAAGATGATTGACAATTAGCATACAGTTTGGATTGGTGGTATGGTTCTGTTCTGGGCAAGAACTCCCTGCCCATCCATGCAGCCTACTGTAGCATGGATAAGAGCAGGGAGCAGCAATAACCCCCCTAAACAAAACCATATGCTGATATCTCTTAAACACAAACTGAGAGCAAAAAATCTGAATGCCATTTTTTTTTTTTATACTGGTACTGGAAAAAGTAAGACAGACAACAATAGGACATATTGGAAAGGAGCAGCATGTCCCTTTGAAATAGCAGAAACTGGGGGCAACATGCCCCTAATGCCAAGTTTACACTACAGGATTTTAAGCACGATTTAAGCCCAATTTGCAAGTTAACGAGCTCGCCGACAGGTCGGCTGTGATGGGGGAAAATCAGCGGGTAATCTGACGCGTCGCCGACACTTCGCTGACGCCAGATAAATACCTAACATGCTAAATATCTGAAGCTGTCGGCCGACTCAATATCCAATGGTGTCACGTGTCGCGACGAGACAGTCAATGAAATATACACTGATGTCTTTGGAAGCAGCAATAACAATCCATTCAAATAGCCTATAATTTGTCAACGTTTATTCATATCAGATACACATTGTGTAAGTAACTATAAAGCTCACTCTATTCTTCTCCCAGTTCACCAGCCACATGTATTTCGGTACAAATGGATGAATCCATGTGCTGTAGCCTATAAATCCGACTGACAGGACTCTCTAAACAAACAAGGCGGCGCCCATCTCACTTTATAGATTAAGATCAAGATCATGATGTAGGTTTGAAAATGACAAAACAGTCACTTGCAAATATATGAGCATCGGAATATCAGATAGTTGGTGAGAAAAGCGATACATCTGTCATACAGTGTGGCCGCGGTGTGTCACGTGACAATCATGACGTGTCGTCATGGAAAAATAAAGGAGACGTTCTAATGGTGGCCTTAACTCTGGGAGGTCAGCCAGAATATTTTAAACTTATGTGTGAAAGGGTTAATTACATTTTAAATACATTTAATTCAAAATTTAATCTAATTTCTTCCCTATGTCCTTTTTCAAATAAAGTCATTGGATGACAGAGTTGTTGTCAGCTTGTGTAGTTTGTATCCTCCTGTTGCGGATCATTTACGTAGTGTCACGTAGTGTCACGTAGTGTGAACACCACAATGACTTAAAGACTCCACAGCAAGTCATGTAGTCTGAACAGCACAGCGATCTGCCGATGTTTAAAGTCCTGTAGTGTAAAGTTGGCATCAGGAAGGGATGCTCTTCTGATACAAGCATCTGAGAAGAGCAGCATGCCCCTTAAAGGAGGGCCATCAGCGGTTCTGAGCGCCAAAGTCACGTGATTTCAGCAGTTTGGCAGTTTGACACACGATCCGAATCATGATTCGATACGCTGATTCATTATGCTCCGAAGCTTCCTGAAGCAGTGTTTTGAAATCGGCCATCACTAAATAAGTCATTATTTTGTTTTTTTGGCGCACCAAAAATATTCTTGTCGCTTTATAATATTAATATTGAACCACTGTACTCACATGAACTGATTTAAATATGTTTTTAGTACCTTTATGGATCTTGAGAGAGGAAATGTCATTGCTGGCTATGCAGGCCTCTCTGAGCCATCGGATTTCAACAAAAATATCTTAATTTGTGTTCCGAAGATTAAGGAAGGTCTTACGGGTGTGGTATGGCATGAGGGTGAGTAATAAATGACATTATTTTAATATTTGTGTGTTTTGTGTTTTTTTTTTTAAATGGAGAATCTGCCTATTTAAAACTGACCTACTCTTTGATTTGAAAATAATTCTCAACTCAGTTTGTTTCTCATATATGGCCACCATGTTTCTCAGATGGTCACCTTCAGAGGGGCTATGAGTCATGGTGTCTCTGGCTTTTATTACTGTATAGACCAATCCAGATAGCTGCTTTAACCATATTTTTTTCTGTCTACAAGGATAAGGAAAAAGAATGTAAGATATTTTTTTAAATATATTTTGTTTTGACATATTCATTCATATCTTAAGTTAAAGGGCCTAACTTTTAAGTTAAAGTCTAACTTTTGTTCTTTCTGAGTGAAAAGCATTCAACTGTGAAACTGAAACTTTTGGATTACTCAAAAATATGCCTTTTTCAAGAAAGCAACAAGCAAGAGATTGTTCACGCTAGTGAGCAAGAAGTGAAAAAGGAAGTGAAAGGATAAATAACAGAGACAGACAGAAAGAGAGGTGTTACAGGAAAAGAAGGAGATTATCAGAGTGAATGAGTGGTTTGTTTTGTTAGAGAGCAGTGGACATTAAACTGTGGTTTGTGGACCATTAGTGGTCCGTGAAGAACAAGTTGTGAAGTGAAGTAGAGAGCTATACACTGAGTCATATATTTAATATATTTTCAGTGGAAGACAAGAGGGATTAAGTAAATCCCAGACAGATAGAGAATGTAAAATGTATAAAGTACCGTTCAAAAGTTTAGGGTTGGTATAATTTTTTTAAAATGTTTTTGAAAAAAGTCTCTTATGTGCACCACAGCTGCATTTATTTGATGAAAAAAAAAAAAAATCAGTTTTCTATGTTAATATATTTTAAAATGTAATTTATTACTGTGATGGCAAAGTTTAATTTATCAGCATCAATTACTTTAGTCTTCAGTGTCACATGATCCTTCAGGAATCAACGGGAATAAATGATGAGAGAATTCACAGTTTTGGGTGGAGTATCCCTTTAATTTGTCCTATTTCAGATGGCAGGGAAATAAGCTCAAACTAGCAATTCTTCTGCAGCAATCTAAATCAGGCATGGGATATGAACTAATATAAAGTGAGGGTAATTAATTAGCTTCAGTTAATTGTGATTTTTATCACGCTGTTGAACTATGCTTAACTACAGGATGGAAGATTAATTTGCACAGCCATGTCAATACAAAATATTATAATAAATTCAAAATTAGCAGCTGACAGAGCTGGTGTAGCAAATTAGCTGGATCTGGGTAATTGTAAAATGTGGTAAATTTACTGCTTGCATGGTTTTCTCTGTGAGACTTTTTAGTTAATTCATATCACTTCATCTATGGAAATAGTGTTGAGTTTAATAAATTGCATCTTTATTAAAATAAAAAAATGGAAAACCTTTTAGGGAACATACATTTGTTCTTTTAGGAGGGGTCCCATACATGCTGGGACTAGTAATCTTCAAGTGACCTTTTCCAGTAGAAAATATCCTGGCTGAAAATTATAGGCTGATAGTGTACAGACATTATTATGGTGTAGAATTACAGGCAATTAGAAAGTATGATGTGTGAGGTGTCACTTTGCCCTCTAGGATATTAGTCTCATTATAGTTAATGGCAGAGCTTTTCATGTCTCATAGCAGTAAAATATGCACCATGTGCCCTGAACAAAGTAAATCCTAGAGTAAGTAACTCATTGGAGGTGACATTTTGTTTGCTGTCAGGTTTCATTTATGAAGTGTTCAAGTGCACAATGTCTCATTATAAAATTATCTCTGAGTCTGAGCGTATATTGTTCAGTAATCTGTATGTCTGTATGAAATCGATTCTATGCAGCAGTTCACTTCAGTATTTGCTGTTTTATTTGAAGGCTAGGTCAATTGGTAACCTCTTAACTGTCACTCTCATTTTTAGGGAACAGACACCAACTTAAATTGTTATAAATTTTAGAATAGATTTTGAAAAACACTGTTTGGAAGTTAGTCGGGCCGACACCAACAACAAATGTGTAACCTATCAGCATTAGGGGGCGTAGCTATAACAGTCGAGGAGAGAGAACGAGCAAGAGGGAGATTTGGAAAACAAAAAACAAAACAAAAAAACAGAGATAGGACACAATACAAAAGCGCTCAAAAGAATATCCCTGGAATGAAGGTTTATGACTGGGCAAGTGCTTTAGGACCGCATTAATATTAGAAAAGCTTTCCAGCACTGGAGAGCTAAGTGGGAAGGCCTGAAAACAGACGCGGAGGCTGCTTTGATTCCGCTTCTCATGCAAGTAACACTGGGTTTTTGATTGTCTGGAGCTGCTGTGCTGTCGGCGACTAACAACGAACACTTTGTATTTACTCTCATGTACTGTAAGTTCATTTTTTGTGCTTCCTTGTTGTTCGATTATCAACTGTGCTTTATTTTTTGTGAAGCATTTTGTTGCGTGTCAGCTGTGACATTCATTCTTGTATTGCACGTGTAACAGTGGACAGATAGTGAGAGTTGTGCACACTGACGACCGCTAGAGAATGCAGTGTTTAGCGTTAGTGTTAGTGCACTTGCCTTGCGAGTGTAAAATGTAAAAATATGATTTCTTATAATTTATATAAAATATAAATTTTTCAAAACGGTTTTACTTTAAAACTGCAAGAAAATCAAAGCCAAAATCTAAAATCGAATCAAGTTGTATCTCAAATTTTAGGTTGATATCTCAAAAATTGAGCTTTCAGTAAGATTTTGTTTGAGCGCAGTACCAAACTTTTCTACCATCCAGGCTCCATTTGTGACCATATAGACTCTTCCATTTTCATATAGCCTATGGTTTGAGTGACCTGAACCCTTTATTTCCATAATGTTCATACAATTCATGAAACTGACATCCTAATCAGAAGTAGTATGGGTAGAATGGCAATATTTGGTTTGAATTCAACCTTTAACAAACATATAAAAGACATGCAAAAAGAACAAGATTTTTCTTTTTCATTGCTATTTCAAAATAAATGTCTGAACATGCCTTATGAGTATGAATGTTTTCATCAAAAACCAGAATTTCTTTTCGACTGAAGAAAGAAGGACATGGACATCTTGGATGACATGGGGGTGAGTAAATTATCAGGAAATTTTAATTTGAAAGTGAACTAATCCTTTAAGGGGTTACAGGTTAATTATTTTGGAATCAAACAACTCATTCAGGTATCCAAACTTTTCCCAGAACAGCTGAAATTTGGACTTAATACAAAAAATTGTGGCATGAAAAAAGGTTTGTGAATGTTTCTTGCCATTTTCACCAGATGTGGTCTAAACAGGTGTCCAAAACTTTTCAGTTAATCACAACATATTTGATATTTAACAGTTATTCTTGGCACATTTTTGGACCAGTGAAACATGGTAGGAGGGACTACCTGGAATGATTTTGCAGAAGTAGAAGCCAAAATGCCCTGTTTCTGGTCATGGTAGCAGATTTTAAAAACTTTATTTAGATTTTTATTGCAGAGAAGGCTTGTTTTGGATCCATTGTGTGCAAACTGTTAAACAGATAATTAGAAGCATTTTCATATCAGCACTGTTCCAAATAAAATGTTTTCTCCATTGTTTGTTTGAAACTCACTTTGCCAAAAACGTAATTCGGTAGTTTTCCCCATCAACTCTAAATTGAAATAGCAGACATGCTTCCTTTATAAGTCTTATGCTAGACACTGTATGGTAGTCACTAAATATGAAAGTGGTCATTTTGTTGTATTACCAATAATAGCCTCCAGCAATTATAACCTTGTAGACAATTGTGGTGGTGCTACCACTAGCTACAGCAATTATAGACCATAAAAAAATCATGTTTCACGTTGTTGAGACAGAATCGCCATTAACCTAATTCATAAAAAGCTTTTACAGTGTGTCCTAGATACAGTTCTATCTAGGGGAATGACAAGCCTGACTTGACCAGTTGTTTTCTTAGTAAAGAGGAATCCTCGAGTGGTTCAGTATCTAATGAAAATGCATGCCTGTGATTTGGGAAAAGACAACTCATAAGGCTGTTATAATGTATAGATGGAGGAAAATGGGTAGCACCTCAATCATTTATCAGACTCTCCTCATTATCATGCTGATTGGTGTCATTCTTTCCATCTATGTTGTGTGACTTTCTAATGAGCATTCAAAGAAGTCCTCTGAGATGGAATGGAGCCCCGATACATTTGTACCTCAGACTGTTGAATTTTGCTGTGCTTGAGTGATGTGTTGTGAATCTATCATTACGAGATTCCCACTTGTTAATATGACTTTGTTTAGTCATGCACTCAGAACTCAATATCTTAATACAATACTTTAACTTTTAGTATAGCATTATACTTTAGTATAGTATATAGCATAAAACATTTAGTATAGAATTTTACTATCTGCCATTGATTGACATTCATATTGGCATCTAAATAATAACACAATGCATGTCCAAAACAGCCATAAGATTAAAATATTGTTGGTTTATTGGTATTGGTGAATTGTAATTTCTATGCATCCCTAATAAGCATGAAGACTTAAATGTTGGTTTGTTTGTCAAAACTGAATTGTAATATCCAGTGAGCAGTTTGTTAAAGAAAGATTACAATGCTGATTCTCTCAGGTAATGGAAATATCATCCTGTTTAGGCTGATCCATTGCACAGGCTGAATGATTGGGATGCTGTATCACATATCCGAGGCTGTTCAACATTATGTGGCACATTTCTTCAACAAGCAGGAAAATAAGAACACTCTCTCATAATGATTTGTTTGCAAATTCACTGATGCTCAGCAGCAAATAAAATTATAAAATATGGGACTATCAATTTACAGCTTGCAGGGGATATTGTGTATTAGGTTTAATGACTGAAGTTATTGCCTTTCTGGTATGGTGAGGTCTTTTGTGTGGCATGACCCAAATAGGTAACTGTTGGACTGTATACTCTGGATTCTGACAAACAAAATAGGCAAACATTTTGTTACTGACCTAAAGATTTTTGATAGTGCAGATGCTTTAGTGACTATTTATAATTTTTATATTTATATATTTTTTCTTGGCATTGTTGTGTGAACCTCCACACTCCACAGCCAGAATCTTGCATGCAAAAGTTTGATTTATGACAGCCATTTGACAATGAGGATGTGATAACCTCTTAGAAAATACAGTATTAATTCCAAACGTTATATTAGGGATTTGTTTTGGGGCTATTTAAATCTATAATGCTGTGGTAATTTACCCAGTAAAGCTTTTAAGATGAAAATTAACACACGGGTTTTCCTCCTTAAGCACAGTGAAGTCCATTGTGTCATTTCATATAAAATGTGTACGGACACTTGCACCAGTTACAAACCATAAAGCAGCATGATAGACTGCATCCAGGTTTTTTTTGTTTTGTTTTTTACATTCAAAGGCGTATGCATATAAATTACATCACCATAGTCCAATACTGACAAAAAGGTACTTTGTACTAATTGTTTTCTAGTAATAAAATAAATTTTTGGTTACACTATATTTTAAAGTGTCGTAGTTACACTCAAATAAGTACTGAGTAATATTAATGAAATACATGTATTTACTAGAGTTAGTGTTAGGGTTTGTTTTCATTAATCATATTTACATAATCATTGTTTCAAAACACAAGATTGTTGTGATATGTAATAACAACATTTGGTTTGTGTTGGGTTTCGATGTTTTATGGGGACATTCAATAGACGTAATGGTTTTTATATTGTACAAAATATTGTATCCCCTATACCTACCCATCACAGAAAACCTTTGATATTTTAGAAAAAAATATAATTCTGTATGATTTATAAGCTTGTTTATAATAA
>RJVU01053643.1:758969-778785 GCA_003731715.1 Anabarilius grahami | reverse complement strand
CATAACGTAAAAAGAATTTAATACTTTTGGTTATTTGTTTTGGATATTGCAAACAAGGTAGAAACTATATCTGTAGAATCTGTATCTATAAAAATCTAGAGATGTACCAAATGATTAATTGATTAACCATTAAGATCAGTTGGATTAAATAATAGACAAATGTATTAAACTGAACGAGAAGAGATGAAAATGAAAAGTTTGATAGTAATAGAATTATGAAAGGCAGTTACTGTGAATGAAACATTTATATAGATGAAACACTTATTTTGTGTAGTGAAAAGGATACTGTGTGATTTTGTGTATTGTTCTAACACAATTGAAAATATGCTGAAATGTTTGAAAAAAGTGCACTTTTGATGATCTGTTGTGATATTAGTACTCAGAGTTTAGAAATTTTTCCAATTGCTTGTGAAAATTGCACCAAAGCAATTAAAAAAAACTCTCAGCAAAACAAAGACAATGTCTGAAAAGACAATGACTTTGTTTTAGTCCTACAGCAGTGTAACAGCTTAATGAGATGCTGATGGTGGACGATAGCATCCTATTACTGTAAATTCAGCAGTGCTGTGAAGATGTAACTTAAATACAGACAGTTCAAAGCACTTTGGTTTACTGATCGACTCAATCCATGTGCAGTTCAATGCTGTTTTAACATAAATCACAACTCCCCCTTCTTTGAATATGAATATGGTTGAAAATTTAAATGAATACATTTAAATGAATATGACCTGATCCACTACTGTATTTAAAGTCATATGGGTTTTCAAGTTGTGTTGGTTTAGGGCCTGGGTTAGGGTGGATGTTACCTGATAGCAGCAGAAGACTCAATAATACTTTCTTAACTGGAGCAGTTCTCTGTCTTTGTCTGCAAGCAGCCATAGAAACAAACTGCCCCGCGCCATTGTCCCACTCCACCACTGCACGTGGAGTAGCCGCCGGTGTTAGGATCAACTGGGGATCATGTTAACTGGGAACACAGATTACCATAGATTAAAAACCTGTAATATTCAGTTAATATAGATAAAAACACAAACCAACTCATTTACACCTGTGAAATGTTATCCAATTTCTTTGGGAATTTAAATCTTGGCGGTTTTTACAACCAGAGGCTGCGCAATGTTGTGGCATCTTGGAAAACTCATTGACGACGTTGACAGTTCCAAGATGGCGGACAAGTCAATTTGTCTGGAGCGGTCGAATGTAGCATCTATGTATAGACCTTTTGCACCTATAAACAAGTGCGCAGCCATCTTTTGAAATTTGAATTGAACTTCCATTTTTGCGGTAGCTCTGTATATTTCTATGTAATCGCTGTCGAAGAGTTCTCATGTCATATATATATATATAGGCTATATGTGTGTGTGCATTTTGTTGTGAATTAAAAAATGCATTTGTTAGAAACTTTTGATACTCTACATTAAATCAAAACTTCTCACTCTACAGCTGGTTGCCACACACTCCCCCCCTCGAAACTGTGGTGATATGGGTGTGTTTCATGACCCTTAAAAAGTAGCAATCCCATGGGAAAACAAACAAACAAACTAAAAAGTGTTGAACTGTTTTTGAATTTCTAAATGGCGTACACGGTGCAGACTAGACCTACAAATCCAACATCTCATTAGCAGGAATTTACTCTGAATTTACCATTCTTTCTTTCATAGCTAAATGGTCGTGTTAGAATGCTAGTTATGTAATCACCATAATCATGCACATAATCATCACATATTTACATGTATTAGCATCAGCTATGACTGCTAAGATTTTGCAAGTCCCTAAAAGTTTAGCAGTGAGCCTAGGCTAAATTAGAATCGTTATTCTGATGTGTCTCTTTATGAATAGTGGGTCAGTACACCAGAAGGCACATGGAACATTTGGTTCTTTAAGTTCCACCATGTACTTATTTACAGTTGAATGCCATTGTATGTATCCTCAGTCTCATCTTATAAAGGTTCATAGGGGTTTTTACAGTAAATAAAGGCTGACACTAACTGAATCATGATAAACCTGCTCTAAGTGATTGATTTCCTATAGATCAAACTATGTGTTAGACGTGACATGAAATGCTCCTCACTGTGAAGTGGAGCGTAACTGCACAGGGATAATTGTTTACTTCGCAGCTTGTGTGTGTTCGGCAGGGATTAGAGAACTCTCGACAATTGCTGAGTCCAACCACCTGTTTCAGGCTTGTTTTTGCTTAGCTGTTCCGAATAAAGCCTCCTGTTGTCAGCAGAGTTATGATTCATGAACTTCACTCGATTCAGCATTTAATGCCTTTTTTAAGCAGCATTCATTGTGCCAGAGTGCATTGTAGAGAGCCAGAGAATGTCATAAATGTTGCTGAATTGTAGATTTTATAACGATGACAACGTAATTTGGAATGGACAGTTTGTGATAACTTAGGCTTAATGAGACTGTTGTTGTTGCTAATTAGCAGAACATAACTGGAGCAAAATGACTTTTAGAACTCATTTTGTAAGGATCTTCAAACAATTACCACTGTATATGAAGGATATAATTTGAGGAAAACGGTAAGATTTGCACGTTTCCTTTTTAAAATACTTCAGTGAAGCGCAGAGAAAGACAATTGTATTTACACTGCAATAAATAAGTAGGCATATCCTTTTACACTAAAAAATATAGCCTATAAACTTCCTAAAAGACATGTTCACCTTATCAGCAAAATCATAAATTTGATTCGAATTGTTTAAAACAATTAAAATACTATTTGGCCAGTGGAAATGAATGAATCGACCCTATTCTAAAATCTTTATCTTAAGTATTTAATACAATTTAGTTTTTATGCATATTTTGATTTATTTATTCTAAAACATAAGAATATTGGATGATTTTTAGCAATGTAATGTGTATGGCACAAATGTTAACCATGGTGTCACGTGGATGGGAACATGAATGGAAATTATATGCAGATGAGGTTATGCATAGTAAAACTAGGCGTCATAAGCTCCATATATGGTGATTTCGGGGAGGAGACAGGGTGGACATGCACGTACGCACAATCTTCCACTGACTGGGATTTAGCGCATACGTACACTTTTAGGATGAAATCTACGCAAAGTTTTATAAATGAGACCCCTGATCTCCATGCGTTTTTATTTGTTATGGAACAACGTGAAAACTAGACACAAACAGAAACAACAAACACAGTTTTACACTCAACACCACTAAACCACAAATCAAATAAAGGATGTGCAAAATATTAACATTTTTATCGTGTTTGCCTGGTAACCAGCAGTAGAATGATCAGGAGCACTAACGTGTGTCTGAATTCACAAATCGCCATACCGTTTGGCGCCAATACTTCCAGGTTAAAGGTGCAATATGTAATATTTTTGCAGTAAAATATCCAAAAACCACTAGGCCAGTGTTATATATTTTGTTCACTTGAGTACTTATGCCGCGTTCCAGGCAACCCGTAACCCGTGTTTTTCCAACCTTCTACCCGTGAAAGTGCACTGGAACAGCAGTCAAACCCGTGACTTCCCACCCGTGAACTCGTACTAGATCGATGTACTCCCAGTTACGGGTTCTGACGTCACATAGCCCGCGAAACAACAATGGCAGCCCCTACGGATGCGGTGTTTATGCAAGTGCACGGTAAAATAACAGGTATAACAGCTTCTCTTGCCTTATGCGCCATTTTCCTCCTCTGTTTCCCTCAAATAAGCAAGGAGTATTACCTTTGGCGATAGAAATAATTGTTAATGAGCATAAGTCCTGTATACGGTCTGCCATGTTGGTTTGTTTACACTTTTACGCAGTTTGGCATGACTTTCCTGGAACGCTACAAAGTCGTGAGTCGTGATTTGAAGTTGTGACTTACGGGCTCTAAAACCTGCCTGGAACACAGCATTACATATCCCAAATGTTTCCAGCTATTTGTAAGTCGTGAGAAAATTACAATTTTAACCAAGACTCCGGGACGTGTGAGGAGTCGCCTGTCAATTGCGTCATACCCGCGTTAACCCTCGGTCTGCCTCGGTTTCCGGTTTTATTTTGTAGAAACTATGGAAACACCAAAGACCCTTTAATATATTACACGTTTTAATAGACAAGGGAACAACTGTTTTGATATATTTATAGACAGAAAACGAATTATTGTTATATAGCTCAACACGTTTAGTCTTATTGTTTAAATCTAATTTTCTTGATTTTTTACGAGTACCATGTTTTACCATGCTTTACCATGCCTCAGAGAAAAACACTATTTTGTCAAGTAGCTAACATAGCATAATCAGATGCAGCTTTATTTTTAGTAACAGTAATACAGAATTTTCTCCATCATACAATACTTTTTAAAATGAATTGCATGCCATTTATCAACACAAGCCATCCAGCGTTTAATATGATATTCTAAAATCGATCTATCTTACTGCAGTGCGTCTCAAACAAGTGTCTCACAGCAGCCACCGAACGAACGCTCAAGAGTAACGCTATAACATCATTTTCAACACACTCAAATGTATCTAATATGATAAACAGAGCTGCGTTACCTCATACTCATGACCGGAAAAGCGGAAGCGGCGCTGGCGACTGTGGCATAATAAAAGTCCCGCTGCTCGCGGCATGTGTTGTGCAATCGCTCCAGTGGCCTCATTCACCCCCACAACACAAGGTCCTGCTCTGCTTCACACTACTGTAATGTTAATAATCGCATCCATGAATATGATTTCTTCCCGAGTCCTATCCCTATTCTTTTGCACCATCCGTTGATGTGAAGACAACATGTCCCAAGATTCCGTGCTCAAACTTGGCGTCATCAAGCTACGCCTTTGTTTTGAATAGGCTTCTAGTGACCTCTAGCGGACAGAATTCTTACCTACTGTACCTTTAAGTAAATCAGGAAGAGTCACATGACATTTGGCTGGTAGACAAACTGAGTTCAATAAAGTAATAAAGTACAATACTAACAAAATTATGAAATTGACACTTACAAAGAAACACATATATTTAAATAAATGTCCATAAAGATTATGAAAATAAAGAAATAAACATTAACCTCTTGAAATCAATAATATCATGCGTAACCCACAGCTGACCTACCAGAGTCAGCTACATAAAGTGTTATCATATTATTATCAATGTTGAAAACAGTTGTGCTGCTTAATATTTTTTTGAAAGCTAATACATTTTTTCAGGATTCTTTGCTGATTAGAAAGTTCCAAAGAACAGCCTTTATTTCATATTGCTAGACTTTTTTTTTGTAACAATGTAAAAGCTTTTATTTATACACACACACACGCACACACGCACACACACATGTTCGTTTTTGTGAATTGTGGGGACATTCCATAGGCGTAATGGTTTTTATACTGTACAAACCGTATTTTCTATCCCCCTACACTACCCCTATCCCTAAACCTAACCATCACAGGAAACATTCTGCATTTTTACATTTTCAAAAAAACATCATTTAGTATGTTTATTAATCCATTTCCCTCGTGGGGACCGCTGGCTGGGCCCCACAATGTAGGTGATCTCAGGTTTTTATTACATCGTGGGGCCATTTGGTCCTCACGATGTAATATAAACAAGAACACACACACACACACACACACACACACGTATTACTGAACGTAAACTTTTGAATGGTATGTATTATATTGTTGCCCTCAGAATGTGTAATTTAATTGTAACTCAATTCTGGATACAGTTGTTTTTGTGTTTTATTTATTTATTTATTTATGACAGTGCTTATTGGCTGATGGTTGCACAAGAACATGCACAGTCCCAAGCCCTTCACTGGTGTCTGTTCTGAGCTGTGACATGACAGGCAGCAGATAGGGAAAAAATATAATTTTCATGCTTTTAAGAGCCCTCCAAAACAATCCGGCCTCCATTTAGCATTGTTTTTACCCTGCTGTCCACGATCCTATTATAACAGACCTGCAGCCCATTTTTGGGCCATGACCCTTCGAGTGAGAACCACTGTAGTAGGATATTTGTAGCATGAACAGTTTCATGTTGCTATAAATGAGGAAGAAGGTGGATCTCAAGCTTAATTTTATGGAGTGATTATATGTTTTTTATTTTTGATATACTGGTAGATCATTCAGTTTAATTTTACAATATTTACATAGCATAAGAAACCTCATAGCCGAATGGATGTGTAAACTGGAGGCCTTGATGATGAAATCCTAGCATTAAAAAATTATATCTGCATTAAATTATGTAACGTTCTGGGTAGCGTTTCCCAAAAGCATCATTCGCTTAAGTTAATCGTTGCTCCATTGCCACCAATGGAGCTACGATCAACTTAGGCTTACGATGCTTTTGGGAAATGCTGCCCTCCATGTTATGTTTTTTTAAAAAACATATTTTAGTCTAGAATATTTCAGCAGCACACTTTCATTGGAATACCCCGGCAATGCATAATAGGTTACTGCTTTGCATTAATTACCCTATTATGTCATAACTCAGTTTAAGAAACCAAAAACATGCCTAAATATTACAATTTGGTTAGCTTTGCATGAAACACATTAGTTTTGTTATTTGCGCGTATCAGTTTTAATTTGTATTCATTTGCATGACAAGCCCAATAGAGGTTCAATAGCCCCCACCACTTGTACTTGCCATTTAAAGCACGGCTTTGATTAATCTGCTTCAAAGTACATGGTGAAAAAGAAACAGCTATAAAAGAAACATAGGTTCAGAGTGGTAAAGGACCTTAGCAAGGGTCAATGAGGTCTAATATACCAGGAGAGCGCTATCTGTTAGCATTCCCATTCATCTCAATGGCTGTAAATGCCATGTAACTGAACGCTCTTAGAAATCCTTGCAGCAGACAAGCAAAAACAAGTCTACTTCATGCTATAAAAAGCCTTTCAGAAAACAGGCTCTGCTATAATATGTTGAAATGTTTGCAGTTGCCCAAAATGTGTGTTTGCTAAAGATGTAATTTAATCAGAATGTATGGCTACTGTGAGATGCATAAAAATACAAACTGATCAGAAAGTTAAAAAGAATAAGCTATAAGCTCTACATTAGCTGTAAACATGAATTGTGTGCATAATAAGAGATTGAACTTTACCAACAAGTAAGCCTTGGGCTGATTTTGTTGAGGTAATTCATTCATGCATTGCATGACCAACCTGCAGAAAGCCCCACAGCTAAAATAAAGGAAGCGGAAGCCTCTTTCCCTTCTCCATTCTTAAGAGTGCAACGTAAATGACAACGTCTACTCTGAATAAAAGACTGCACTTGATGAATTAACTCAATAACCTTGCATTACCTTTATGAGTGCGCATTCTCCCTTTTGACTCCACACTAATGAGAAACCTATACTCTGATGCATGAATATTCATTAAAGCATAAGTGTCTACATAGAGACATACAGAGCAACTAGATTTTTAATATTGTCTGAAGAAAATGTTCAGGTTGGCTGTTGTGTTTTAGGTGCTTGCCTTTGCAAAACTTGCTCCTACAAAGCAGGGCTCCAGACTGCAACTAAATAGTCGCATTTCGCGACTTTTCTTTCTGCCAGTGCGACCAAATTTTGTTAGAGGTTGCACTGGTGCGACCACCACATTGTACAACTGAGGCTACATCCACAGGAAGCCAGAGCTTTCCCTATCCGATCTTTTTTTTTCTCATCTCAAGAAATATCTGCGTACACACGAAACCACTGAAACCGACTCAAAACGATTTAGTATACATGCCAGACCAGTATGTGATAGGTTCTAATAGGCTCGGTAGCTTCTGCGGCACGAACACAAGCATGTTGTCTGCTATTGTTGTTTTGTGCTGTTAGCGGTGTCTGACTAGGGTCGACACGTGGGGTGATGATATCGTTTCACAAAATTTACGGATTGGCTGTACACACGAAAACACAAGGATTTAGATTTATCCACTCTGGGACCTGGTTTAAAAAAATTGTGGTTTCACCTTCTGAAAACGCCGGATCCATCTGGACGAAACGCCTATAAGATTACAAAAGTTTTGCGTATTCAGTAAGAAAAGTCTCATGAAAAACAAAAACTTCTTCAAATTGTGACTGAATTACACAGAAAGCAAGTAAAGAGCACTCCTTTTATAATCACTGAAGTTGTCAGTCAGTTCAGTATGGTACATTTAATATGAGTAGAATATACAGTTTTCCCTATAAAAATTATGTTTTTGCACGTTACTGTTAATAAGTTAATTTTAAATGTTTGTAAATGCCGCTCCACACAAACACCATTGGTTTGGGTCGCTTACATCGTGCATTATAAACACAATATGTTTTGACCATCTTCCCAAAATTGTAATGAGGAGCACATATAAATCGCTTAGAAAAGTAATTGCACATATCTTTTCATGATTTGAAGTATCATTAATGTCTGTAGCCCACTTTAAATGTTGCATTACTTTAATGCTTCGAGGTGTTTTTTAAACTCCATAACTGCACGTACTATATGAGCAATATTAATAGTGATGTTTGCCTTAGCAAGTGCCACTAATGAAACACACTAATAAGCCAGCACCCCAATAGCTATTATAGGTAAATCCTGCTGCCTGTCAAGCCAAGTGAGCTGATAGAAATGGATGTGACACAGTTAGTGCTGTATGACATGAAGAATGAGCTAATTAATACTGGGTGTGAGTATATGTGTGTGTGTGTAGTTGTCATCTTGACAACTTGTACAAATTGACAGACGTTGCGGCCACCACAAACTCTTCATGGACTTCGCCTACACACACACACACACACACACACACGCGCGCTTGTGTCTCCTGGAGATCCCCCCTGTGGTGGTGATGGTGTGGAGGTGAAGAGAGATGACAGGTTGGCCCCTGATTGCCACTCACTGTAATCACAATAATTACAAAGGCCCTTTCACCATGGCCCAAAGGTGCTTTCATTAAACAGTAAGCCCACTGCAGTGGAGGAGGGACCACAATGAAAACATGAGCACTGACATTCCTAATGAGCCCATCACGAACACACATGCATGACGCACGTAGACAAACTCTTTGTTGATTTCCATGATGTGAAGCGTCTGACATTGGAGGAGTCGTAGTGAATGGTTTTAAGTGCAAAATTGGTGCGTGGGAATACATGAGCATGATGCATGCGCACAGCCAACTGCCATTGTGTCTTTGTTTTATTTGTTTTATTTTGTCATCTAACTCTTGTAATCATCTGTAATATATATCATCTGTATATAATACACAATTCCGTATAGTTCGTACCCAAAAATAAAAATTTCATCCTTTGTCCATGAACACTAATGATGTCACCCCATGTGACTGTAATAAAAATAAAAAAAAACAATTCCCCTATTACCAACAGGCAGTGTGTGCTTTGTATGTGAAAGTTAATAAAAATATATACACATATATGTTACATACATGATAGTTTGTTGTTTTTGGAGCTTGACAGTCCCTAGTCACCTTTTGCTTTCAATGTATGGAAAAGAGCAAGTGTCAATGTTCTGCTAAACTTGTGTGTCTTCCTCTGAAAAACTAAATTACAGTATATGGTTTGAAATGAGTAAATGACAGAATTTCATGTTTGGATGATCAGTCCCTTTAAACTTCAATGTATCCAAACTGTCTTTCAAGACCAATTATTCTATTAAACAGACAAGATAGAGAGAAAATCTATCTGAGAGGCTCTTAGCTCATCTTCAGAAATGTCACCAAATCAATCAATACCGGCTTTTCTTATTGCTGAAAGACTGATGTTTCATCCTCAAAGGAAATGTAAAAAAAAAACGATGCATCCACTGACTTTCCTCCCAGCAATATCCTTGCAGGTGTCAATGTAGGCATGCTTTGCCAATTTGGATTCCTCTGATAAGGCTTTTAAAATATCAGAAGGGCTCTTTTGATTAGAGGACTGATTTCGGGAATCAGTACATCAGTCACTTAGAATTTTCATAAAAGGATGACTTGCCTAAATTGAATTGCATGGTGTTTTTGGATTTCTAATGGCAGAAACCTAAAAAATGTACAGGGCTGGCAGAGCCGTGACAAGTAAATAAATAGTTTGGGAAGGACAGCAACTGCTAACACTGTGACAAGGTTGTGACAATATCTGATATGAGAGGTGCCATTTGTAATGAGTCCAAGTGTTGTTGTTTTTTCCATAAGGCAGAACACACTGATACATTCTCTGTTAAGCAATAGATCTGACAACATATATTAAAAGATTTTAAATGTTTTTGAAAGAAGTTTCTTATGCCCACCAAGGCTGCATTTATTTGATCAAAAATACAGTAAAAGATTAATTGTGAAATATTATTACAATTAAAATAACTTTTAATATTCCATTTGAATATATTTTGAAATGTAATTTATTCCATTTTCAGCATCAGTTACTCCAGTCTTCAGTGTCACATGATCCTTCAGAAATCAACAACAATCCAACCTTCTCCGTTAACTTTGTATTGCATGAAGCTGCCTCCTTTCATTTCTGACTTATAACAAAAAACAGAATAATGTCTAAACACTGCTATGTGACAGGGTATACTGCAAACAAGCTAAATATTAAGCTACCGAACTGTAAAAGCCAGCCTTTAAGGAGACAAAAGTGGATACAGGCAATAAGACGTGAAGCATCAGCAGGAAGAATGAGGAAATTTTGGGATCCTGGCACTCAGCATGCCTCAGTATGCCTACATGTGCAGTAAACATTTTGTGACTGGTAAGTCAAATATCCAAATGTCAGTTTTATATATTCTATTTCCTGTCGCCGATTACGTTCCCCTCCAGTGGGCGTAGTTCTCAGAGTAAAAGACACGTTGCGCTCTGTCTCAATTGCCTGTATCCACTTTTGTGTCCTTAAACGCTTGTTTTTTTGGGGTTGACAGCTTATAAAAACTTCTGTGTTTTTGGTTATGGTTTTTTAGCTTGTTTGCTGTACACTCTGTCACATAGCAGCTTTTAGACATTGTTCTGTTTTTTTTTTTGCGAGCTTCACGCAATACGAGATGGTTGCTAGAAAATACTTTTTCTAGACTATTGCTTAAAAACTTGTACAAACATCCTAACAAGCATGTAAGACATGCTGCTGCGACAATACTGATCTACCTGGCAAGACTTGTGTACTGCTGCAAAAAGCCATGCTAATTTTGTGTGTGCTCTCTCTGCGTTCCTGGACCAGCTTGACTGAAGAGCATAACACTAATGGACTGACTCATTATACATACCTGGTCAGCTTGGCCAAAAGGCTTAAATAGCTTTTGTCTTGATGCGCACTCAGACTGGGATAGCCTAGAGCTTATTTAACTAGTTATTTAGTCTATAGCGTACCCCTAAGCTTTATTTTAACTAATGATCTAAGATAGCTGTGTTTGCATGAATTGGATTTGGCTAAGGCTTGTCTAAAAATACACTACTAAACATGTCCTGGCTGAAGGCCAAAGCAAAAAATTCACAAAAACATGTTGCGGTCGGTATTTCAAACATGAACTGCTTAAACAGCAGGAAAATCCCAGCTATTTAAGCAAGTCTCATAGTCTGTCATTTAAAATCATTCTCTCAGTTTCAAACACTGTCCCACTGTTTAACTTGGAAATTGTTGGTATGCTGCTAATAGCTTGAAGTCAAATACCCACAAACGGTGAATGTGAACGGTTATATAAAACAGTGTTTCTGATCGACTATGTAGTTGCTTTTATCTCAGCAGATTGCCTGAATCGCTCATCATCTCAGCTTCCTGTCTTCTGTCATCCCAAATCCTGCTATCCAGGTGCTGTCCAAAAATAAGTAATTGGTTTCCCCCTACAGGCTGCCAACCTAAGACGCACAAAGGACTAATGAAATCACCTAAAAACAGAGAGGGCCCCGGAGGTTGTTTCTATAAATACAAAGAAAAGGCGTACATGTTTGACATACTAATTTTCCACCGGCACATCCAGGATTGGTTTGAGTCATTAAAAAAATATATATATATATTGTGCAGACAGTGAGTGGGGACAGAGGAAGTGGAGGTCTTTATGTTAATGACTTTGTACCCTGGCCTTTGCACCTGTATCATATTTTTCAGGACTATATTGTGTTGGACAGTGCACATTGTTTGATAGCATACAATGGTGTCTAAGTCTGAGACCACTTGTGCAAATGATTTGATCCATAATTTGAGAATGTAGAGCTTCTTGTGCTTCAATGGAAGCGAGAACATCTGAACCTTTGCATAAAGGAGTTCATATGATCTGTATCATGTTATTGCTTATTTGATTAGTGACCTAGAAATAGCCCTATATGGACTTTAGACTTTAATTTGTTTAGAAGCTTTTTTTCTGGGTTTAAATGAAAAATGCGTTTTGGTGTGGTCTCTGACTTTTGAACTCTACTGTTTATGTCTCTGTCTGAGGGTTTCAGTGTTTATAATGGCTTAAAATCCACATTTTCTTATCTGACTGTTGATATTAACCTTACATTCCATCAGTTTCAGTTTTTATATTCCAATTGTTTGTTCATTTGTTTAAGTATTATTCAGAATTGTCATGATTCATTTTGACAAAGGCCAGCAATTAAAAACCATACGTCCACAATGGTTCAGGCTGGTGGTGGTGGTGGTATAATGGTGTGGGGGATATTTTGTTGGTACACTTTGGTCCCCTTAGTACCAATTGAGCATTGTTTAAACTCCACAGCCTATCTGAGTATTGTTGCTGACCATGCCCATCCCACCACAGTGTACCTATCTTCTGATGTTTACTTTCAGCAGGATAACATGTCAAGTCACAAAGCTCAACTCATCTCAAACTGGTTTCTTGAACACGACATTGAGTTCACTGTACTCAAATGGCCTCCACAGTCATCAAATCCCAATCTAATAGAGCAACTTTGTGTTGTGATGGAACGAGAGATTCACATCATGGATGTACAGCCAACAAATCTGCAGCAACCGTGTGAAGCTATCATGTCAATATGGAACAAAATCTCTGAGGAATTTTTCCAATACCTTGTTGAATCTATGCCATGAAGAATTAATGCAATTCTAAAGGCAAAAGGGAGTCCATCCCGGTACTTGCAAGGTGCTTACCTAAAATAAAACACTGAACTGAGATTCTATGTAGTTATGTGTGACAACTAGCCCCAGTCTCTCATATTATTTAGTGTGGAAGAAAAAAACACGAGAAAAATCTAATAGTGACATATTATGCAGTCCAATGCAGACTTGATGGTATTGCTGTTGAAGTAGCAAAGAGAAAGTCTTTAGTGCCCTTGTGTGCGAGGGTCCGGTCTGCTCAGCTGGAGACCACTAATGTTTTTCCTTCTTACACACACACACACTCACACACACACACACACACACACACACACACACACACACACACACCCACACATATCTTTGTTAATTATCACCAACGTCATGTCTTGTCATCATTTTGTTTACTTGTGTTCCTGTGAAACAAAGCCTTGACCTATAAAGGTCATTGTTGCCACTGGACAGAGTAATTAGAAGAAACAAATGTTTCACAATGATGGAGAAGCACAGGTTCCTATGAGTGATGCCGATTCAGAAGACCAACAGAATCTGGATCCAGTTGTCTCTAAAGAGGTCTGCAGAAAACTCTCTTATTCCTATTTCTCTTTTTTTAAGGCATACACAAAAAATGTAAGGTCCAAAAAGGGAGACAACAGTATGGCACATTTAAATATACAGAAAAAACAAACAAATAGACAGACAGACAGACAGACAGACAGATATAGATAGATCGATTTGAAATGAGCAAACGTTATTAATACATTTCAGTGTTTGAGCCAGGAGACCATTTTAAACCAACTATAAAGCCAGCAAAGCCATATTTTTTGGAGGAAAACACTAGAACTATTTATAAACTGTATTCTAATTGGCCTATTGTGCACTAACCTTAATTGGCAATCAATCAGTAAAGCTATAAAGGTGTGCAAATTTGGAAATGCAGACTGCGCCTTGCTGATAAAATCCATCCATTATAGTCTACCGCATGTACTGACTGTTAATGTCACACAATGTGCACGGCTGATATTCTTCGTTTCATAAGACCTGCTGTTAATTGTAAAATGATGTGGTCAGAGGGGACACTCATTTAATCTTTTGAGTGCTCATACCTCAGCACAATGAATGCTATTATATCAAATGGTATATTTAGTAAATGTGCCATTTTTCATTCTGTTCACACAGCAAAACAATCCACAAGCCTCGTCTGAGAATAGAAAAAGGTGGTGGTTTATTCTTTCATTTTAATGTTAAGCAGCCAGCAAGCTGTGGCCCCAGTGTCCCATGTTACATGCACACAGCAACACTGGCAGGCCATGTGAAATAACAAATTTGAAACAGGCCTCTCACTAGGCATTTCTAAATTAATTTCAATGTATGTATTTATTGAAAGCATGATTGACAGGACCCAGCCTAGCATGCTGATAATTGTATTCCTGCAGCATGTATGCATAGTTTCACCCAACAGGGAGAAGTGTGGGAGGCTATTACGTTTATCGTTTAACTTCTATGGCAGAAGAAAATGAGTTTTATGCTATTTTTTGCACTCAAACAGAAATCTGCCAAACATAATCTGATCACACATCAGTCCAAACTTAGATGCAGAAATCATGTAAATTACAGACTTAAATCACTTTACTATGTAAATGCTACATGTACAATGTAGCGTACATGTAGCAAGAAAACGATTATAGTTACTATTTTATAGGTAGAAAAGAAATCATGCACAAAAGTGACTTTGAAAAATATCTACACTATATTGCCAAAAGTTTTGGGACGCCTGCCTTTACGTGCACATGAACTTTAATGACATCCCATTCTTAATCTGTAGGGTTTAATATGGAGTTGTCCCACCCTTTGCAGCTATAACAGCCTCAACTCTACTGGGAAGGCTTTCCACAAGGTTTAGGAGTGCGTTTCTGGGAATTTTTGACCATTCTTCTAGAAGCGCATTTGTGAGGTCAGGCACTGATGTTGGACGAGAAGGCCTGACTCACAGTCTCTGCTCTAATTCATCCCAAAGGTGTTCTATCGGGTTGAGGTCAGGACTCTCAAGTTCCTCCACACCAAACTCGCTTATCCATGTCTTTATGGACCTTGCTTTGTGCACTGGTGTGCAGTCATGTTGGAACAGGAAGGGGCCATCCCCAAACTGTTCCCACAAAGTTAGGAGCATGAAATTGTCCAAAATGTCTTGGTATGCTGAAGCATTAAGAATTCCTTTCACTGGAACTAAGGGGCCAAGCCCAACCCCTGAAAAACAACCCCACACCATAATCCACCCTCCACCAAACTTTACACTTGGCACAATGTAGTCAGGCACCGTGGAATATTTAGTAGTGAGGAAATTTCACGAATGGACTTATTGCACATGTGGCAACCTATCACGGTACCACGCTTGAATTCACTGAGCTCCTGAGATTCTTTCACAAATGTTTGTAGAAGCAGTTTGCATGCCTAGGCGCTTGATTTTATACACCTGTGGCCATGGAAGTGATTGGAACACCTGAATTCAATGATTTGGAGGGGTGTCCCAATACTTTTGGCAATATAGTGTATCTATCTATCTATCTATCTATAAGTTTATTCAAGTGTGCTATTAGTATACTTATTTTAAACTAAAATAAGAAAGTATACTTTCAGTCTACTTTTTATATACTTCTCAGAAATATACTTTATGTACTTCTGAGAAATATATATAATATTGCACTTAAGTATACTTGACTTATACTGGCAGAAAAGTCTAAGTATATTTGGCCTATACTTGGACTTTGTCTTTTGATCGAGATATACTTTAAAGTATATTTATAAAAGTATAGTATAAAAGTACATTGTTTGAAAATATTGATTTATAAAGAAAACAGATGTGTTCCTAATTCTGAGTATCTGAATTTTTGTGTAGGCAAGTCCACTGGTAGTGTACATAGGAATTTACTTCAAATCTACTTCACTCTTTCCTCACCATTGACTGAATTTTCAGGCTATACAATAGGGGGCGCTTTTTACGCATCTTCTGTAAGAGTACAGAATCTCCGGGTCAAAAGAAGAAGAAGCTGAACCAAGCGATAGAAGATCATTCACGCAAATATAAAATAAAACGATCATCAAACATTAAACAGCAAAAATCAAAACTGCCTAACGTTACTGAATGAAATGTCGACCCAGGATGAGCTTTAGGACTGTGAAGCTTTGGGGATGTTTATGGACTCGATCTACTCCACCTGTGCTGTGTTTGATCATTGTTCGGAATCCCATCCGGACATAGTCTTTGACAAAAATGCAATTTTCTCAGCCTTTTGTTTAAAATGTTTCCTTTTTTTTTTTGGGTAAGATTGTTATTCCTATTTCATTACAATGGCAGGCCATTTGCCAATTCAGCAGACATTACAAATATTCCATGTTATAGGTATTTATGGAATATACATGCTTGTCTGACAGATTTTGATAACAGAATGGATCATTTTGCATGTGGAGGCTCACACGATGAAGGAATGTTTAGAAGTTGTGAAAGGTTTAACAGTTTCACTGAGAATCAACTCATCAGTTTTGCATTTCTGTCACTTAAAAAAAATTCCTAGTATGTGCAAACAACATACCTGGCAATAAAGCTCTTTCTGATTCTGATTCTGATTCTGATTTAGATGTTGTGCAAATTGTAGACAATAACTTACTCTTTTGCAAACATGTGCCAAAACACATGCAAATTGCCTCAAAAAGAAATCCAAATCAAAAAGAAATCCAAATCTGATGTGAACAAGAAACTAATTGTTCAGATACCTGAACTCATTGTTTTGAGAAAAAAGTGTCATTCGAGAATTGTGATTGAGAAAAACTGTAACATTTACTTAATTTGGTGCATATTTGTGTGTGACTGTGGTCTTTTTAATGACACTGAATCTTGTTGTGGATATCTAAATCAAGTGGTGTCATTGACCTTTTATCATGTCGTCAAACAGCATTTTCACATGAAAAATAGACACGTTTATAGCAAAAATTTGACTTGTAGACTAGTCTTTAGACAGAGTTTTTTTTAATAGGGACAATTGGAAATTGGGCCTAATGGTAGTTAACAAAAGCTAACTGTACACAAAAATACTTCTGTATACTGTACTGATATAGAATTCTGATAAAGTAAACCGAACAGTACAGCACTATCTTACAATATCTTGAGTAGCACTTTTAAGGACATATTGTTTTCATTAGCAGCAGGTGCTCTATCCAAAGTCAAGAAACAACTGAAAATGGCTTTAACAACTCACAGATTGACTTGCAGTGAGAGTCAGGAAGTCAGAATAATCTGATGCCTTCAGGGAATCTAACAGCGGAACAAACTTGACTTTGTGCTCAGCTGCAGTAGGACATGAAAACAAAACAAATAAATTAATAAAAATCAAAGGTAGTGCTGAAATAGATGTTCATGCTGATATTCTAACACAAAGGCCTTTTGGTATTTCCCTGACATTTTCCTCATAATGACTGCTGGAAACTGTGGTATACTTTTTGAGCATGTTTTGACATGGTCTACAGTGCACAGTGGATTAAGAAAAGAGAAGATGTCAAAACGTATAAAAACACTGCCAAAATATTACACATTTCCTATGCTAAACACCAACATCTCAGTACGGTTAAACTATATTTTGCTACTTCGGATGAAGAAGATTTAATTTGAAATGTAATTCCACAGATGTATTTTAACTCTTTCCCTGCCATTGACAATCTATGTTTTTACTGTTATACGGTAGGGGGGCTATTACGCATTTTCTGAACGAGTACAGATTCTCCAGATTAAAACACAGGGGAAGAAGAAGAAGCAGAAACAAGCAATCGAAACATTCCCTGCATCCCAATGTGCATACTATCCACCCTATCCGCCCTAAATAGTATTGAAAATTACTAATGTCACATACTATTTAGGATGGATAGTATGCACATTGAGACGCAGGCATTGACTGCATCTGAAATTGCATACTTTCCTACTATATAGTAGGCGAATAACAGTATGTGACAAAATTAGTATGTCAGAATTCACAGTACTTATAAAAGAGTAGGCAAAAAGTACCCGGATGACCTGCTTCTTCTGGCAAGATTCTGACATGTGCATGTGATGGACACTTTACTATCCCATGAGGCCACAGGAGAGGATTTGTGAATGCCGGTGACACGATGCAACTGGTGCTGGTAGATCACACGATAAGGGCAACATGGCGAATGTAGTACGCCCAGATTACATTCATACTACATTCATACTGTAGAAAATACTTTATTAGTGGTCTTGAAGTATTTATTAATTCAAAATTACTACCTACTCAAGAGAGTATGAGATTTCGGACGCACCCATTGCTTATGCACATGTAAAATAATGCAATCATCAGACATTGGACAGCATATGAAGCAAAACTGCCTTACGTTACCGAATGAAATGTCAACCTGTGAAGATATACATTGTGCAGCTTTGGGGGTGTTGATGTATGCTGTTACAAACGAGTCTCCAGCACCAGATCTCCCGGATCGCCAGAGGGAGCTCTCGCCCGAATATTGACTTAATTTGAACTCCATTTCCCATGAACCCTCATACCTGGGACTGATTACGTTGCACCTGCCGCCAATCACACACACACACTCAGAGGGTGCTTCTCAATATCCCTCCTCATCTCCTCGCTCCTCCGTCCTCCATCCTATGACCCGGAAACCGTTTGAGTTCAGCCATCTTGAAGGACATCTCAATTCTCTAATTGCACCGCGAGGAGGCGAGGATCGAGGAGTGAGGAGGCTTCTTGAGGAGTCTTGAGCGAGGATACAGAGGTGCATCCTTTGCGGAAGTCTCGTTGAGAAACCTGACGCACGTATACATTCTCCTCCCCCTTCATATCTGTCACAATAATTTAAATGTATGCTTTACTTTTACAGTTTAAATAAACTTTATATATCATACATTTCAATGGGGCATCTTGCTTTATTAATATTTATTATATATTTTTTTAAATAACCAAACTTTTAACAACATATGGGTAGATCCCTCGAGCGCAGCTGATGACGCTTTGAAGTGACGCTAAAGGGAGCGAGGATATCATTTCACTTGATTAAATTCCTCCGTCCTCGCGTCTTTTCCTTGTGTCCTTCCCTCGCATCCTGAAAGGGTGGAGCTAAGACGCGAGGAAAGGAAGCGAGGAGAGGAAACAAGGATGCACAAATAAGAATTGAGAAGCACCCAGTCTCTCATACAAGACGCTCTCACTCACACTTCTGTGCAAAGTCTTGATTAGCCACGTCTGTCATTTCTGAGCGTTATTTCTGTACTACTTACCTGTTGTTGACTTGGACTGTTTATCTGGATTCTGATTTCTGCTGCCTGCCCTGACCCTTGCCTGTTTATCGTTGTACCTTGCTTGACGCCTGCCTCGACCCTCTTGCCTGTTCATTGTTTATGTTGCTTGCTGCCTGCCTCGACCCTCTGCCTGTTCTCTGGATTTGTCTCTGCTGTACTGTCCTTTGTTTGAATAAACTGCAGATAGATCAATACACTTCTGACTCGTCACATATGCAATCACATCCATCTATGTTTTGATTATCATTCTGAATCTGATCCAGATGTAGTCTTTGACAAAAACAATTTTCTCAGCTTTTTGTTCAAAATGTTGCTTTTTTTTATGAAATTTACATATATTCAAGTGTTGATAAAATAAATGCAAAAGAATGCGAAATGCGAAAGATTTTTTATTTATTTTTTTAAATCAGAGGATCTTTTCTTTCTTTTGATACATTTTATGTTCAGATATTCATACAACAAAATATTCCGGGGGCCAGGAATGTTTTGTGAAAATGATCAAAGATGCTGGCACTGGCTGGCAACTTTAAATTAACAATAATAATAATAATAATTCTGCC
>RJVU01053643.1:717492-736348 GCA_003731715.1 Anabarilius grahami | reverse complement strand
GGATAGTGTTGTCGTCCAGTCCATCCAGAAACAGGGCGATCAAATTAGCGTCTGGCCAGTCAGTCAAAAAAGCGAGCTCAACGAACTCCTCCACATACCTCTCCAGGGAACGACCAACCTGTAGGAGCCCGATGATACGATCTCCGGCTGTCATGGAAGTGGGAGGCATGGGAGAAGTTAGAGCCAGGGAGCCGAGGAAAGTATCCATCCTTCTTTGTAGAAATCCAGTGGTTTAAAGGTCCGTTCTTCTGTTACGGTAGCAGGTGCAGAGATGAGGCAGATGCGGATTTCCACAAACAGATAAGACTTTAATACAACAAAGGCAGGGAACACCAAACATACACGTAAACATAACAGAGAACCGACGAGGAGTGAAGGGAGTGAATGCACTATAAAGGGAGTGCAGATAATAGAGTCCAGGTGCAGGTGATCCGTGATGATGGGGAGCTGACGAGGGAAGTGAGTGCAGGTGTGGAGAACAGGAGGAACATGGGAAATGTAGTCCAGGGAAACAAGGGATCTGTGACACCAATTAGCACAAAAAGTATTTTCGTCACTTCATAACATTAAGGTTGAACCACTGCAGTCACGTCGACTATTTTAACAATGTCTTTACTTTTCTGGACATTGAATGTGGTAATTTCTTTGCTTTCTGTGGGAGATAAAAAAAACAAAAACTCTCGGATTTCATCAAAAATATCTTAATTTGTGTTCCGAAGATGAACAAAGGCCTTAAGGGTGTGGAATGACATGAGGGTCAGTAATTAATGACAGAAATATCATTTTTGGGTGAAATAACCCTTTAAGGTTTTCTTTCTTTCTTTCTTTCTTTCTTTCTTTCTTTTTTTTAACATTAGTTCTGATATCCCAGCAAGTTTCTCTCTGTAACTTGCCTCTGGCTAAAGGATGTTACAGACCATCCTCATTGATCATGTCACTTGGGACCATTAGCGGACTGATATGAAATGTTTCACTCGGTTCCTTTTATTTTTCAGCCTAAGAGCAATTTACTTGCTACCAGCTTTGTGTAGGAAGCAAGCATTTAGAGATAAGGCTTTCTGATCAAGAGCGGGCGTAGGTGGACATGCAGTCAACTCAGACACTATAGCTAAAGAAAATCTGATTTCAAAGTAAATCAAAAAGAATGGAGATGAAACAAGCCGTTCCACAGTATTTCTAATCAATATTGTTCAACTTGATTATTAGTTTACATGGAATTCACAAGCACACAGGTACTGTACAAACCTAAGCATTTCTAGACCTTATTTAGGCCAGTTTCAAAATAAATAAATAAATAAAATATCTGCAGTTAACTCAGCTGTCAGCACCCTTAAAATCGGTGATAATATGATCTGTCTTCATTTGTTTACTGGAAACAGCAGCTGCTGTAAACTGAAACTGTTTCACTCTGAATCCTCTTCTTATCAGTTGCAAAAAAACTTGAACTATCTCTAGTTCAGTGGTTTTCAAAGTGTGGGGTGCACAGGTACTCAAACCTTTAAAAAAGATTAGAGAACCACTGCTCTAAGCCACATCAACTCATGCTTAGATGGGACTGATACCCCCTGAGACTGAAATCCTTATATATATTATTGCACTATATACCGATCAAACGTTTTTTTTTAAAAAAAGAAGTCACTAATGCTTAAGGCTGCATTTATTTGATGAAAAATACACTAAAACAGCTATAGTGTGAAATATTATTACAGTTGCAATACAGTTATTACAAAAATATTCTCTATTTTATTATATATAAAATGTAATTTATTCCTGTGATGTCAAAGCTGAATTTTCAGCATCATTACTCCAGTCTTCAATTTCACATGATCCTTCAGAAATCATTTTAATATGATGATTTGCTGCTCAAGAAACATTTCATATTATTATCAATGCTGGAAACAAACAGTTGAGACATTTATAATGTTACAAAAGATTTATTTTCAAATAAATGCTGTTCTTTTGAACTTTCAACTTTGTGTTCATCAAAGAATCCTGAAAAAACAAAAATCACAGTTTCCACAAAAATATTAAGCAGCAATTAGTAATAGTTGTGCACCAATAATAATGCATATATAATTTAGATTTTTAAATGAAAAAACAAAAACAAAACTTATATCATAAAAAATGTCATTAAAATCAGTCAAAATAACATTTTTGCCCTCTATCTGTTATCACTTTCACGAGACGTGTTCGCCCCTTTCTTCTGCTCTCTCACAAGATGTATTTATCCCTCCCTCTGAATACTGTCTTATGTTTTGAGTTGTCCTCATATTTTCCTAGACATCTGTGGTCTGTCTCTGTCATGCAATATTCACCAGAAAACTCCTCCCAATATTTCAGGTGTCAGGATGGTGAGAGATGGAGTAATGAAGTCCCAGAGCAGGACAGAGCGCCAAAGCTGTTACCACTGGCTGCGGATCACATCTCTTCTCGCTGGTTAAATATATCTTTAAAGTGATGCTTAGTTTAAAAAAATATACAATACAGTAATTACAGTAATCAAGTATTCTTAAAGTAGCAAGGGTGGTAGATGATTACTGGCAGAATGAATTAAGTGTTTGATATAGCTGTCAAACATAATATTACTTATAAGTATCTTAAATACAGTTTATAAGGTAAATAAAGCAAATTAGATTTCATTTAGTTAATCTTTGAGCTTTATTTAACAAGTCCTATCTGTATTTATAATGCCATTATGTATTCTGTGTTAATTATGTGTTCTGTGTAAATTCAAGGATATTTTACACAAAGCTTTATCTATTTAAGGAAAACATTATTGTAGGTACACTGCCATTTAAAAGTTGGGGGTTGGTAATGTTTTTAAAAGAAGTCTCTTATGCTCACTAAGGCTGCATTTATTTAAAATACAGTAAAAAACAGTAATATTGTGAAATATTATTACAATTTAAAACTACTTTAATATATTTTAAAATACAATTTATTCCTGTTATGGCAAAACTCAATTTTCAGCATCATTACTTGTTTTCAGTGTCACATGATCCTTCAGAAATCATGTTGATTTGCTGCTTGAGAAACATTTTTTGGTATTATCAATGCTGAAAACAGATATTCTGCTTTTTTTTTTTTTGGAAAACACTATATTTTTTCAGGATTTTTTGATGAAAGAACAACAGAACAACATTTATTTAAAATAGATTTTTTTTACTTTATTACTTTTTTAGTTATTACTATCACTTTTGATAAATGTATTGCTTCCTTGCTGAATAAAAGTGTTCATTTTTCTCTCTTTAAACAACAACAACAGCAGCCTCGTTCCAACACACCTGTCTTTAATTATCAAGTGCTCCTGAAGATCTTAATTAGCTGGTTCAGTTGTGTTTGATCAGGGTTGGAGCTGAGCTTTGCAGGAAGGTAGATCTCCAGGAACAGAATTAGGCACCCCTGGTTGACAAGCTGTTTTATTGATGTCTTTCCGCAGTTGAAACACTGATTGAGTAATTACATGAACCATGATACGGATTTCTTTTAGCATTCCTTCTGATGTTCATTTATGTTTATTTTGTGCTGTAACTAGTAGTAAAGTGGAAGAGATGATCAGTTCACATGTGCTCCAGTGCTACAGTGATCTGTCACGCCACATTAAATAATGCCAAAATGGTATTTGTTGTTTGAATTTCATAATAAAATGGGCAGAATTTGAAAGCTGAGACTTTGTTTCATATCAAAAGCAACAAAGCTTATTGCGATTTATTGGATGGGAGGTGCTACAAAGTTTTGTATATTCATAAACTGAAAACAGCATTGACTAAAAGATTGATTCTTGGGATTTAAGAATTGATATTGGCTCGTAAAAATGAGGACAGATTAAAATTGGGAAATTTATATTTTTAACCAAGCCTGTGTGATACATTTATTTTTTAGAAATTCTTAAACTTAAGTCTATCCCTCAAAGCCTTGCTTTCATGTCTATCATGGTGCTGCTTTGAAAAAGGTATTTTGTCGTTTTGGAAAACTTGCTTATCTTTATCTACTACAATTAATTCTTTTCAATGAATGAGTTGAACTGGTTCATAAATCGCAAAGAATGATTTACTCGTGAATTGAACGGATTCTCAATTCCCAATGTTGTTGAGCTAAGAACTAATTGATTGATTCAGTGATCAAGTCTCAAGTTAATAACTGTACTACATACTTTTACAGAATTATGATTTCATTGCCTGTGATTTGTGTACAATGGAGCACCATTGAATTTTTGTACCATAGTTCAGTATAACAATACCATCTCTGTACAACGGTACTGCCACAGTATTTCTTTTTGGTTAAAATCTCTCCGGCTAAGCTTCCAGTTTTTTCCATCACATGCAATCATCAGCTTGTGTAAACAAAATCAAAGCACCGCTGTCATGTTAAACGTGATCAATTCAAGCTTCTACTGATAAACAAGGAACATCCGGAATGGACTGTGAAAGAAATAGACAGAGTGAAGCAAGGAGGGGAAATAGTGAATGATAGCTTCTTTGTCAGGGTTTAAGTGCAGTGTGTGAATTAATCCTGTTGTGGTGGCGGTCCTAACCCATGCATGGGAGACTGTGGGAGAATGATAGATGTGAAAGCCAGAGCTGCTGTCTATCCGTCAGCCAAAAACACTCCACACATCTGCTCACATAATACCACAGAGACCAGTCTGGCACGGAGGAAACAAGGGGGGGTTAAGAAAAATATTTCAGGGGCAGGAGAATACAAGGGTTAGCGAAGGAGATGGCAATGAATCAGTGAAATGCAAGCGCCAAAGCCCTTGATTGATTATTGAGTGAATTAGCATGGCAGCGTTAGCTAACGGAGACCCCTTAAGAACATTTCCAGACCGGCGTATCTAATTATTTGCGCTTTTGCTAGGAATTATTATCACTTCTGAGTAAACAGACAGACTAGTGCTAGCCTGCGCATTCAAAATGTTTCGTTCAGGCCCACAAAAATAGAGAGTCGCTCAAGGCTAGCGGATCCATCGGGTCGAGTGTGCTGGCAGGTCTTGTCGTAAAACTGTCCAAAGATCCACTCTCCTTCCATCACCTAACATATCTATGAAGAGGCATGTAGCGTGCAGCTTCGCTGTTCTGTAGCATAGCATGCTAACCAGAATATATAAAATGATGCTTAGCTCCATTTTCAACTCATAAAATAATACAATAGTTATTTTTAAAGTATAAATATCAAGATGTGCGTCGCAAGGGCAGTAGATGTTTACTGGCAGATTGAATTAAGTCTTTGATTTAGCTGTCAAATTAATATTACTTGATTGGCTTCTTAAAAACATGGTATTAATAAAGCAAATGAGATTCAATTTAGTTAATCTTTGAGCTGTAACAAGTGCAATTTATAATACCTTCATGTATTCTGTCTAAATTCTAGTGGGAATATTATTAGTGAGATTATTACCAGGTAATTATTATTAGTTCTGAGTAAACATACTGACTATCGCTAGCCTGCGCGCTCAAAATGTTACGTCCAGGCCCACAAAAACGTAGCCGAGTCGCTCAAGGCTAGCGGATCCATCAGGTCTAGTGTGCTGGCAGGTCTTGTCGTAAAAATGTCCAAAGATCCACTCTCCTTCCATCACCTAATAAATCTACGAAGCTATTCCGTAGCATAGCATGCTAAACAGAAGCGAGTGCCAGAAAGTCATGATGAAGTGAGTGGATGAAAAAGGTTGCTGATGACTCTGTCCCCAGTCGCAGTACATCACCGAGACTGGGCGTCTCACAGAGATGACCTGGACATGTCATGTCCTGTTTTGCTCTAAGGGTTTAATTCGCCCTTCCAGCATGCGTGTATGAGATGAATGAGCGTGTCTCTGTCTTTGCGTCTTTCTCTCTCTTTTTTCCCCCCACCCTCTCCTTTCGTTCTAGTCTGGCCTGTGTAAATTAACCAGCCAGTGTGCTGGTGCAGCATGACAGCGCTCAGGAACACTGGTGCGACATTACAAATTGCAAAATCAATGGTGGCAGCCTGGTCACCCCCATCTGTCCATCATCTTCTGACAAGATGAATTCACCTGCACTCTGACAATTACCTGCTGGTGGCTATGTAGGGCTGGGGTGCTGCTAGGCTGGAGGGGACCTGGGGTTTATTGGAAGATTACATCCCATATATTTCTGTCAAGTGTGGGAGTGCTACAGATCGGATAGGACATGGATATGTGGTATTTGATGGGAGACCTGTTGTAAGGATGCATGAAAGTAGTACCATATCGTTATTGGCCAATATTAATTTTCTTGTAATCTTTAATCTTTTCTTGTTAAAATGAATCTTTCTTGTAATCAATACCTTTTTAGATTACAAAATGTATATCAGAATACTAATTGATGTTCATACAATTAGTCAGAAATGTGAAGAAAACGTGGTCTTTGTCCCCCCTGGAATATTTTAATGGATGTACACAGACCCCTAGAATCACATTTTATTGTTTATTTGTTTTTGCATTTTATATGAAATGTACCTGTGTAACCATGCATGTTTTTCATAAACAATTGTTAAAGTTGGCATAAAATGGAAAACATCTGTCACTACTTACATTACATAATTTCTCATCATCTCATCATTGCTCATTTCCTCTGTTTCTACAGATTACCTTTGCTGTCACTTTCTAAACACTCTCTAACACTCATTAAAGTTAATCTTTAAGAACCCTACAAATTATATCAATAATCCTGTCAAATGTGATCTATAGCAAATCTCAAAATAAATATATTTTATACCGCACATTATAATATTGTGATATTAAATTCACTTGTAGCATTTAAAATGGTTTCTTAAACAAAATAAATATATATTTTATTTAGACAAAACAGAATTATAATATCAGCCATTTATCAGTTATTGGTTGAAACATGAAAATATTTATTACCAATACACCTAAACTAAAATCAGTATTTTAATTTAGCCAGAAGCCAAAACAATAAAAGAAAAATTTGGTGTCTTTTGGTATGTCGTGTTTTCTGGTGATAAATGAAATATATATTATATATTGGTACTCTAGCATAATTTTTGGTCACAGTGAAGTGCTTCCACTCTGCAGACATGTTTATGTTGTTGCTTATCCACATTGTGTGCTCAGAATAGACACTGACACAGTCAAAACACATTATCAGAGAAGAGCTAATTAAGCGTCACTGTTTCTCACAATGATTTCAGCCCTGCAAAAAATTCGTACAGGCTTGGAAGTAAATGATGATAACATTTTCGCTTTTGTGTGAACTATCCCTTTAAGGTGGAGAAAAAAGTGGAGAGAAAAGAGTCATGTAATCGCGGTTGGTATCAACTTGAGTTGATGTCATTCGTCACCGTCGCATTTTAAATGACATACGACTCACATTGACAGGGGAATTTCTGATTCTGTCCGGATGCCATTCTTCTTATGATGTAGCGAGTACATCAGGTGTTATGGGAAGTGTTCCCGGTTCCGGGACGGCTGACCTAATCTATGCAGCCTAACAATTTACATGATTTGAATTATATTGAATTATATTGAATTATGATTCTCCATTATAGAAATAGATAATGTGTTATGTATATGCAAGTTTAAACCGATGTGTTTTTAGTCTAGATTTAAACTGAAAGAGTGCGTCTGCTTCCAGAACAGTGACAGGAAGACTGTTCCAAAGTTTAGGTGCTAAATGGGAAAAGGATCTGCCACCTGCAGTTGATTTTGATATTCTAGGTATTATCAACTGGCCTGAATTCTGAGATCGCAATAGACATGAAGGACTATAATGCATTAAAGGCTCGCTCAGGTACTGGGGAGCTAAACCATTTAGTGCTTTGTAGTTAAGTAGCAAGATTTTAAAATATATACAATGTTTAATAGGGAGCCAATGCAGTGTTGACAGAACCGGGCTAATATGGTCATACTTCCTGGTTCTATTAAGAACTCTAGCTGCTGCGTTTTGGACCAGCTGTAGTTTGTTTAACAGGCGAGAAGAACAACCACCCAGTAGAGCGTTACAGTAATCTAGCCTTGAGGTCATGAACACATGAACTAACTGTTCTGCATTTGTCATTGAATGCATATGTCGTAGTTTAGATATACTTTTAAGATGGAAGAACGCGGTTTTACAGATGCTAGAACCATGGCTTTCAAATGAAAGATTGGTATCAAAGAGCCCACCCAGGTTCCTAACTGACGATGAAGACTTAACAGAGCAGCCATCAAGTGTTAGACAGTATTCTAGGTTATTACGTGAAGAACTTTTTGGGGCAAAAATTAGAATCTCTGTTTTTTTCTGAATTTAGTAGTAAGAGATTACTGGTCATCCAATTTTTTATATCAGCTATGCATTCCGTTAATTTTGTGAATTGGTAAGTTTCGTCAGGGCGCAAAGAAATATAGAGCTGAGTATCATCAGCGTAACAATGAAAACTAACGCCATGCTTCCTAATGATATCTCCCAAGGGTAGCATGTACAGACTGAAAAGCAACGGTCCTAGTCCTGAGCCTTGCGGTAGTCCATATTGAACTTGTGATCAATATGACATCTCTTCCTTTACTATTACAAACTGATAGCGTTCAGATAAGTTTACATTTACATTTACATTTATGCATTTGGCAGACGCTTTTATCCAAAGCGACTTACATTGCATTATACTATACATTTGTATCCGAGTATGTGCAATCCCTGGGATCGAACCCATGACCTTGGCATTGCTAATGCCACGCTCTAACCACTGAGCTACAGGAAAGCTTTTCAACCATGCCAAAGTAAGATTTGAACCATGCCAATGCAATTCCACTAATGCCAGCATAATTTTCAAGTCTATTCAAAATAATACTGTGGTCGATAGTGTCAAAAGCTGCACTGAGATCGAGTAACACTAATAGAGAGATACAATCACGATCTGATGATAAGAGCAAATCATTAGTAACTCTAATGAGAGCAGTCTTAGTACTATGGTACGGTCTAAATCCTGACTGGAAATCCTCACAAATACCATTTCTTTCTAAAAAAGGAACATAGTTGTGATGAAACTGCCTTTTCTAGTATTTTTGACAGAAAAGGTAGATTCGAGATCGGCCTGTAAATGACTAATTCTCTTGGATCAAGTTGTGGTTTTTTAATTGGAGGTTTAATAATATCCAGCTTAAAAGTTTTCGGTACGTATCCTAGCGATAAAGATGAATTAATAATATTAAGAAGAGGATCTATGACCTCTGGAAGCATCTCTTTCAATAGCTTAGTTGGTATAGGGTCTAACATACATGTTGTTGATTTTGATGATTTAACAAGTTTAGACAATTCTTCCTGTCCTAAAGCAACGAATGAATGGATTTTTTCCTCAGGGACACTACAGTGCACTGTGAGACGCAATACTGTAGTAGACGGTTGCATGGTTATACTTTTCTCTCTAATATTGTCAATCTTGTAAGTAAAGAAGTTAACAAAGTCATTACTGCTGTGCTGTTTGGAAACATCAGAAGTTGAAGCTCTATTTCTCATTAATTTAGCCACTGTATCAAATAAATACCTAGGGTTGTGTTTATTTTCTTCTAAAAGTTTTGAGAAATAAGCAGATCTAGCAGTTTTTAAGGCGTTTCTGTACTTAATCATTCTCTCTCTCCACGAAATGTGAAAAACTTCTTGTTTTGTTTTCTTCCAGCTGCGCTCTATTTTTCTGGCAGCTCTCTTAAGGGCCAGAGTGTGCTCATTTTACCACAGCGTTGGATTAGTTTCCTTAATCTTCTTTAAGCGCAGAGGAGCAACTAAGTCTAATGTGCTGGAAAAGACATTAGTCAGTAGTTTCTGTTGCAACATTGAGGTCTTCTAAGCTTTCTGGTATGCTAAGGCGATGAAACTGATCAGGAAGATTATTTATAAAGCAATCTTTAGTGGTAGAAGTGATGGTTCTACCACATTTATGGCAGGGTGGCGGTTTTGCAGCCTTGGCTAAATGTAGTATACACGAGACTAAATAATGATCTGAGATGTCATCGAATTTCAACGGCATCAATGTCGATTCCATGTGACAATATTAGATCTAAAGTATAATTATGACAATGAGTGGGTCCTGACACGTGTTGTCTAACTCCAATAGAGTTTAGAATGTCTATAAATGCCAATCCCAATGCATCTTTATCATTATCTACATGAATATTAAAATCACCAACAACAAGGACTTTATCCGCAGCTAGTACTAACTCTGATAGAAAATCAGCAAATTCTTTGATAAAGTCTGTATGGTGTCCTGGTGGCCTCTATACAGTAGCCAGCACAAATGTCAACTTACATAACATTACATAAAGCACCATCACTTTGAAGGAATTATATTTGAAAGACTTTTGAGTAATACTGAAGATATTACTAAAAATTAAAGCAACACCTCCCCCTTTGCCTTTCTATATCAGAATTATTTCCACATATGAATGAGGCCTGAAACCGATCTGAGAATATCGGAAGCCATGTGCTTTTTTTCCTGCTTACATGTTCGTGGGTCAAACCCGAACTGTGCCACATGGGAGGAAAAAAATCGTAGTTGGGTCACTTGAACCATGTAATATAAATGCAGCCTAAGTGTCTGCATTGTGTTCTGTGACACTAACCGTTCTGCATTGGATCTTGTTCTGGCCTCCAGAGTGTGAGTGTGTCAAATGAAGTACTCTTTGTGCTTTAATGTGTTCTGTCTCTATTGTGTGCCTTTATTCTTCCCTTAAATGCTCAAATGTGCCCTTGTGTCAGACAGAAAAATATACTCTTGAAAAGATAAAAGACTTGATGCCATTGCATCTGTTAGTTTATAATAACAATGCTGGTTGCAAGTGACAGCAGTTTAGAAGATCAGGCTGAACAGTTTAAAACAGTTTAAGGGTTGTCTCAACTCTGGGGAAGAAGCATCTTGATTAATGTTGTGCAGAGAGATCAGAATTAGGGTGCCTCTCTGGGAAATCAAATGGCAACTATCCTGTGATTGTGTACAACCAGAGATATTATATGCAAGTGTGAGATTGCAAAAAGCCACCCTCCTCTCTCTTAAAATCCTTTAGTTATTTATCATCTGTTTTGAAAGTGTTGCTAGAATGAGTCGATTACAATGACTATCAAGGAGACACCAGGTGAGAAATCTTTGCTTTATCTTTCATTGAGAAAGGAAATTTTGAAAAGGACAGAGATGTTTTGAAAGTGCTGTCACTATCAGTTCTCAAGGAGACACCAGGTGAGCAAAATTTCTTGATCCTTTTAGATGGTACAAAGTAAGGTATATTAAAAAAAGATGTGAACGTATGCTTTCAAGTCACACTTGGGCATTACGAGACAATGCAGGTTTACTGAGAAAAAGTGAGTTAGTACAGTCAAATATTAATAGATTCTTCAGTTATGCTGTTTTAGTCATGAAAGATGGACATGCCTAGCTTATCTGCAAGGATAAAAACTGTATTAGTTGTACAAGACAAATGGAAAAGTTTTGATTCTAGTATTTAACAATGGAAGTGAACTTTAGATGGAAATGGCATTTTGAATAAATTTGAGTGTCCCAGTTTAGGGAAATCACCTTCAGAGGCAGAAATATGAATGTGTAGCACCGCATCTGTCAATTAAAGTGCCCATATTAGGCCTTATTTAAGGTTACTAATATTGTTTTGTGAGTCTCCTACAACAGGTTTACATGCATGTAAGGTCAAAAAACACTTTCGATTTCTCATAATATACATTTAATTTCACCTCATTTCTCAATTATTTGTAAACGATTTGTTAGAAGCAGTTCAAAGAATCAGGCTCTCTAAACCCCTCCTTTCCGTGAGCCCACACTGCTCTGATTGGTCAGATAGCCCAATCCTTTGTGATTGGTCTATTGCGCGCACCATGTCCCGGAAACGAAACACCCATTGCCATAACTGAATGACAGCTATCAATTCGCAAAACCTTGAATACAATGTACGGACAGAAAAAATGGCATCGATTTTACTATATCAGTTCGAGCCCGAGTCAATTTCAGNCCCACACTGCTCTGATTGGTCAGATAGCCCAATCCTTTGTGATTGGTCTATTGCGCGCACCATGTCCCGGAAACGAAACGCCCATTGCCATAACTGAATGACAGCTATCAATTCGCAAAACCTTGAATACAATGTACGGACAGAAAAAATGGCATCGATTTTACTATATCAGTTCGAGCCCGAGTCCGACGGTGAAACGTCTGAAGTAGTCAATCAACCAGAAACTGATTCGCAATCACGACTGGATTATGACGTTTTTCTATGGTAAGTGTCACCTTAGTTATTTATAAGACATGATAGCAGCGTCACTGTTATAATTTATGTAGGTGCACCTGTGGGAACTGTATCAGAGTGCCAAGCGAAGCTGAAAACCTTTAACATAAGATAAACATTTAGGCCAGATGTATACACAGACTTGTTCGTCATAACTATTAACAAAGTAAAAAATGTCTATATCATTGTTTGACATTACAATGGGTGTTTACTATTTAGAGGAAACAGTAACGCAGAGGAAAAAACTGTTTGTTTTAAAGTTATGTAAGTGAACCGGGCCCACAGCTATGTTGTAAACTCCCATGTTAGCCGAGCACAAACGTGAATAGCTGATAATGCACTAAACTCTTTAAACAAAAGTCGTGCTCCATACTTGATCATTACTCCAAGTAATAAGACAGACAAGCTGAATTAATTGACACATTTTTAGACAATATTGGACCCACATCTGAATAGTAGAACTACAGAAACGTGAGTTAGCCGGTTAGCAGGAGACATACAGACTAGGGTGTACGTTATACAACATAACATACAAAACAACAACAAACATCTAACCAATCAGCATTAGGGGGCGTATGACAGAAAGAGAGATGATAAGACACAATACAAAACAGCTCAAAAGAATATCACTGGAATAAAGGTTTATGACTGGGCAAGCGCTGTAGGACCAGCATTAATATTAGAAAAGCTGTCCAGCACTGAAGAGAGCTAAGCGGGAAGGCCTGAAAACAGATGCGGAGGCTGCTTTGATTCCACTTCTTATGTGAGTAACACTGGGTTTGAGTGTCATTGATTGTCTGGGACTGCTGTGCTGTTGGCGACTAACAATGGACACTTGTTTCTATTTACTCTTGTGTACTGTATGTTTTTGTGCTTCCTTGTAGTTCGTTCAACATCTGCGCTTTATTTTTCGTGAAGCATTTTGTGGCATGTCAGCAGACATCCACTTTCGCATTGCGTGTGTAACTGGCCAGATAGTGAGAGTTGAGCAGATAAACCACTGTGCACTCGTCTTACATGCCACCAGCAGCGGACGGGCCGGGGTTCGAGACCGACTCGCAGCAGGGTGGTTAGGATTGGAGGGTGAGTTTAGGAGGCGGAGCAATGAAGAGAGGGGTGGGTTTGTTTGGGTTGATTTCAAATATCAACAATGTCCAACAGCGTTGTTGAAAAAATACATACCCCACCTTTAACAACTTTTGAAGCTATGACAACCAGATCCTTTTACAATAGCAAATGCGTCATGTACAGTATATGTGTTCAGCTCTGAATAAGATCCAATTAGGCTGGTAATGTGAAGTGAAGTGACATGTGGCCAAGTATGGTGACCCATACTCGGAATTTGTGCTCTGCATTTAACCCATCCAAGTGCACACACACAGCAGTGGGCAGCCAATGCTGCAGCGCCCGGGGAGCAGTTGGGGGTACGGTGCCTTGCTCAAGGGTCTCACATCAGTCGTGGTATTGAGGGTGAGGAGAGCGCTGGACATTCACTCCCCTCACCGACAATCCCTGCCGGACCTGAGACTCGAACCCATGACCTTTGGGTTACAAGTCTGACTCTCTATCCATTAGGCCACGACTGCCCCGCATCTGAGTATGTGCAATCCCTGGGATCCCTGTAATGTGCCTAGTATGGATTTTATGTTAATTAGAAAAAGAGCTATAATTGTGCAACTCATAAATTGTTCCACAAATTCTCAAGTCGTTTCATCACGCCTATACTCTCTAATATCCAACAGCTATCAGAAAGGCAGTGTCAGTACTTGTACTTGAAATGTGTATCCCTTTAGACCAGTGTTTCTCAACCTTTAACTTTAAGGCCCTCCCATTGCCCAACACAATATTCAATGGACTCCCATACAGGCTAAAGTATTTCCTCCAGTATTTCTGCTGTTGTTATGACAAAGCTGCTTGTTTTTAAACTTTAAAGTCTCACTATAACTCAAATATATATACTTTTTAGACAAGAATAGGCAACTAGAAACAAATATCTGTGGAAATCAGAATAATACTTGTACTTGTAATTGTATATATCTTTTACATTTTAATTAAATTATTATTATAAGACAAGATTTAAAATATATTGAAATAATAAGAGTGATTAACCTGATTGAGTACTACTGTTTTTGACAATTCCAGGAATTCCATTCTTCAATTTCAAGTTCAATTTCAGGCAAATAAGCAAACTGGATACTTTCTTCCCCCATTCAATCTTCCAGACTGATAAAGTAGACAGAGAAGAAAGCATTGCCAATTATCCTTAGCTCTAAATTGGTTTCACTCATTATATGAGGCTTTGAGAACACAATCAGGAAGGCACAACAACAGCAACCTGACTCTCCAGGCTGCCATTTTGTCCCAAAAAGGTTGTTATATTATGTTGCTGGGTGTGCTCTTCATGAAGGCTAATTACTTTCACTGTCATTTTTTCCTTGATCTTACGTCTTAATGGATTTTGTCACTGAGCTGTCTCCATCAAAACTCAGTAATCATGGTGGTGGACAGATTTTCCAAGGCCTGCCATTTTGTGTCTCTGGTCATTACTATACTGCATAAAGAAGTTGTTTGATTGTCTAATACTATTAATTGCAACACTGTGATGCATGAGTTTGGAATCTAGTTGTCACAAATGATACTTGAATACTGAATGCTAATTGTGATGCAGTAATGGTTTATCGTAAATGTTGACAGGTGTCAAAGTTGCCCTTGGGGGCTGTCAAATTCCAAACTCAAGTGGAACAGCATTACTTGCCTGATTAAACACTGACGTGAACAGCAGTGCATCTAGAGCAGCTCATGATTTATGAAAATACATGTGGGCAGCCATCGGAAAAAAAGGAGTGATCTGAGCACTGAGCATGACCTACGTGTGCACGTGCCTGCCACTAACCAAGGACTCATTTGTTTGATTGAAGTGTCCTGTGTGAACAACTATTTTGCTGAGACCTCCACTGCATGATCTCTGAATGATGTTATGGCCTATTTGCATGACAGAAGGATGTTTTCTATGAAATCAAGTGGTCTGTTTAATCAGAGACTGTAAACGGCAAGGACAATCCACTCATATATGAGTAATTGCAGCAATTGCAGCTCTCAATATGGCGCTCATAGTCCCGCCTTACAGTTAAAAGAGCCAGTTGCCTTTTTGATAGAAGCCTTGCAATGCTTAAAGGGTTAGATCAGCCAAAAATGAAAATTGTGCCATTAATTACTGACCCTCATGCCGTTCCACACCCGTAAGACCTTCATTCATCTTCTGAACACAGTTTGTGTGGCAAAAGAACAAAATAGCGACTTTATTCAACAATATCTAGTGATTAGAGGTCTGCGACATAGGCGGCAGCGTGGTTATTTGATATGTGGCTGCTCTTAGTAGTCGTTCACTTCACATACACATTATTGCGTAGTAATTTTAGTGGCTTGTGTATAATTTTGTGCTATCCCCTGGCTCACCTGTTATTCGGTAGAATTCGTTGTGCTGCTTTCCCTGCATCATTTGGCACTGTAATACGTTTTTCCTCAGTAATTGTTTGCCTTATCGCACTCACAGTCAGAGGTTTGAGTGTCGTGTGTCGTGTTGTGACCGAAAGAGTGCGTGAGAGCAGGATCACATGCGCAAAACAGTAAATATATAAATGTGAATTATAAATGTGCTCCCACTCTAGTGCGCTCTTTCGGCCACAACACAGAAGACGGCACACAAGACTTATATAACAGCCTATATAGTTTTTCTCAGTTACAGACCCGAACCCGACCCGAACACGAAGCTATTCATGAAACCTTAACCCGAACCCGACCCGAAACCCGCGAGTTCTTCGGGCCCGTCGGGCTTGGGTCGGGTTGCAGACCTCTACTAGTGATGGGCGACTTCAAAACACTGCTTCATGAAGCTTCGAAGCTTTATGAATCTTTTGTTTAGAATCAGTGGTTCAGAGCGTGTATCAAACTGCCAAAGTCACGTGAACTATTGAAATTTCGAAACACTTATGATGTAAAGAAGCCTGGTTTACTGAAATCACGTGACTTTGATGCTCCGAACCACTGATTCGAAACAAAATATTCGTAAAGCTTCGAAGCTTCATGAAGCAGTGTTCTGAAATTGCCCATCACTAGATATTGTTGAATAAAGTAGCTAATTTGTTTTGTTTTTTTGGTGCACATAAATTATTCTCGTCGCTTCATAAAATTAAGGTTGAATCACTGTAGTCACATGAACTGTTTTATATATATTTTTAATACCTTTCTGGGCATTTGAAAGTGTTAATTATCTTGCTGGCAATGGAGGCCTCACTGAGCCATCGGATTTCATCAAAAATATCTTAATCCTCTATAGTACAGAGTTGCCATATGGCAACAATTAATTTCTACTCATTCCCTTGTTATTCAGAAAAAATACTATATATTAAAAGGGTAGGCCTTAAGGTTGCCAATGATGTGCTGTTTTTAATTCCCATGACATTTGAATGGCCCTCAAAAACTCTTTCCAACTGTCATCCTCACATGGAAGACACCTGTTGAAGTGCTCCAGAAATTGCTCTCTTTACCTCATTTCTTAACATCTCTTCTCAGATGAGAAAATTAGAAAAGTTTTATTCACAAATCAGCTTTGTCTAACATAGTTTTACTGTAAATTGAGAAAATATCAATGTTGCCATATGGCAATGCTATACCACTAAAGGAAAGATAGGTATGTTGCCATATATCTCTTGTGCAGAGTTAGCTCTTCCATGTGATGACAGTGAGGATGAGTTAGCCAAATGAAAGGAAATTATAGGGATTTAATGATAAGGATCTACTTATTTTTGGTTTGCATAAGTTCCAAGTATATAAATCTATCAATTTCTAAAAGAAATCAAAATTATGTAGAAAACTACTTTTTTGACCATTTTCCATTGTGGTACAGAGTTGCCATACGGCAACGTTTTCCTAAGTACCCCCCCAAAAAATCTATTTCATGAAATAAAAACGTATTTGAAAAAAATATTTCATGGTTAGAACATAATGCGTACCATAGAGGGTTAATTTGTGTTCCAAAGATGAACGAAGGTCTTACAGGTGTGGAACGGCAGGGTGAGTAATTAATGACCTAATTTTCATTTTGGGGTGAACTAACCCTTTAAAATAGAGGTCCTGCCTTAGTTAAGAGAGCGTACATGCACACACTGCAAAAAATGACTTCTTAATGAGTTTTTCATTTGTTTGTCATGTCGCACTGTACAGCCCTGTAAATATATGAATTTTAGCATTTTCAGATGGTTAGTTTTTATTTGTTGCATTGTGGATTACAGTTGTGTTCTCAGCTCTTGCTTTGCCCTCAAGCATGTCAGCAATCTAGTACTATCCAATCAAAAATGTTGAAAACAATTTTGAAATTAGGTGTCCTTTGAATGTATGAAAACAATTAAACATGCTTTGATTCCAGCTTCAAGAAGCAGATCTACAAACCACGGACACTGCTGTTCTGACTGATCTTATATGGAGCTACATCAGCATGCATTTTCTTCCTCGGTTCAATCTAATGGAAAACTAGAAAAGCACACCATCTGTTAAACACCCAAGCACTGTTTTCCCAACAGACAAATACATTTTAAAGGTCAAGCCTTCTTGCTTGTGTACTATAGTGCTGATAGAATCTCTCCTATCAACTTATGCAATCAAATGTAAATTTTAACCTCTCTTCACAAGCATTTCCATAAAAAGCATATCAGTAAAGGCTCTTCATTTATGCATATAGCATCCACTCTTCCATGCAGCTGTTTTGTGGAGTGGTTGAGATCTCAATTTTGAGTTCTCAAATTGTGAAAGCCTTTTTACACAATCCTGCTCTCCTGACTATTATATTTATGTGAGAGACAATGTTATGCCAAGGAAACTTTTGCTCATATCAACATGAGTGCTTTAATTCCTCTCTACATTTCCTCTAATATTATTTGCTAATTTAAGTCTAAACAGTGTTCCTGATACGCCCTGATACTCAGGACCCAAGTACCTGTGAAAGACTTCTGTTTTTATTTCATTTCTAATGTATTTTATATCTTTTATGTATCATCTTTTTTACTGTTATTTCTATTCCTTATGTTATTATTCTTCTTTATGTGAAGCACTTTGAATTACCATTGTGTATGAAATGTGCTATACAAATAAAATTGCCTTGCCTTGCCTTGCCTTCTGCTATTATCCATGTAGATAACGTTAACAAAAGCTCCCATTTCAGGCTCGACAGCATTTATTAACAAAAATAATTGGCTGACCTCCTCGCTTATATGTGCTCAGTCCAATAAAATGAGATTGAATACCTTACCTGAACTGAGCATTACCTTCTCCAAACCAGCCTGAGTTGCACGTAACAGTCAATACCCGTTATCTGGCTTTCCAATGATAAATGCCAGCATTGTATTGACTCTACTGCGGGTCACTGCTTAGCTCTCCACACCTGTTTTACTTTGACAAATAACCAACGAACTTCCAGGTCTTTTAACCCTGTCAGATACTGTGCCCAATAACATCTGCCAGATTTAGAATGCCATCTGCTTGCTAAGACTTAGAATCTAAAACCCTGGAAACCTAAATGAAAACTCTGAGCTTATAACTGGTGCCAGCTATGAAGAACTCTGTGAAGATTTCTGGATGTTGGCC
>RJVU01053643.1:680556-716508 GCA_003731715.1 Anabarilius grahami | reverse complement strand
TTTAAAAGCCTCAGGAATCTTTTGCAGGTGTTTAGAGTTAATTAGTTGATTCAGATGATTAGGTTAATAGCTCGTTTAGAGAACCTTTTCATGATATGCTGACTTTTTGAGATAGGAATTTTGGGTTTTCATGAGCTGTATGCCAAAATCATCAGTATTAAAACAATAAAAGACCTGAAATATTTCAGTTAGTGTGCAATGAATCTAAAATATATGAAAGTTTAATTTTTATCATTACATTATGGAAAATAATGAACTTTATCACAATATGCTAATTTTTTGAGAAGGACCTGTATATATATATATATATTTATTTATTATTATTTTTTTTTTCATTGGTTCATATTTTGGTTCTGTTGTCTGTTAGAAAGACAGACTGGTTGGCATTATGTTAATTTACATCAAACGTGCTGCTTGAGGACTAAGCAATATTACAGTTAACATCTATAAAGGTATCTTGAAGTTTAGCATGCAATGTACTTTTATTTACTCAACAGACATGAAAAGGCTTTCAACCATCCAACACATCATAATGTTTAGTGTAAACAAGATTTGTTTATTCCTATAATTACATAAGCAGTATGTACAGCATATGTCTTCATAATCATTTACAGCAACAAAGGACCTTTATATCCTATATATATTTATGCGTGATATGAATGTTATTTCCAACTTGACTGTCCCAGATCTGCTCTCTGGCTTTGGCAGGGACTTTTTGTACTTTTGGAAATTATTGGACATAAGTGCAAAGTTAAAGAGTTTGTTAGTTATGAAATAGGACTGTGATACAGACTTTTAGAAAAAGGTGGCTAGTCACCTCTTTTGCAAGAGAGAAGACAGTGGAGGCCTTTTCTCTTCAATAATCAGTCTTTTTGCACTCTTTCAAAAAACATTTGTTAATATTAATATTTATTAACACTTTTAATTATTTTTATTTTTAGTCATAGTAGTAGAAGAAATATTTATTAACACTTTGCATTATTTTTTATTTGTTGTATAGTAGTAGTAGAATAATTATTAGTAATATTATATTTTAATTTCAGACCTGTAGGATTCTGAAGTCAGTAAATGGTTTGTTTTCACTGAACATCTTTAAAATTTCACTGACCTATTGACATAGAGGTCTGTTCTCACAGGACCAACTTTTTTTTTACTAATACATTCAATTACAATATTAATTCAATATTTTATTTGTATTGTAAGTTGTGAAGTTTTAGGTGGATATTCGACACTCCTGTATTTGAGGATTATAAGCGAACTATACATCTTATCTTTGACATTCATTTTACCTTAAAGGGGTCATGAACTGCATTGTTTTGTTTTAGAATGTTTCCTGTGGTGCATTTATACTGTTAGTATGATTTTAGTAGAAATAAAAGGCATTTTTCCTGCCCTGATTTTAGCCATCTGATTTGAACGCTCTGTTTTAAGTGGTGTGTCTGCTGTGAGACATCAGTGTAAACATCTACTGCTGCGATTGGCTAACATCTTTGCATATGAAATAGCTAAGTATTACTCTCTCGAAAACTTTTAGCACATTTTTACTATTACAGCTCTCAATGTTAACTAATCATGAAACGTGTTGATTATATTTAGATTGTGGCATGAAAGGTTGCATTGATGAGCATGTAGCTGATTACAGATATGTTGAACACATTTAAGCAGTGATCTTGACATTGCAACTTACACTGTAAATTCATTGATTCATTGAAGGTAGAAACGTGAATAACAATGTTGTAACTTTAGAGACGGTCCCTAAATTTGCGAATATCAAACGTTCAGCGTCAAAACAACTTTATGCCGGTATCTGCTTTCTTGGAGCCTATATAGTATAACCTAAATCACAAATGATCTTTTATATCACTGTACGAGTCCATTAAGCTGTGTTAAGTGTTTTATATGTCCTGATGGCAGGCGAAACCTATGACAAATGAGGGAAACTCTAGTATTACAACACAGTGCCGCGATATAAAGTTGAGGAAACTAAACAACAGAGAGAAATATATGTCTACCTCAGATTTAACGTTTGATCTGTACACCAGCTTCAGAGAATAACGTTATAATCTCGTTCACTGTAGAGAAAGCTGCTTATGTAGACTACACAGGTAACCATAAAGACACTGAATTAAACATAAATGCAGCTTTTGTGTCTTTATCAGCTTTTCTGCATTTATACTGGCCCTGATAATCATCACACATGATGACTTATAAACCGTGATCTGTCCTAAACAGCCGCTAGCGGCACCTGCTGGTGAAGAAGACTAACAGCAGATGGAGATCATGCATCGATTCGGTACTCTACTGCTTTTCCTGCAGTCCCTGGATGTGAAATGTTGAATTTTCTGCCGAATTTGAACCACTGAATTTGTGGAAGCGATTTCGTAAAGCGAAATAAAATGGACTGAAAATTGCTAGTCAAATTTTATAGGTTGTATTTTTAAACAGAATGAATATTTTGGAAGTGAAATCTGAAAGGTGAATATAAATTATTGAATTTTTAATAATGAAAATGTGTGTGAAATATTTTTAATTGAAATATTCACAGCTTAAAAATACAACCATGTTGAATTTCAGCCCATAAAAATTCAAGCCTTAAAAATACAATGCATCTAAATGCAAGCACAGCTAATGTAATGCATATTTTTTTCAATTAGTGCAATTCAACAAGCTTTTTATTTCGAAAACATTTGGCATTAAATTACTTCCATAAATATACAGCATAAAAAATAAATAGTGCTCAACTGAGACATTCACATTGTTGAAAATAAATAAAATAACCACATTCCTAGCATTAGGATCCTTTGGAAGCTATTCGCTCTTCCTCATCTCACTAACGCAAGTTCTTGTGCAGAGGTGGTCCTTCACCTAAATAGTCAAATTCCAGGACGAGTCGTTCGCTGGGCTTTGTAATAATAAAAGCTGTTTTTGGATTAACAAGGAAGTTTTCAGTTCTGAATCTTACAGGGTTTTCATATAGTATGATGACCTCTTATATATCAGAAGCTAAAGGAAAAATTGATTTCTCAGTTCATGACCCCTTTAATGAGTGAATGAACGCATATTCCAAATGTGATAAATTCTGAATGACCTTAGAGGTTTCACAGGGAGCTTTGTGCCTATCTTGAGTGACACATGGCAGATTGGGATCAAAAATGATCCAATATAATTTAAGTCTGTCTCTTTGTGTGTGTGATGTATTATTCACACTTGCTGACACGTCCTCTGCGGTTTTATAAGACACTGATATTACAGCTGTTTAAAAGTCAGCACTGTCAGATTTAAGTTAAACATTGATCCACACTCATTTCCATTTCAAATCTGCCACTCAGAAACCTTGTTGTGATTCTGTGCTCCGTGTGAGATTCTGCTTCCTCTGTCTCTGCTGAATTACTCGATTTATTTACACCTGCGAGCGCACTAAGAACTTGGCCTCGTCTTTGAAGTGGTATTTGCTTTGCATATGCATATCATGAATATTCAAGTTTGAGGTTAGCTTTTAAAAAGCTATTACCTTCAATTGTAAAGCTTAGCCAAGAACCATAGTAACTGCATGATGGTTCCTTAGAGGACTAAACAATATGGCCAAAACAGTGAAGTCATAAAAACTATTTACTGGGGTAATCAGTAATTACTGGAAAAATAAGCATGTTTACAAGCCAAAAATTTGCTTAAATGTGAGAAATGGGCATCTAATGAGCATGTAGGTGGAGTCAGAAAGTGCATTATTTTAAGAATGCATTCATTATTGAGTGAATGGCTGAAGTTCAAAACTGTGGCCGGTTGCATAAATTGCTTAGACTAGTCTTAAACATTTAGTTATCTATTTTTTTTCTTCAAGGCTTATTTTCGTCAAGACCGGTTCGGACATTTACATAAAAATGTAGATTGGTCAAATTTGAATTGGAAAAATGAGACTGATTTCTTCTTGTCTAACTGCTAGTTGGTCAAACTAGTTTATGCAACTGTTTATATTACTATATGCTTGATTGTACATGCCTGCTAGTAATGTAGCTGAAGCAGGTTGTCCACATATTATTGGCCTTGTTGTGTATTCATTCTACAGTTAGAGGGCAAACAAAAAAAAAACTAGAGAAAATACCATCAGTCATGGCAGGGAACTAATGACACACAGCATGCTGCATACACATTCCCATAAAAAAACGTTTACTGAGGAAGTGACATTTAACATGTAAATCTCTTCATGCTCAACTTTCACTCCTAATGTAGACTCACTAGAGAGCGCGTCGTGACTCTGCACTGGGCGATAAATAGATTACGGCAAATATGGTGAGGGAATGAATGAGCCGCTGCACACAATACCCTCTGCAACCACTTATACAGAGTAACTCTTCCGGCGAGTTTATCCGGAGAAAGATTGAAGGAGGAACACTGAAGGCAGAGATGAGGGAGAGCCACAGCCATATCACCATGTAGCCCAAGACTGGTAGCCCAGTGAGGTTAAACAGGGTTGAGCATGGTCAGTACCTGGATGAGGGATCTTCTGGGAAATCTAGGTTGCTGCTGGAAGAGGTGTTAGTGAGGCCAGCAAGGGGTGCTCACCCAGTGGTCTGTGTGGGTCCTAATGCCCCAGTGTAGTGACGGGGGGTCTATACTGTAACAATCACCGTCCTTCGGATAAGATTAAACAGAGGTCCTGACTCTCTGTGGTCATTAAAAATGCCATGGCACTTCTCGTAAAAGTGTAGGGGTGAAACCTCTGTGTCCTGGCCAAATTCTCTCCATTGGCTTTTATCAATAATGGCCTTCTAATAAGCCCAATCCTTTGAATTGGCTCTATCCCTCTCTCTTCTCTCAACCTATAGCTTCTGTGGTTGTCGCTTCCTCATCCAAATGCTCCAAATGCTGGTGGTTGAAGAGAGACGCCTGATGTGATTGTAAAGCGCTTTGGGTGTACAGTAGTACATATGTAGTACGCTAAATAAATCGTTTGTTGTTTCGTTCGTGTCTTCTATATGTGGAAAACAGTGGCGGCTACTGGTCTGTCAGAGAGGGGAAGCTCATTTTCGGCCTACATCATAAAATTGTCTATTTATTTAAAAGTAAATTCTGCCCTACGTTCCTTTTCAAGAAAATGGTCTGTGACCCTGTCGTACCAACTAGGAGTCTTTTCAAGTAAAAAAATATTAAACTCTGTAAAACTGAAACAAGGAATGTGGTGTATAATTGTGTGAAATGTATGATGAAAATCAAGCAATTTCGCCAAGCAAATATCAAAGAAATAGGTTGCAGCAGTTTTTATTTCGACTGAACTTGAGAAATCCGCGATGGGACTGAGCGCGAATAGCTTCAGTGATTCCTTATAGTACAGAATCGCTGTCAGTCAAAAGGAGATGCAGTCTTTCGACAGACCCTCCAATCATCACGCAGAAGCTCGGAGTCCGGGCCAGCCCACTCCCCATTCACCCCCAGAGACGCTGAGCGTCCGTGGGCGGGACATAATCGCAGCGTTTATCCAATGACCGTCTAGTTTCGAAGCGCTGAAAAAAACCGTTCAAAGCAGCCCCATTGAAGTCAATGGACGCTGGGCTTCAATAGGGAAATGCACTGTGACGCTGCGGGAATGTATGAGAAGGAAATCGAGTCAGCCGACCTGCTTTATGTAACTGATTCTGAACGAACTCGTCTTTGAGATGAATGTTTTCTAACGCATTTTTAGTCAATAAAATGTTAATACAATAGTACATATTTGACCATTAATTTTGTGACATTATAAGGGAAGCCGAGCTTCCCTTGAGGTCTTAAAGAAATCGTCCCTGGTGGAAAAGCTGTATGTTCTCATTCATGTCAATGGTAATATTTATAATAAATATTGCAGTTTTTATTATAAATGATTTATCTGTGCACACATTTTTTAAATTCACGTGCCCTCATACTCTTTAATGAAAACAACTTCTCTCACTTGCAGCAACATCTCTTCTCTAATGATGTGTTTACTGGCGTGAGGGCGGGACAACCTGTCCCATCACAGCAATAGCAATCTCTAATGATCCAACCATCCAATCAATTCCCAATGGACAAAATCAAGTCCTGTCCAACATTTTTTCTTGTTCGAGAAGCTGTTTCTATGGAGCCTCGCACATGACATGCAGGGAAAAAATAGTAGGCCAAGTCGTGCGGACGATTTACTAATTCGTTCCCTCAATTTGCTAAATCGTACGCACAATTAGTAAATTGTGTGCGCAATTTAGCAAATCACAGGAACAAAATAGTAAATCAAGCGCATGATTAAAAAAAATTGAGGAAACAAAATAATAAATCGTGCAGGGCTCCGTAGGTTTCACTTATACATCACAATGGGGAAGAATACTATTGCAAGTTCTGTTCTGTTCTGACTTTAACATCCATGGAACTTTCTATTGCTTAAAAGATCTATATGGTTCTTTCAAAATTTTTCACTGAAAAATAAAACTTTGGGGAGTTACAAAATGGTCCTTCCTAAAGACCACAGGGGAAAAAATGGCCTTTAGTTTTAAGAGCTGCAAAAAAGTAGCAAACATCTACAATACTTTACTATAATGAAATATGTGTGAGTTAAATATTGATTGAAATAAAATGTAAGTCTTCAGAATACACGTTTACGTTTGAATGGCCATCAATAAATTTGGTAGTAGAATGGTATAATTATGACCAGATCTAGCTATAAATGGAAAATGGAGAAATCTTATCTTTAAATATGCAATTTTAAGTGTATTATAATGATTTTTTGCCCAAAGAAGATTGTCAAATCAGCTAAACAGATTTAACATCTGAAATAAAGCCACATGGTCCAGATGCTTAAACATCTGCTACAGATAGACAAGAACAATTACAACCAGTTTTCAATAAATGTCAATTGCTCACCATATGAACTCCAGGAAATTATTGTGCACTAAATTCTCACCACTTAAAGGTGGTACAGAGGATGTTTTGTTTTATACATTTTTGCAATATTACTTGAAACTGTCTTCACTAACTGATAAAAGACTATTTATTAGGTGCAAAGGAATATTATTAATATACATCATCTGTGCACGAGGTAGGGCGTTAAAAACATCAGCCAATCGTTTACGCGATCATCGCGTAAACGATTGGCCCTCTGGCTTGTCAATCACTGCCATGACGTTCCTTGTGAGAGACGAGCGGCTGCGCGCTCCAGTAACTTTCCACACTCCACAGGCGCCGCATGCAATGTTTTTGTCAGGAGACAGGAGTAACAACTGCAGATTATGAGTTACCTGCGGTGAGTCCGACATAATGAATCCACTAAGTGTGTGCCCGGCTTAACGATTGTAATTCCGATTATGAATGTAAATTGATACTTATGACTGATCGCGCTCAAATGCGTCCAGTCAGAGCCAGTTGCGTTCAGTCTGCGATTACAGTCGGTGTTCAAATTCCATGTGAAAGTATATAAATCTGCTTCAGGAGCAGGAAACAATCGCTGTATGTTGAGCACAGTCTTAGAATGTTTTAGCTAGTCGTTAAATGTGTGCCGGGCTTAATAACACAGCGAATGCCGGTGGTAAACACTCGTGCACGAGTTTTGGGAGGCGTTCCCTTGAAAAGAGCTGTGAAGGAGGGGGGTTGTTCTTACGCATGCGCTCATTTCAAAAACTCAGTCGACGAAAAGATCCTCTGTACCACCTTTAAGCTTCAGTGACTTTTCTTTAGTTTTCATTATTTTTTTCCTATTTTTTCAGTAGTTTTCTTGAAATATCAGCATAATGAAAATGACTATAGGTGGTCTGCATGTAGAAAGCAGTAAACATGACATCCTGCTGATTAAGACACGCAGTAAGACAAAGACAGGATGTTGTAATTGTAAAGAAGTAATTCATTCAATAATGAAAATTCTAACATTATTTTTTGTCATACTTTTTGGATAAGAATTGTTTGCTGATTACCCAAAATTTCTTCTTTTGTTTTGCATAGAAAATTTCATTTTTGAGTGAAGTAACCTTTAAGTAGTGAAAAACAACAGGAAATGCACATTGTAATATCCTGCTGTTACTTTTTTCCCCATCAGTAGGATGTTATGTACAAGATTTTCTGTACAAGCACGCAGATCACCTGCTGCTGTTTGATCATCCTGACATTTCAGACATAGGATTGAAAAAAATGAAATTCAAATTGAACATTCATGACATGTATTTTTGGAGGTTAAGGCTTGTTCTAGTTCTGTTTTGTGTTCCATTGGGACGTCTGTTTAGCATCAGGAGCTGTTGAAGAAGACTGAGGAAGTCCAGTGGGACCACTCAAACCAATGTTCCAACACAGGCCAAGATGTGCAATGAAAAATAACCATTTGCGGCTATGGTGTCAAGGGATTTATTTGTTTACCCTGTTGTCACAGTGTCTTAAAATAACTAATTTGCTACTGTGAAAAAAGCTTGGGAAAGTGTTGTGAGACTGTACAAGATGAATGACTAGCGTCCCAGATTCGGTGTGTGTCTCTTTGGGTATGAGTGTGTTTGTGTGTGCAATTCCATGCATGGCTTTCTTGCATATAGAGATTATAATGTCAACGGATTGCCTCTCCATCAGTGTGTCTCACAGTCAGACTGTGTGTTTATTGCGTGTATGTGTGTGTGCTTGTTTGTATTTTTATAGCATTCCTTTCTCTCTGTTCCATGACTATCTCTAGTGTGTGCGTTTTTGCTCAGCATGATCTCATTAGTCGAGATTCTTCAATTAGGGCAACCTTTCTGTCTGGATGTTTAAAAAAAATATATATATTGTTTATATTATATTATATTATATTATATTATATTTTCTATGTGCGACTGCTTGTGTGGATTTATGAAAGCAGCCATCATACATATGCCATTATTTCAAAGTTGTTGTTGTCTGCAAGCAAGGTTAGCTCTTCACAACAGGTTAATTTGAATAAAACAGCCATTGATTTACACTAGGTTGACAATCAAAGCACCCTGGCAACAAACAATGTCCTCGATAGCAAAAAGAGCAATGTTTACTTGATTGTTGCAGGCCATTCAGATTGTCTCTATGGTGGGTGTGTAATATTTATATCTATGTAGCAACTCTACTTAGACCAATGGCTCTCAAAGTTCGCAAGCCAAGTACCACATCTGAGCAAATCTTGTACCACCTAGTCACAACAATGTTGCTCTAATTTATTAGATTTTGAAATCAAGATTAGGGACGTGTGAGTGACATATTGATTAATATCAATATTTTTGTATGTAAGATAAATCATGGTTGTGCAAGATTCTTGTCAATCAATGCCATGCTGAATCCAATGTTTCTGAATCAGCTTGACTTCATGAAGTCGAGCATCCAATCCTGTTCTTGGAGTTCTACCTACCAATTATTATTATTATTTATTTATTTATTTGAGATCACCTCAGTTTATGATGTTCAGTTATGCCATCTTGGCAAAATAAACTATGTGTGATCAGTGCCATCAGCATGTAGCTTGAGAAAGGTTATCATACATGCTATGCTATGCACTAAACTCTTATTAAATTAAAATCAGAAATGAGAAATTGTATTGTAAGTGTCCATATTTTGCATGTTATGTTACTTAAAGGTATTGAAAATGCCAATGGTTGAAAAAAATAAAAAAAACCTCTAAGATCAGAATTGAAAAATAGAATTGAAAATCTCCAATCCACAATTACACATCATTTAGAGTATGTAAATTAGTTTTCTAAGATAACTGCAGATAAAGGCATTCCTCCTTCAGATGCTAAAGATATCCATAATCATCCTCCTCCTTTTCCCCTCTAGGACCTCTGGAAAGATTGCACAATTCCAGGTTACACATTTAACCATAAGAGGGATTTATTATATTATGCAATCTCTTCTTCCATGAAGTAATGATCAGATTTCATCACACTGAATGTAAACTTAAACACACATACAATTTCTCCTTCATTAGTGCCGGGGCAGATGGGAGCCTTTGTGCAGTGCTGTTTTTGAAGCCCTCGGCTTATTGAATCCTCAGTCAAATGACATCACAAATGAAGCTCAGGATCTCCACTGTGGGAAAAACATTTGACCAGTAAAATTCCCTCACATTATGTAGACACTTTTTTCAGTACCTTTGAGTAACAAAAGAAAGAAAGAAAGAAAGAAAGAAAGAAAGAGAGAAAGAGAGAAAGAAAAAAAGGCAAGCAGTGGAAACACTCCTTTTTTTTAATACTCAGTCCTTTTTCCTGTTCCTTAATGGAAAGAAAAATTGGCTAATGACTGTCGTCAGCTCTTGACAGCGGTTACTGAAGAGCTCGCCTCAGTCCATTTGAAGATCACGATTATCTGGCGGGCGAACACTTTGTTTTTTCCACATATTTTTTTCTTTGTCACAATGTGCTAAAAGGGCTTCGGGGGACAATATCTTTCATTTTATTGTCTCCTGTTACGTGTTCTTCCACTGCTGTCAGTCTGTAATGGGAAAAAGAGGCTGGAACATGATTTTAATCTTATTAGAAATGACTGCCTTAATGTAAAAGGTACTGCTGAGCATTTCTTCTGGCCAAGGACTAAATGCAGTGTTATAAGCAAGATGCCATGTTCATTTTTAGGATAGATTTGTTGCATGCTAGCCAGATCACTCAAGCTTAGAAATGGGCCACCCTTGTCAATATATTTAACACAGCACACACATATAATATCACAAAATATATGGGATTCAGTTGATACACATTCCCCTAAGGAAATTTCAATATAGTGACTTTTATCTAATAGACTTTTATATAATACTTTTATATAATAGACATTTATTTGATCAAGAATATAGTAAACAGTAATGCTGTGAAATATTATTACAATTTAAAATATCTATTTTCTATTTTCTATGATCCTTTAAAAATCATTTTAATATGCTGATTTGGTGCTCAAGAAACATTTCTTATTATTATCAATGTTGAAAACAGTTGTGCTGCTTAACATTTTTGTGGAAAGCGTTTTATTTTATTTTATTTTATTTTATTTTTGTAGGATTCTTTTTTTTTTTCTTTACATTTCTTTACAAATGTATAAGTCTTCACTTTTACTCTATGTAATGCCTCCTTGATAATGAAACTATTAATTTCTTTAAAAAAAAATCTTACTGACCCCAACCTTTTGAGCAGTATTAAAATATAATATATATTTTATATGTAATATTTTGAGCTTGAGCCCAAATCAGTGCAACCATTATAATTATATAATTTAGTTTATTTTATAACATAAACATGTTGTGTTTGAATTTTGAATAATTTAAATAGTTGATTATATCTGGAGTGTCATGGGTGTTTGCATAAATCACATGACGATGGAGATAAATAACAAAACAAAAGTCTTTAATGAACAAATCCAAAAGGAAACACATAGGAGAATCTCAGGAAATATAACACAACCACAATAAAACAACACAGAACAATGAACTGTGAGAAATGAGGACTATAAAACGGTAACAGGTGCATAACATAATCAGTAAACTAAATAGGGAAACAGGCAGGCAGGCAGACAGGGAAAACCAAAACTAAAACACAAACAAACAGAACATAAACCTCAAATGAAGATTGCAGATCCCTGGGAAAATGTCATCTCAGCGACATCAATGTTTCTTCAAAAGCTGTGTACTGGATTGTAGAGAGCAATAGACTCATTGAAGGGAACATCATAATCAAAGCACAAAGCAAAGGGACCTCATAAGGTCCCATTGATTAGTCAGTATTATTGGAGTGTGGAAATAGACATTTTGAAAATGTGAAACCCCTAAAGACCAGATGAAAAGAGGAAAAAGACAACAAAACTCTCTCTGTACTAATACCCTGACTTGCTGTAAGAAAACTCGGTAACACTTTATTTTAGGGTCTTTTAACTAGTTTAACTAGTTAGTTCTAACTAATGCATATTACCAGAATATTGGCTATTTATTAGTACTTAGTAAGCACATATTAATGCATTATTCTGCATGACCATATGCTACATTCTTAATCCTACCCAATACCTAAACTTAACAACTACCTTACTAAATATTAATAAGCAATAAATTAGGAGTTTATTGAGGGAAAAGTCGTAGTTAATAGTTTATTTGTGTTCCCTATACTAAAGTGTTACCGAAAACTGAATTTTACATAATTACGTTTTTGCTATTTAGTACCACCACTGTCAGTTTTCATGTGACAAAAGTGACAATTTGGGGTCGATTTAAAATTGGATCAGTGGCAATTTTATTCATGAACACGTTGCAGATTTAGCCACAGTGTTCTGTATGTGTGTTGCTTGTCGATTTGAACCAGATCACAAAGACAATTTACAAACAGAAAAAGTGTAGAAAAATATTTAATGTTTAAAATGCTAATTTTACAATAATTGAAGTTATTGTAGAAAAATTACATCATATGCATTGAATGAGATCCAGAGCTGTATATTAATTAACGTGAAAGTCTCAGGTATATTTATAGCGTGCAGTTGTTGATTGAATCCAGGCCTGCAAAACTATATTTTTCTGATCTGTCAGCTCAGTATAAAAGCTACCGTCCCTAAATCTAGGGCCAGCTTCCAAGTCTCAAAGACTGCTGAACAGTGAGAAAGTGCCTGCTATATTTAGCCCACATGGCATGCTTTGAAACATCAGGAATGCAGAGAGAGAGAGGTAAGGAGCAAAGGAGAAAGTGTAAGAATGGCGGAGAGCCAATCTTTTGTCACAGGAGTCGTTCTGTGGATGGATTGTTATATATTTGTAATTTACTCATGCTCCTTCATAAGTTCTGAGGAGTTTCTTAACAGAAGCAAATTGCTGCTGCCTGATTCTCCTGCATGTGCAATCGATTCTGCAGGTTGTAAATTAACCCAGCCTGCCTCTCAATGAACGCCGCAAGGGGGGATAATTTTAGAGCTACAAGCCGCCAGACATTTTTGAGAAGAGATTCATTTGTAATTTTTATTTATGATGATGACCAAACAGAAAACAATTTCTTCAAATTTGGAAAAAGAAAAAGGGAAAAAAAAGAAGAATTTTCTTTAGAATGAGGTGCGGCAGTTGGTAGTTGTCACGGGTAGTTGCAAGCAAGAGAGGATGCAGGAACGAACATCAGCAGCAATAGGTTTATTCTTCAAATACAACATCAACAGAACAACTACGGCATAAACTAACATCAAATAACATCAAGCAACATTAAATAACATCAAGGACCGACAAAGGAGTGCAGGCAAGTGAGTCAATATAAAGGAAGTGCTGAAGATCAGGTGCAGGTGCAGGGAATCGGTGATCAGCGGGAGAGTGATGAGGAAGTGAGTGCAGGAGTGGACCAGGGAGAATCATGGGAGATGGAGGCCGGGAGTGACGGGAACTGTGACAGTAGTAGGCTATAATTAATTACGTGACTCAGTTGAACAACCAGAATATGTTGTGTCTTGGATGCTGGTGTGCTGTTTAACTCTCCTACTAACTTCTAAACCAACAAGACATCATTATTAGTTGTCACACACCAGTAATAACCACGTTTTGTAGTGTATCTTCGTGTATCTAACTGTTCTAGTGTGCTTCAGTGCAGATTTTGCCATAAGTCATTTGATTTGGTAAAAATAATTTATATTTTAAACAGTCAAATATTACAATAATATCTCAGTGGTTAACATTAGTTAATGCTTGAACTAACATAAACTAACAATAGCATGTCAATGTTAATAAAAATGCAACTGTTGATTGTTCATTCATGTTAGCTCACAGTGTTTTAACTAATATTAACAGATACAACTTTGATTTTAAAAATGTATTTGTGAATATTGAAATGAACATTAATTAACAGTGAACAATACGTCTACAGCATTTATTAATCTTAGTTAATGTTAAATTAATGCAGTTAACTAATGTTAATAAATGGAACCTTATTGTAAAGTTTATGCTTTTTGGATAAATCGACTTAAGGGCTTATAGTTGTCTCTGTATATTAATCTGAGATATGAGTATTTAAACATTGAAAATTTACACACTTCACCTTTAAAATTGTAAAAAAAAAAAAATCAGCCAATTGAATTTGGAGAAGTTCTTGAATTTGGAGATCTTTGACATGGTGAATGAATGCTGTCAGTGCATCAGATGTAGAGTGGTCATGTATTATTAAGACTGATCATTGACCTTTCATAACCTCAATGGTTCCTGGCTAAGCGGATCATAAAATCGATGCAAAACAAAAGAAATGGGATATCTGTGCCCCAAGGCTGAGAGAAACCAATGAAGATTTTTGATGGAGTGATGTTGACCTGCATAGTTTTACTGCATCTTATGTAGGGAACAAAGTAAAGCTTTGCAAAGTGAAGGGAACAAAGTAAATCAAAACTAAGCTCAAACTCAGTAAATTAATCTAGTTCAGTCTAAGATTGAACTTTTGACCAAATATGTGTGTGGTATGTATTTGTATGTTTATTAGAGTTGATGTTGTTGGCTTAGCAACATGAGAGGAGTGCTATTGAACTGCTATCTTTAAGTATTTCATGCGGTTTTATTTCAGTTTTGTTTGCTTAGAAAGTAGATGCTTAGGCAGTACAGTAATGTGTGGAGAAATGTACGGAGAGGTGGTGGAAAAAATTTGGAATGAGAGGAAATAAAAAATTCAAATCTTTTGCGTTCCCTCGTAAAACGTTTGCGTTCCCCCGAGAAACTTTGCGTTCCCTTGCAAAGATATTTGCGTTCCCTCGCAAAGATATTATCGTTCCCTTGCTGTGAGCTCGGACAAACACTTCCTGTTTAATGTCCCACTGGCTGGCAGTAGTGTTTCAGTTAGTTCCACATATTAATAATGCACACAAATAATTCGCAGCTCATAGAGTTTGAACTTGTTAGACTCAAATATAAAGAAATGCAGTCAGTGCTCAACTCAAGGAGTTCAGTAAAGTTGGCAATATATTCACAGATTCAAAATTCCCGGATCAATATCTTGTGAGCTAAACATTGTTAAAACACACATGCACATGTACAGTGTGTTACAGTGAAGTTATTGAGTATTTTTCATAATATAAAATGAGCAAAAGGGTTTTGGGTTTTGAACTTTTCAGACGGTCCAATTTATATGTTATAAAGCACATCTGAGGAAAATTGTTGTTGTTGTAGCTCGTTGTCTAGGTCAGTGGTTCCCAAACCTGTCCTGGAGGACCCCCAGCACTGCACATTTTGGATGTCTCTCTCATCTAACACCTGATTCAACTCATCAGCTCATTAGTAGAGACTGCAAGACCTGAAGTAGGTGTGTCAGATAAGGGCGACATACAAAATGTACAGTGCTGGGGGTCCTTCAAGACAGGTTTGGGAACCACTGGTCTAGGTTACTATGATTGGAAGTAGCTGCATTTGTGTTTTAACAACGTTTAACTCACAAGTTATTGATCCGGGAAGTTTGAATCTGTGAATATATTGCCAACTTTACTGAACTCCTTGAGTTAAGCACTGACCGCATTTCTTTATATTTGAGTCCAACAAGTTCAAACTCTATGAGCCATGCATTATTTGTGTGCATTACTGAAACATGACTGAAACACTACTGCCAGCCAGCGGGACATTAACGAGGAAGTGTTTGTCCGAGCTCACAGCAAGGGAACGATAGTATCTTTGCAAGGGAACGCAAATATCTTTGTGAGGGAACGTGAAAGTTTTGCGAGGGAACGCAAAGTTTCTTGGGGGAACGCAAAGTTTTGCGAGGGAATGCAAAAGATTTGAAAAAAAAAAATTCCTCCCATCCCAATTTTTTCCATCACCACGTCCCTTTAAGGGCTCCGTAGAAATGTACTTCAAGGAAAGGTATTGTCTCAAACTCTGCTTAGCTATTGAACAGAAAATAACAGTAATCTACAGGTAGGTGTGTTTTTTTTTTTTTTTTGTCTTACTGTGATGTGCCAAGGCAAGTCATTATGACCTAGAATCTATATCTATGGGCAAATGAGTTTGGGTATCTGTTATAAAGAAAAATAGTTATAGTAAACTCAGTTTTAACATTTAGATGTGATCCTGGGATTGTGTAGATAGTTGAAAGTCTGAAAAAATGAAAAGTCTGTCACCATTTATACCCTCACGTCTTTCCCAATTTGCATGGTTTTCTTTCTTTCTTCCAGGGAACACACACACGCACACACACACACACAAAAGAGAGATATTTTGAATGTTTTCCATGCAATTACAAAGAAAAGGTTAAAGCTTCAAAACAAACTAAAAAGGTGTGGTCCACACAACTTGTTCTATATATCTGGGGCCGTATTCACAAAACATCTTAAGGGTAAAAGTAGCTCCTAACTTGCCGTGTCAATCCTAATTTTAGGAGTCCTACATTTTTGCTCTAAGACTATTTCACAAAGCATTTTAGCATTAAAACTATAGCTCCTAAATCTGTGAGACGTTAGGAGTAGTCAAGAGGACTCCTAAGTCACTAAGACCAAATCACAAACAATCCTAATAGCTGTTACTGTCAATCTGCCTCAGCAATCCGCCTAAATGCAATACATATTTTGATTTATAGATTTGAATCTACGATAAAGGCAAAATAAAAAAAAAACATATTTTAAATAAATACATAATGTCTGATTACATGTGGAAATTATTTTCTCTAGTTCACACTTACAAATGATCGAATAGAGTAAATAATAATAATAATAATAATTGTCCGAGGGCTCCGAGCTTAGAATTTAGCCCACCCCAAGAACGGGGTGGCGGAGGGATGCAGAAAACTGTCGAGGTAACTGTGAGTCGGCTCTCGTCTGTATACCTCCTCTCGAGCTGATTAGATAGACAGTTTGAATGTGCTCCTCGCAAACTTTGTTAATAAAACATCAATTGTCACCTGAATTCTTCAATCTCTCGAGACGCAGACATGTACATATACATAGTTTCATTAGTGACAACCAGTGGCGTAACTTTGTTTTAAAAATTGGGTGGGACAGGAATGTGTATGTGGGGGGTGTATTGTATTATTATTACAATAATAATAATAATATGATATTAAAATTAATATGATAGCTTCTTCCTTACATCTGCTATAATACAATATGTCGTTAGCCCCGAGGGCCCAGAGTGAGTAAATTAGTTAATAAACACGTGGATCCGTTCTTGATAATAAGATTATCCTGATGGACTAGTGGCAGCATTATCGTTTAGCATGCAAGAGGTTCTGGGTTCTAAACCAACCATGTATTATTTAAAAAAAAATTTTTTCATTAAAACCATAGAAGCGCTCGTCTGTGTGAAATGAATCGCATTGTGCACGAGCGCCAAGAGAACACTGTTGCACCTCTGATAACAGCGACAACGAGCACTCAACATGATTTCAAAAACAACACATCCCAGCGCCAGATCGCCTATTATTTAACACAAATTGATAATCAACTAGAGGTGTTTCTTTTGTATTAGATCCGTGCCGCGAGATGTTTCAAAAAGTGGTCGGGACAATATCGACCCTTTCAAAAAGTGGTGGGGACATGTCCCACCCGTCCCACCCGCAAATTACGCCTATGGTGACAACCTACATTTTAAAACCTTTATTTGAATATAGTAACATTTTTATTTTAAAATCTTTACTTGAATATGACATTTTTATTTTTAAATCATTATTTGAATATGGCTACATGATACCTCTTTCAACAATATTTCTATGAATGAATCACTGACAGAGACTCCTCCTCCATCAGCCAATCACTGTGGGCATAGTTAGTAAGCTTGTTGACATCATCCATAGCAACGAGGTCAACCCCGCGCTTACTCTTAGCTTAAGAGTTTTCTCTATTTCTTAGTAAAAGTTTGTCCTAAATACATTTTTCTGTGAAAATATTGGTAGTTCCCTTTCAGTCGGTCACGTTCGACGTACGTCAGTAGTGACCGACGAATTGGGATATCGCCAGAGAGCCCTATCAGCTTCGAGTGAAACTAAACAAGCCAATGGAATTGGCGTGCAATATTTGCATAACGTGCACCGCCCCAGCAAGGCGGTTATAAATACAGAAGTGGATGCAGTCGCACTCTGTCTTTTGCTTCGGAGCCAACCTGTTGTGTTCCTGCTATTGACTGAGACTGAATTTCTCAAGCCTTTGAAGAGCCTCGTTTCATTGTGCTGGTGTTAAGGCACCCTACAGCGAAGCCGCGAGCCTTTCACAGAGCGAGCTATTTATACAGCTCTCAACTGCTGTTTTTGCGATTTGGGCCGGTTCCTCTGTGCGTGTGACTCAGGGAGTGGTGTACCTGCAGTCACATCGCGGCTGTTCCCTGTGTGCTTCAGCACAAAAGAACAAGAGCTGAATTGCCCCCTTCTAAAAGAGCTTCACAGATGAACACTGCATCTTTTTCAAGATGTCATTTCGTCTCTGCGTTACTGGATGCGGTCTTTCCCTGGTCCCCTGCTGATGGTCACAATCGCTGTGTCACATGCCTGGGCGTTCAGCATTCTGAGGCAGCTTTTGTGGATAGTTCATGTTCTCACTGCGGGAACATGACTATCTCAGTGTTGAGGTCTAGACTCTCGTTCCTTGGTTCTCAGGGAGCGGGGGTCCCCTCCCCTATGTCCCGTTCGCCCGTTTTCTCTGGCTCCGGTCAGGGGAGCGGCGCGTTGGCGTGTAGGAAGGGTGACCTGAGGATCACGGTTAGGGCTTCCCCACCAAGCTCCGCTCAACGGGCCCCTATCCCCTCAACAACACTGCAGCCTGTGGTGTTACCGGAGGATCGTTGTGGTCCCTCTGTCGAGCGACCATCCGCTTCCTTCGGTGCGCCTGCGGACGAGCAGATGCCGATTGCAGCATCGGAAGGTGAGCTGGAGTCCTCGGGAGATGAAGATTCGGCTGCGCTGCCTCCCTCCGGGACCGTAGCGTTGCCCGAGCCTGATCCCGAGTTGACGGCTATGCTTTCCCGGGCCGCTGAGAAAGTCAGGCTTGCCTGGAATTCCCCACCGCGTCACGAACCTTCTCGGCTGGACGATTGGTTTCTCAGGGCGGCCCGCACTGGTCCTCAGCGTCCCGCCCCGGTACCTTTCTTTCCGAAGGTGCATAAGGAGGTGACCAAGTCGTGGAGAATGCCGTATAGCATTCGTGCCAGGCCTGGTCCCTCTTCCGCCTTCACCACTCTGGATGGCGGGGAGGCTAAGAGGTATGCTGGGATCCCACCAGCCGAGCACACCGTCGCGATGCAACTGTGTCCGACAGCAGCTGGCTGGCGCGGTGAACCGCGTCTCCCATCCCGGGCCTGTAAATTCTCTTCTAGCCTGACGGAGAAAGCTTACAGAGCCTGTGGACAGGCCGCCTCTGCCTTGCATGACATGGCCCTGTTACAGGTCTATCAGGCCAAAGCTTTGCCCAGCAGTTCTCAGCCGCCCAGAAGCAGACTGAGGCCATAAAGCACATCCTGCCCCGGCAGTCCGCTGCTGCCTCCACCCCACCGCCGGCTGCGCAACCTCAGTCTGCTCGTCGCCGAGGGCGCCTGCCTGCATCGTCCTCCGCTCCTGCTAAGTCTGCAAAGCAGCAGCCTCCACCCGCCAGACAGCAGGGAGCTGGTCGCAGACGCAGCACCCAGCCCGCTCAGACCCCAGCCAAGCCAGGTGGCAAGAGAACTAGGAAGCGGTCCTGAGACGGGCGACCTGGAGGAGAGAATGTCAGCTCTTCAGGAGACGATGCCCGCATCTCTCCCTCCCTTGGAGCGGTACCCACCTTTTCACAAAAAGAGCTGTTTCCCTATCCTCCAGGTCCCAAGAGGGCGCAGCTGGCAGTGTGCGGTGCTCCGCCTCGCCAGTCTCAGCCCCCTCTCACCCAGTATGTATGTCTAGGCCGACCAACTTCGGGCCGCTATGTCGTCCGAGTCAGGTCCCAGTACTCTGCCTCGCTGCCACACGCAGGGTACGTCTGTGGTGCCTTTGGTCCCGCTGGCTCGGAGTCTGGGAGCCTGGTTAGCACTCCCCAGCCCGTCCTGCTGGCTCATTTGCAGAATCAGACTCGGCTATGTGATTCAGTTCGCCCGGCATCCCCCGCTGTTCAGGGGTGTCCACTATACTCGCGTGTCCCTGGACAATGCACCTGTTCTCCGGGCGGAGATTGCTGTCCTCCTGGCGAAGGATGCAATCGAGCTGGTCCCTCCAGTCGATATGAAGTCAGGATTTTACAGCCTCTACTTCATTGTACCCAGGAAAGGCGGTGGGTTACGGCCAATCCTGGATCTGCGTGTCCTGAATCGGTGCCTTCACAGGCTGCCGTTCAAGATGCTTACGCAGAAACTCAAGCGCAGTATAGCGGCCCCACTGAAACTTTTTCAGAGGCCCCTGGGGCATATGGCATCCGCAGCCTCAGTCAAGCCTCTCGGATTGCTTCATATGAGGCCGCTTCAGCACTGGCTTCATGACTAGGTCCCGAGATGGGCGTGGCAACGCGGTACGTTCCGTGTTCCCGTGACACCGAACTGCCGTCGTACCCTCACTCAGTGGTCGGACCCTTCGTTCCTGCAGGCAGGAGTTCCCCTTGAACAAGTGTCCAGGCATGCTGTGGTCTCCACAGATGCCTCCACCACCGGGTGGGGAGCCACGTACAACGGGCATGCAGTGTCGGGTCTGTGGACGGGGCCTCAACTGTATTGGCATATAAATTGCCTCGAGTTGCTAGCAGTACGTCTTGCACTGGGCCACTTCAAGGAGCTGCTGTCAGACAAGCATGTACAGGTCCGTTCGGACAGCACTGCGACCGTTGCGTACATAAACCATCAGGGTGGTCTACGCTCCCGTCACATTTCGCAACTCGCCCGCCATCTCTTGCTATGGAGTCAGAAGCATCTGAGGTCGCTTCGTGCCATTCACGTCCCAGGCGTGCTCAACCGTGCAGCCGATGAGCTCTCACGGCAGCCTCCGCTTCTGGGCAAATGGAGACTCCCCAGGTGGTCCAGCTGATCTGGCAGCGTTTTGGAGCCACACAGATAGATTTGTTTGCCTCTCTGGACAATGGGCTATTGCCAGTTGTTTTATTCCCTGACCGAGGGCATTCTCGGCACGGATGCTCTGGCACACACCTGGCCCCAGGGCCTACGCAAATATGCGTTTCCCCCAGTGAGCCTTCTCGCACAGCTCCTGTGCAAAGTCGGGGGGATGAGGAGCAGGCCTTGCTAGTGGCTCCGTATTGGCCCATTCAGACCTGGTTTTCGGATCTGACACTCCTTGCGACAGCACCTCCTTGGCCCATTCCTCTGAGGAAGGACCTTCTGACTCAGAGACGGGGCACCCTCTGGCACCTGCATCCGGACCTCTCGAAACTCCATGTCTGGTCCCTGGATGGGACGCAGAGGTTCTAAGTGATCTACCCCAGTCGGTTGTAGACACTATCACTTCTGCTAGAGCTCCTTCTACGAGGAACCTCTATGCCCTGAAGTGGAACCTGTTAATAGAATGGTGTTCCTCTCACCGAGAGGACCCCCCCATCATGTTCGGTCAGGTCAGTGCTTTCCTTCCTGCAAGAGGGCTTGGAGCGAAGGCTGTCTCCCTCCACCCTCAAGGTGTATGTTGCCGCTATTGCCGCACATCACAATGCAGTTGATGGTAAGTCTTTATGGAAGCATGATCTGATTGTCAGGTTCCTAAGGGGGGCGAGGAGACTGAATCCGCCCTTCCTCTATACCCTCTTTCGATCTCTCCCTGGCACTTACATCTCTCCGGGGTCATGCCTTCGAGCCTTTGCAGTCAGTGGAGTTAAAAGTACTGTCCCTTAAGACCGTCCTCCTGATTGCATTGGCCTCGGTTAAGAGGGTAGGGGACCTGCATGCATTTTCAGTCGACGAATTGTGCCTGGAATTCGGGCCCGGTGACTTTCACGTTATCTTGAGAGCCCGGCCAGGATATGTGACCAAGGTTCCTACCACTCCCTTCAGAGATCAGGTAGTGAACCTGCAAGCGCTGCCTTCGGAGCAGCCCTGGCTTTGCTCTGTCCCTTTCACGCTCTGCGCCTGTACGTGGATAGAACGCGAAGCTTTTAGGACCTCAGATCAGCTCTTCGTCTGTTACGGAGGCCAGCAGAAGGGAAAGGCTGTCTCCAAGCAGAGGATGGCCCACTGGATAGTGGATGCCATCGCCTTGGCTTATCAGTCCCAAGGCATGCCTTGCCCGCTCGGGTTAAGATCTCACTCCACTAGAGAAGTTGTCTCTTCCTGGGCGCTGGCGCACGATGCCTCGCTGACAGATATCTGTAGAGCTGCGGGCTGGGCGACACCCAACACTATCGCTAGATTCTATAGCCTTTATGTGGAACCGGTATCTTCCCATGTACTCGCTTCCAGTAGCCGGTAATGCGAAGGACCCGTTCTAGTGTTGGCTTGCTATGCCATTCCCGCCCCCTGGGCCGGATACATGCCTCCCCTTGCGGCTCGGACATTGCGGTGTGTCTGATGCTAGGCCAAACGTACATCTCTGACGTCCATGTTTGGCTAGGTGCCATATGTCGTGATCCCTCCACGTGAGTGGTCCCATTTGTGTATTGTCCACGGTCAAACTCCCTACGGTGAGCCCGTGTCTTCCCCTTAGCAGAGTCAGCTCTGCTGTCACCTGCCAGATGATTCTCCCCCTATCTCTAGGCTGGAGCCATCCCAGGGACTCCATATGTGCACTGCCCCCGGCCAGTCCATATGTGTATTTCCATGTAATTCCTCCCCTCCAGGGTAGGTTGTGGTCTCCGTAGGTCCCCTATGGGTTCGCTTCCCCAGTGTTGTCTAAGTCTTTCTGAGTGGGTTTTTCGGAACAGCAGTAGAATCTCTCGGTTTAAGCTTGCCCCCTTCTCCGCAGGAGACAGTAACTGTGGCGTTTTATTTGGGATCCCAATTTGTTGGTCACTTCTGACGTACGTCGAACATGACCGACTGAAAGGTATCATCTCGGTTACGTATGTAACCCTCGTTATCCTGTCTCCACAGTTCCTGTGCCTTCGCTGTAGTGCAGACTCAGGTTGTCTCCTCAGTGAAAAACAGAGTGCGACTGCGTCCGCTTCTGTATTTATTGCAGGGACGGTGCGCGTTATGCAAATATCGCACGCCGTTTCACTTGAAGCTTATAGGGCTCTCTGGCGATATCCCAATTCGTCGGTCACTACTGACGTACGTCTCCATTCCCTCCTTCAGGGAACGAGGGTTATATACGTAACCGAGATGTTTTGTCACACAAAGCTATTGTCACGTTTGGTTTTGGGGTTTGGTTCAGATTTATGTTTTCATGTCTTTTATTTTGTAGTATTCATAGGCATGGTTCCAGATTTCATTATCCCATCATGTGATCATATCATGCTTCCCTTGTCTAATGTCTCATGTTCTGATTGGTTCCCTTGTTTCATGTGTCATGTTCTCAATAGGCTTGTTCGAGATTAACCACACCAGCCTGTCACCGGCTGGCGGGATCTGACGGTTGCAGGCGGGGGAGGAGTACAGAAACGGCCATCAGGTTGGGCACTTCGTCCTTTCTGTAGTGTGCTAAACCAACATCATTCATGGCAGACCACACGATTTTTGCATTGATTGTAACAGAAGAAGTGGATGGGATTTAAATAAAAATATATATTTACTAGATCTTAATTTTTGTTAATGTTTTGTGTGTTTTATTTTTAATATCCAATGCAGCACCAATCAAAATTTTCTAACCAGAATGCATTGCTTTTGTCAGGCGGCAGCCGATCTTTGCGGCGCCACATGAATTCAAACAAGCCTATTGCTTCATTGTGTTCATTGTTTTCAGGTGTGTCTTGTTAAGTTATGAGTCTTTGTGTAAATATAGCCCTCATGTTTCCATTGTTTCTTGTCTAGCTTTGTTCCCTGTAACCTCTGTTAGTGAGTTTTATGTTTAATGTTCACGTTCAAGTTTAGTTTTTCAAGTCAAGCCAAATCTTTTTTTATTTTGTATTTGTTCACGTTTTGATTAAATAAAAACTGAACTTGGGTTCACCTACAACTTGTCTTCAGTGGACTACGTTATAGCTATCATATGGCTGGAATATAGAGCAAGAGTCATATGGACTGCTATAATACTTTTTGTAATACTTTTATGGTGCTTTTTGAAAGTTTGAAAGCTTCAGTCCACATTTATTATAATTGCTTGGAAAAAAGCTGTTGTCTTTTTTGCTCCATGGAAGAAAGTAAGTCATATGGGGTTTGGTTTGGAATGACATGACAGTGCATTATGCATTATGACAGAATTTCCCCTTTTTGAGTGAAGTATTTTGTATTTGGTGCTATAGTCTTTTCATTACCGAAACATCATGCACACACACGTTCTTCTTAAGAAGTTAGCAAAGAGGCCAGATGTCTTACTCGAGAGTTAATGGCCTTCATGGCCACTTGGCAAGAGGCCACAGTCTGAATTAGCTGATGACAGATTCAGTTAATGATACACACTGTGGCCATGTGAAGAAATGAGGGTTTAAGCCAAATGGCAAGAGGAAGGAGAGAGGAGAAAGAGTCCTGTGAAGCATGAAGCAGTCAACCCTGAAGAGACGAGAGCAATTGTGAAGCCCAATCGATAGTGCTCTGTGATTACTCGCCTGCTAAATAGTGGCCACCCTGAGGACATGAGCTTCTCATCACCAGAAAGATGAGTTAGAAAAGGTTCAGGACCACTGTGAGGTCAGCAAATGTCAGTCAGGTCCCAGTCAGGATCTGTTCCGCTTTACTGATCGCTGCAGAAATATGGCAGCTAATCAAAGGCTGTTTCATGAAAAGAGCTCTTGGCCATATGCCTTTATTTTTTTCCCATATGCCTTTATGATGGATCCAAAACTTTAGAGTTGTGAAATAAGACACATCCAAGCGAGGTGTTGTGATTATGCTGCCTTATAAGATGCTTTCTTTTAGCCAAATACTAAGGCAGCATCCCATCCTTCACAGAGAAAATCCCATAATGCATTATGATAAGCTAATTCAACTAAGATAGCAATCAAACTCTGTATGATGCATTAGATAAAACCTGAGTATTAAGATATTAAGATATTTTTTATGAAATCCGAGAGGTATATGACTTGTCCATAGACATCAATATAATCAACACTTTCAAGATCCAGAAAGGTACTAAAGATGTTAAAACCATAGATGTGACACAAATTAAGGGTTACATTTTTGGATTAAAATCTTACATATTGTGAAAGCTCTATTAAGTGGCTTTATTTCAATTTGAGGATAAAATGAGTTATTATAGCCATTTAACATTATATTAAATAAATAGTATAGAAATTCATTACGCTTTGTCTTGTGCTTGCTGAGCAACTGCATGAGTATTACAGGCCTGTATTAGCATTAACACTTATAGGCTTGTTATAGTTGTGTCAGCACAGTAAATTGAGTTGGCAGGGAGTATTTTAGCATTGAAAAAAAAGAAGAAGTACCTCACCTTTTAGTCTGTACTATACTTCATCCACAGATACTAAGAAAGCAACTCTCAAGGTCATGGAAGGTTGCAGAGAGAACCATGTCACATGTACCATTGAGCAAGGTACTTTACCTCAGGATGTCACAGTGGATTGACCCTTCAATTACTGTACTGTGCACTTTGAAGGGGTCATTTAATGGCATGCATACTGAATTAAAGTCACATTAACAGTATATACATCATAAGTATTATGATATTAACATTGGGAATGTACTGAGTATTAAATAGCTGTTGTGAGGAGACACATTGCACTGCAGGAGAGCTGTTACCATTTATGCCTTAGTTTCATTTAGAGTTTGATGTGTTTTGATGTCCATTTAGAGAATGGCTGTGTTATTATTAATGGTCATATTAGACATGTAGTGAGTCATAGTCTTTGTTTAAGGTTAAATGTTTAGAATTAAATTTTGGGGAATCGTGGATTTTAGATAAGAATGATCCCCTGTGGAAGGATTCGTTTTCAAAACGTATGAGTTCAGAGGCATAAGGATTTTAAATCTGATTGAAAGAACATGGTTGCAGGCGACAGGAGAAATGCTCTGTAAGATGTGACTAATAATATTGTATTTCTTGCTGCAACCTTGGACATGCAGTACCTCTTCTCAAAGGGTGCTTTCAGAGAGTGCTCAGCTGTGCTTTTGTAGTGCTTAAATTGACTTCTAGAAGTGCTTTAACACAATGCATATCATAAATAATGGATCGCTCATCCATGTTCAGCAGATGAAAAAAAAATCATGAGGGTTTGACATGACATGAGGGTGAGTAAAGGATGACAGATTTTTTTATTTGTCGTTCATATTTCTTTAATATTGCTATTGCAATTTAGTATACATTTTATTTATATTAATTTAGGTTTCACTTTATTTTGATGGTCCCTTTTCCACATTCTGTTGACTATACATAACTTTTCAACTACATGTCAACTAACTCTCATTAGAGTATTGGTAGAGTATTAGTAGACTGGTAGGGTTAGGTTTAGAATAAGTTGACATGTACTTACAAAGTAACTTATAGTCAGTAGAATGTCCATTGGGGGACCATCACAGTAAAAAGTTACAAGATATTAAGCAGACAGTCTACTAATACTCTAATGAGAGTTAGTTGACAATGAAAACATCTCAGGTTACACATATAACCATGGTTCCCTGAGAGGGGAACGAGATGCTGCATCCAATGATGACACTTTGGGGAATGCCTCCAGCATGACTGTGTCTGAAGCATATGTGTAACTAGTCCAATCTTGATTGGTGCTGTGTCACCTCATGACGTGATGGTGTAAGGCGGAAGCTACAAAGGAAAGTCAGCAACACAACAGCATCAGCTTCTGATAGGCTGAAGTATGGCAGGGGATCCAGCATCTCGTTCCCCTCTGAGGGAACCATGGTTACATGCTTAACCTGAGACATTCCCTTTCGAAGGAACTCATGCTGCATCCAACGATGACGCTTTGGGGAACGAAATAGCCACTTCGCAATGCTGACAAATGCCTGTCCTGGTGTGAAGCTGTCCCGGCACATCTCAGGACATAAGAATTTGTGACTCCCGAAGTGGCCGGAAGGTCCAGACTACAAAACCTTATAAATATGTGCGGGCAGGACCACCTGCATTACAAACGTCCTGGAGGGATGCCTCTGACAATAACGCTCTGGAGGATGCAATACACCATGTGGAAAGTGCTCTGCAAAACTTTCTTTTTGTTGCTGTCTATACGAGGAGCTAGGCTCAGATGTCTGGGGCTGAACTTCTGAACTGAGAGGGATGAACTTCTGAACTTCTTTGTTTCTTTGCCTCCTGAAACCTCTCATTGACACTGCTTACAGTGTTGCCGAAAAGGCCAGGAGGTGACAGCCTGAGAGGTTCAGCCATAGGTGTCTCTCCATGGCCACCATAGCTGCCATGGAATGGCAGATAGATCAGTGGCCCAACACAGCTCTTTAAAAGCATCCAAGTCCCTAAGCAGGTCGACCTGGTATGCTTGTAAGATGGACATAGTGTGTAAACAAGCATTGTCCTGTCCTGTCGCCACATATACCTCGCCCACCAGCGAAGATGTTGTATAACATGGCTTGGTGGGCAGCGTTGGGGCTTTGAGGGATGAGAGTCAGGGGAGAGATATGCAGCCAATGTCTCTTCCACCCTGGGCATGGTCCCATAGCCATTCTCCTTGAGCCCCACGATCGACGAATAATGATGGACCATGGGACTTGTTAGACGTGAGGAGAATGGCTTTTTCCATAACCTTGAGACCTTAGTGTGGAGATCTGGGAAGAGTGGTAAGCCCCAACATGGAAGCTGTGGCTGTGACTGCAGAAAGTGCTCATTCAGCGTACTTTTCCTCTGCGCTTCCTGCTTCTTGGCCAGCCATCAATGTTTAATTTAGAAACAGATTGAGGCACACCTTCATAAGTTCCTCGTACTGCAGGGATATGGCTGGCGAGTCACCAATATTGAACACTTCAATGCTAAGGATGTCTAACTCCTCAGAGCTAGACAATACCAACATCAAACTCTCACTCTGGGTGGAAGAAGAGCGGGTTTGAGCAGTGGAACTAGCGAATGAGAGCTGAGAAAGGGCAGAAGCCGTCTCAAACTTCTCCACTAGTTCTATTTGCGAACCCCACAAATGAAGCCACCACGCTGCCTCAGAAGTTGCGGGACCTAATCCTCAGGGACCACGATCCTGGCCACTCTCTTCAAACATGGCCAGGCGGGAGTGGAGCATTTTCAGAAGAAGTTCCTCACAATGTGAGCAGCCAGCCCCCTCAAGAGCTGACCATGCATGCTCCACTCCCAAGCAGATAACACACAGATCGTATGTGTCCCCATCCGTGATTTAATGAGGGCAGGGATGCACACACAGTCTGAACTGCTTAGAGCTCACCATATATATATATACAGTGGGTACGGAAAGTATTCAGACCCCCTTAAATGTTTCACTCTTTGTTATATTGCAGCCATTTGCTAAAATCATTTAAGTTCATTTTTTTCCTCATTAATGTACACACAGCACCCCATATTGACAGAAAAACACAGAATTGTTGACATTTTTGCAGATTTATTAAAAAAGAAAAACAGAAATATCACATGGTCCTAAGTATTCAGACCCTTTGCTCAGTATTTAGTAGAAGGATCCTTTTGATCTAATACAGCCATGAGTCTTTTTGAGAAAGATGCAACAAGTTTTTCACACCTGGATTTAGGGATCCTCTGCCATTCCTCCTTGCAGATTCTCTCCAGTTCTGTCAGGTTGGATGGTAAATGTTGGTGGACAGCCATTTTTAGGTCTCTCCAGAGATGCTCAATGGACTACTTGCACTGAGCCTCGTGACGCACATCCGGTTTGATATATTACGGCTCACTTGTTTCCGGTTATATCTATTTTCAATGGGCTGTTATCACATAGCTAACTAAACGCCTCTTAAAATGAGAGTCCTCTGGATGATTTTAAATTCCACACATATTCAGAGATCGGAGAAGAGATATTCTGATGATTACTGTGTACAGACCTTTCCAAACTCAACCGAACTTTACATTTTAATCCAACATAAGCGTGATTCTTTCACCACAGGTGTCAGCGCTCTACTGGTGAATGCATCGCTGCAGTGTGAGACGTGATGAATAAGATCAGAATGAACATAATATTATTATTTAATTTTAGTCACTATTCTGAGCCATTTTTTGTATGTTTTGTATGTTCTGCTTTTATTTACTGACAATCATTTGTATGTAATTCACACATTTATGCCAGAAATCCTAATATTCAAAGTAGTTGTGCTGTCATTGCATTATTCTTTAAGGTTAATTAAATATTTAACATCGTTAAGGCAGTTTTCACATTCATTCAACTACAGTAGTCAACATTTGAAGTGGATCAAAACCTTTCATCAAAGATGTCCTTAAACCTTCTTCTTAGGACAACTTTGAACTTTTTTGATCCACTTCAAATGTTGACTACTATATTTCAAACACTGGAATAAAAGAGCACCAACGCAAGCAATAGCCTACTTTTCGTACGAAAATTAACCATAATTACTACACTCTTACTATAGTAAAACCATGATTCAACTTTATAAGTATTTGATTAATTATAACTATTATATGAAAGGTTATACTGCTGTTTAATCATCAGCTTGGTTTGTTTGTGCATGTCTTATATGCTCATCTGATCGTTTAAATTCATTTAAATGTAAATTTAACAGGTATGAAATATGATGACTAAGAGAAAAACACTGCTAATGACAAGACGAGCACTTGACGGCGGCAGGTTAGTGGGGAAATATATTTATTTATTTTTCAGAATAAGCATTTGGAAGCGAAATACATTAATAAACATTTTAGCAGGTTGAAGATAATTAATGTTAATGCAGAGAATATAATTAATTGTTTAAAAAACATTTGGCAGCCCTAAAACATATTAATAATCTGCGTTTTCACAAGAAGCTCTTTGTATATAAGTGCGCTGAACGCTGACCGGAAACGCTCGAGCCGCAATGAGCAGAACGAGGAAGTAGTTGTGCAAGTAGTCCATTGGGTTTAAGTCAGGGCTCTGGCTGGGCTATTCAAGAACAGTCATGGAGTTTTTGTGAAGCCACTCCTTCGTTATTTTAGCTGTGTGCTTAGGGTTATTGTCTTGTTGGAAGGTAAACCTTCGGCCCAGTCTGAGGTCCTGGGCACTCTGGAGAAGGTTTTCGTCCAGGATATCCCTGTACTTGGCCGCATTCATCTTTCCCTTGATTGCAACCAGTCGTCCTGTCCCTGCAGCTGAAAAACACCCCCACAGCATGATGCTGCCACCACCATGCTTCACTGTTGGGTGATGAGCAGTGCCTGGTTTTCTCCACACATACTGCTAAGAATTAAGGCCAAAAAGTTCTATCTTGGTCTCATCAGACCAGATAATCTTATTTCTCACCATCTTGGTGTCCTTCAGGTGTTTTTTTTTTAGCAAACTCCATGCGGGCTTTCATGTGTCTTGCACTGAGGAGAGGCTTCCATCGGGCCACTCTGCCATAAAGCCCTGACTCGTGGAGGGCTGCAGTGATGGTTGACTTTCTACAACTTTCTCCCATCTCCCGACTGCATCTCTGGAGCTCAGCCACAGTGATCTTTGGGTTCTTCTTTACCTCTCTCACCAAGGCGCTTCTCCCCCGATAGCTCAGTTTGGCTGGACGGCCAGCTCTAGGAAGGGTTCTGGTCATCCCAAACGTCTTCCATTTAAGGATTATGGAGGCCACTGTGCTCTTAACCTTAACCTTAAGTGCAGCAGAAATTTTTTTGTAACCTGTGCCGTACCACAATTCTGTCTCTGAGCTCTTCAGGCAGTTCCTTTGACCTCATGATTCTCATTTGCTCTGACATGCACTGTGAGCTGTAAGGTCTTATATAGACAGGTGTGTGGCTTTCCTAATCAAGTCCAATCAGTATAATCAAACACAGCTTGACTCAAATGAAGGTGTAGAACCATCTCAAGGATGATCAGAAGAAATGGACAGCACCTGAGTTAAATATATGAGTGTCACAGCAAAGGGTCTGAATACTTAGGACCATGTGATATTTCACATAATAAATATGCAAAAATGTCAACAATGCTGTGTTTTTCTGTCAATGTGGGGTGCTGTGTGTACATTAATGAGGACAAAAATGAACTTAAATGATTTTAGCAAATGGCTGCAATATAACAAAGAGTGAAAAATTTAAGGGGGTCTGAATACTTTCCGTACCCACTGTATATATATATATATATATATATATATATAATGTATAGATAGATGGATGGATGGATGGATGGATTCACTTTGTAGCATCTGCCTTACTGACATGCAACGATACTGATAAAGTTTTCTGGGTTCAAAATATGAGTTCACATTGGAATGCTTAGTTTTGGTATAGAAGCATAATGACTAAGAAAGAGAACGATTTTATATGATATTAAGAAAATGGTTGTTTATATTTAGTATTGATTTAAATTGAATTTGTATTGATTTCTTGGGCAGAGCAGGTGTTTGCTGTATAATGTACACCAAATTGGAGCCATATTTGAAATCAATGTTTTGACATTCAGCTTCTTTGGATGGGGGAAATTTAGCAGTGAATGACTCAAAGAGGATGTGACTGGGTACCTTGATGTCTTAAAAATGAGTACTTATGTTTTGCTGATGTACCGTTTGAATCTGATCTTAACGGAAATTGTTTGAGTAGCGTGCTGTATGTGTTGCTATGGTTACCTTCTCGGGTGAACGTGATTTCGGCTTGAAAAAATCTATTTGGCGGCAGGTGAGAATGTGGTTTTGGATGACTGAAAAGCTGTTTGAACAACATTCCTTATGCTCTATGTACGTAGAATTAAACTGTTTTCATTTCTTTCTTTCTTTCTTTTGTACTTTGTAAGATGCCCAACAATTTGTTTTGACATGATTTAGTGGCATTAAAGGATCAGATCCCCCTCAAAGTCCCAGGTAATTTGGACAAAAGAACACACAACTGTTCACTTGCCCACCAAACTTGGTTTATTTACAGCTGGTGTTGACCCTGAGAGAGGTAGTTTTGTTATAAATACTATGAGGCTGACAGCAGAAACGTAATCACACCGTCCTCATAGTGTGAGTTATGTCTTACTCTGTTTGAACTGTGTGGAAATGTAATTATGAGTATGCACATGGGTTTAAAAGTGTAGTCTTTGTGTCCTACACAATGAAACATCCTAAAGCATATCATTGACTCTTGGAAATGTGGTTAGGTGAATGGCAGGGTTAATTAGATGTGATTTTACTTTTTTAACTGACCAACAGCATTTACACTGTGTACTAACTAGGCATGTTGTGAACTGGGATGTGAAGTTAGCATAAATCAGAAAATGACAATACCATCATTCATAATCCTATTAGATTGTGAATGCTGAGAATGAGTTGAACCACCCATGGCCAGAGGGCTGAACTTGTAGTACCATCAATGAAACAAAAGCACAGTTCTAGAGCACTACGTGAGCAAAGCTTCTTTAAAATGCTAATCAAATCCAAATTGTTTTTGTATGAGATCAATGCGTGCCATTTGAGATGGCGATAAAAAGATATTTAAAGGGAATGGAGCCCCGCACATAAAAAAAATGAAATGGAAATTACCTCTCCTCCTCTCAGTTTTAGAAAACAAGAAATTAATTTGCATTTTAAGTGATTCTAACCACAAATAATAAAGGTAGGAGCAAATACAATATTTATCATATGCATCATCAGAAACTAATGTTGAGCTTTGTGGACAAGGAACCAAAAAAAAAAAAAAAAAGCTTGTTATACCTTATAATTGTGTTTAGGCTTGAAAATATAATTTGTAATGCTTTTTACTCACATAATGAAGCAGGGAACAAATACTTCTAGCAGACCTGTTGCAGTTCATTTAGTTTTCATTAAAATTTGATCACACTGGGATAAATTACCTCTGCATAATCCAAATGAAAGTATCATATTTACATTCGCCCAGCCAGAGGTCTGAGTGGTTTTGAATGAGCGCATGAGAGTGAATCATGAACCCCGATATGAAAAGTGCTGACCTTATGTGCACATTAAATCTTGCAAGTGATGTACATGCTATTATTATATTCACTCCCCCATTGCTTGATTGCTCTTCCTGCTGAAATGTTATATGCGGTCTAGCTTCATGCATCTGGAATGAGTTCTCCTGCTGTGTTAGTAAATGTAGTGGTCAATTAACATGCTTAACTAGTCTTTGATTGAGGATATAAAGTCTAGTTCACATTGCCGCTTATTCTGACCAAGAACTGTTCACTTAGACAGGAAGAGACTGTTTGACTGACATGGAAAGCAAAAAATTATGGTTTGTTTTGTTTTAATATGTTGTTTAGGGGTCCTAATCCATAAATGCTTACAAAAAAAAAAAAAAAAAGTGGATAAACTTTGGTATCAGATTTTCTTTCTATCCAAAAGCAGGGTTGAATTTAAATGTATATACAGTATGAAACAGGTTACAAAATTGCAATTAGAATTCCCTCTAAGAGTGACCGGTGTCTGAGCACATGTAAACACATGGCAAACTATTGCCAGACATCAATCCATGACGTCACATGGAGAGCACCCGTGCACATAAAAGGGTGCTTATTTTACACGTCATTAGCTTTGTCTTCATGAGGCATTTGTTTGTAGCATGTGGCAATGGAGAACAAGAGTTTCAGGAAGTGTGTTCCTCTGTGTCTTCGCTTTATGACACCAGAGGACACGTACAACTGTTTTATCTGCGTTGGAGCTGAGCATGCGAGTTCAGTTTTTGAGGGAGCTGAATTCGCTCATTGCAAAAAGCTCTTCCCATGCTTGTCCCTTTTCTTGAAGGAACAAGCATCTGCACCCTGTGATTCATGCCCTACTGCTGCTGAGGCTTTGACTTGAGCTCCTGAGAAGCGGGAAGACCAGCAGACCATCTTGCGACTCGTAGGTAATGTGGTGGTGGGTCAGGCTGGCTGTGCTCTGCACACTATGGCGGTGTTGCAGGCATACCAAGCCGACCTGCTTAGGGACTTTGACCAGGGGCAGGGATTGTCACCAGAGGTGGTTGCTGACCTGCACCAGACCACAGACTTGCTCTCCAGGCAACCAAGCAGACGGTCGCTGCCATGGTGGTGATGGTGGTCACGGAGAGCCACCTGTGGCTTAACATGTCGAGAATCAAGGAGAAGGAGAGAACTTTTCTCCTTGATGCCTCAGTCTCAGCCTCTGGACTCTTTGGGACCTCTGTTAAAGCAGTGGTGGGGAGATTCAGGGAAGCGAGAGCGCAGTCAGCTGCCTTCAGGAAGTACCTCCCTTGAAGGTTCGAGTCACCTCCTAAAATGGGGGTCATATTGGGCAAATGCTTTTTCGTCACCCAATTCGAGGCTTGTTGCTACCAAAATTTTTGCCCTAAAATCCTCAGTTGTGTGTCAATATGATTATTTTACTGCTCCCGATTGAGTCGGAGCCTCCCCGATCTCATATCAAACATGTTTGATATTTACACTTTGGGATCGGGGAAGCTCCTACTCAATTCCAATACTCTTGATCAGACTGCCTCCAATGAGATACCTGCAATAGCCAATGAGAGCGAGCAAGCTTTCCCAACAGGATGTTTCGTGCTTTTATAGCTGAAACATGGCAGCCACAAAAAAAAAAAAAAAAAAATGAAAGTGAAGTATTGAGAAAGAAGATTATCTATACTCTAGTCTTCTCAGCCAAGATCTCACCCATAATCTTTTTATCCTTTTTTGTTTTTCTCAGAAAAACGCACAGCAGGACAGCCAGCGGACAACGTTGATCGTCCTCTGTATTTGTTTTTCTTCACATTTGATTACATGAGTTTCTATGCGATCTTGTGTCTGTGGAATTGCCACCATACAATCGTTAACAGAGTCTTATTATTGGGATAACAGGGTCCATGGCTCCACCATTGGAGAAAGTGTAACAACAGCTTGGATCATGTCGATCACTGTTTGCTGATACCATAGAAATGAATGATATATATTTTATTCTAGCTTCATGTATTATTATTATTTTATCAACAATTGAATGTGGGTAAGTTTGCTCATTTTTTTGTCTGTGTTTTAATCCAGAGATTCTCTACTTTTTCAGATGATAAGTAATAGTGGCCCCTACTGTATAACAGTGAAAACATGGAAAGTCAATGGCGGGAAGCGTTGTCTCATAAATGATGGAAAATTACGTCAATGGTGGGGAACGAGTTAATTGGAAACATGTTGAAGATTAGCCGATAGGCTGTCGGTTAATTAAATGATAAACTGTTTTCCCACAAAAGCAGTTTATCAAGTGTACTGAAGCCTCTCCTCCATTGACATCCATTAAAAAAAACTACCTCTGGTCTGCTTTCTCGCTTTCTCGTATTACTTTTTTTTTCTTTTCTTTTTTACATTTTTATGTTTTTGTTTACGTTTTTTGCTAACCTTGCAGGCTAACTTTTAAGCGGCTTTGTTGTTACTACAATCGGCAGGTGTGTGGTCTCACGGTATGGCCGAATCGTCTAGTGTGTGTGTTCGGAGAACTATAATGTTAAAAATCGGTTGAAACTGTCCTTATGTCTGTGCTCTCCCACAGTTTTAAAATCGGTTGAGGTTTCTCAGGCCTTAGGTGCCCTTTTATGTGCATGGGCACTGTGTTGGATGCAATGGACTGCCATCTGCCAATAGATCGGCATGTGTTTAGTGCTCAGACACCTGTCACTTTGAGGGCGTTCCCCATAGCCTCAACACCAAGACGCAGCGTCTTGTTCCCCTTCTCAGGGAACCAGGTTACATATGCAACCTGAGACATTTACTACAAAAGTGTGTTTTTTCAAGACAGACTTTAAATACTGTCTTGAAAAAGCCTTTTATCTATGATTGATAAATAGAGGAAATACATGATTGATAGAAGGCATGCTGTGTTGAATTTCTTTGATTTACAATTCAGTAAATTCCTTCCTGTCATTCCATTTAAAATTCCAACTTCCTGTGGGATGTGGCTAATTCAAATTCCATCTCATGAATTGAAAGGGAGCCTTTTTTTTTTCAATTCTCAATTTTGCACAACCCTATTCAAAAGCAAACAATACTGATTATTTCAGGCATAAAACAGCT
>RJVU01053643.1:635759-671814 GCA_003731715.1 Anabarilius grahami | reverse complement strand
TATGAGATCTTATCTCATAAATAATTAGAACATGTTCAGCATCGCTTCTTACATCTCATCCATCTAGAAAGGTGCCCAGTTTAAGTTTAACTTTTACTTTGACAAAACAGGCTAAAATTCATTATTTACCCACCTTCATTCATTCCGAACCTGTGTAACTCTACGGAACACACACAAAAATTTTTTTATATATATATATTTTTTTCTAGTTCAATTGTTTGTGTCCAAATAATGAAATATGTTAGCCCAAAACAACCAGATTGACTCTCATTGTATGGAGAAAAACAAAGTTTGGAATGACATGAGGTTGAGTAAATGATGACCGAATTTGGTAACACTTTAGTATAGGGAACACACATTCACGATTAACTACGACTTTTCCCTCAATAAACTCCTAATTTACTTCTTATTAATAGTCAATAAGCTAGTTGTTAAGTTTAGGTATTGGGTAGGATTAAGAATGTAGAATAAGGTCATGCAGAATAAGGCATTAATATACACTTAATATGTACTAATAAACAGCCAATATTCTAATAATATGCATGCTAATAAGCAACTAGTTAAAAGATCCTAAAATAAAGTGTTACCCCAAATTTTAACTTTTGATGAACTATCCCTTTAAGATTCAGTGTCTTGGGAATTGTGTTTAACATCTAATTATAGATAGCAACTGAGAATTATAAGGCCAGCAAGAAGTTAGTTGGTCCATACACACACAATTTAGAGTAATTTGTTGAATTTCCTAAGCTGATTATAATGTTACGCAGAAACGAGCATTTAAACACGTTGCAGTGGCAGGCACATTAAGCATCTTTTAAAGGGCATGTGAGTCATGTTTCAGGCCTTGTCAAAATTCCCTTCTTGTTTTCTGAGCTACTGTGCATGAGGAACAATAGAATGAAAGGTATTGAATGGCATCTATAGGGGGGGATTTGTGTATTTCCTATTATCAACTTAATTGCAGGCTACTGCAGATTCATTTTCACACATGTCCATGTCTCATTTTCTAGTGCCACTGACAACAGTGTCAAATGTACATCTCTGAACAAATATAGATGTAGTCCTCCCATGCAGCAGAAGGTTAAGTGATCATTAAAAACAAAGAGAAAAACTTGCCACAGCAAGGTTGCCTCCATTAACGAGGTATGATGCAAAATACACGTTCTTCAGCAATTGACCATGGGCTTTATGTAGTTCATTATATTCCTCTTCAGAATATGTTGATTGTGTGGACTAGCAGTTGTTCTTAAGAACTTTGTGCTGTAGTGTTCAGAGTGGTGTGAATTTGTCATTTTGAAAAGAGGTCTATACCAGGTCTATAATAGTGTTCAACTCAATGGCAGTTGTTCAGGTAGCACAGGATTCCCTGGATTTACATGGTATGAAATGTTTGCTCTAATAAGCTGAGCTGTAAATACCATGTTACTAATGATCTTTAACTGCTGGAAAATGTCATGAAAATGTTGGTTAATGACACACAGACAAAAGTTGTTTAACTGACTTGTGACATTAAAGGCAGCAGACTGGTAAAAATGTAACGCCATTTCACATTTTAAGAGCCCTCCAAACAAATTGGTCAGTTTAGTGAAAAAACAACAACAACAACTTTATAATAAAATATTTAACTCAGGCAAAAAACACAGAAAACTATTTACAGTATAACAATAAATATGGTATTTTATTATATGATATGATTCATATAATATTTTTTAAATATGATTGTTTCATTAAAAATATGGTGGTCAGCCAGCTATTTATCATCATGTTAATTATCATTCCTTTTGTCCCAACAGCAGGGGTGCTTTTTACCCCAAATACAATACTTTTACATATTCTTCAGTTATAGAAAAACATCTGCATATGTATTTTACATACGGCATATGTATTTTTTTTTCTTTTTCTTTTTTTTCTCATTCTTATTATTTGGTTTGATTTTGGTATGTTTATGGTTTGTGTGTAACACTGGTTGTTTTTGATTCATGTGGACAATAAAAAAAGAAAAAAAAAGAAAAGAAAAACGTCTCGGTTACGAATGGTATCTCTCGTTCCCAGGTGGAGGCAACAGAGACCTGTGTCATAACAACTGTATGGGGGATCGTCCTTGAGAGTCCCAATCACCTCTGAATATATCAGAAAAGGGTAATGAAATGTGAATGACGTTGGCATGCAAAATTTGCATAAGAGGCCACGCCCGTCCATACGGGTATTTAATGCACTTCAGTTTTGTACTGAGGAGCCGAGGTAGCATCTCGGTCACATCAGCAATCAGTACAGAGTTGAGGGACACACGTCTCCGTTCCTTCCATCAGGGAATGAGGGTTACCATTTGTAAACGAAATGTTCCCTTTCTTTCCCAACCTCTTGAGGGACGTGAGCGCAATCAGGAGGGCTGTCTTCATAGAAAGGTCACTAAGCTCGACTGATTGTAATGGCTCAAACAGTTCTTTTTGTAAGCCTGAAAGGACCACAGAAAGATCCCAAGAGGGGATGACCAAGGGATCTGCTATCCACAAGGTCGTGATTTGCCGCAATGGCAGCCACGTAAACCGTAAGCGTGGAGACAGACAGGTGCTTCCGGTGATAGGCCTCTGTGTTCCACCTCGTCCCAGCCAGGGTCCAGAGGTGGAGGTTCCAGAGATCTGGGCGCAGGTACCAGATTGTGCCCTGCCCCTGAGAAAGAAGGTCCCTCCTCAGGAAATTTGCCAGGGAGGGACTGATGCCATGAGTGTGAGCTCTGTGAACCAAGTCTGGTTGGGCCAGTACTGGGCAACCATTAGGACTTGTTCTTTATCCTCCCTGACCTTGCACAAGGTCTGTGCAATGAGGCTCACTGGGAGAAATGCACATTTGCGTAGGCCCCTGGGCTAGCTGTGTGCTAGTGCATCTGTGCTGAGGGGACCCTTGGTCAGAGAATACCACAGAGCACAATGGGCAGATACGTGAGAGGCAAACAGGTCCACCTGTGCTTCTCCGAATTGGCTCCAAATCAGCTGGACCATCTGGGGATGGAGTCTCCATTCTCCCCGGAGAGTTACCTGTCGCAAAAGCGCGTCGGCTGCATGATTGAGGTCGCCTGGGATAAGAATGGCACGCAACGACTTCAGCCACTGCTGACTCCAAAGAAAGAGATGGCGGGCGAGCATAGACCACCTTGACGGTTGATGTATGCTACGGTCACTGTGTTGTCCAATCAGACCAAAACATGCTTGCCCTGAATCAATGGCCGAAGCCTCCTCAGGGCCAAAAGCACAGTCAGCAACTCTAGGCAGTTGATGTGCCAGTGCAGACGGGGTCCTGTGAGCATGTGTCCAACAGTGAGCATTTTTAACGGTAGCCGATGAATGGTCCGATTCAAATCGTGCAAATCTAGAATTAGTCTCAGACCACCACCCTTCTTGGGTACTATGAAGTAGGGGCTGTAGAAACTCTTCTTCATCTTGGCTGGGGTAACAGGCTCTACTGCCTCCTTCAACAGGAGAACTGAATCGCATAACCGAGTCGGGTTGTCCTGACCAACCAGCGTGAAAGGTTGGGGAGCGCTAGCCACGTGCCCAAGCACTGCACGAGTGGGACTAAAGGAACGATATCTGGGGTACCTGTAGGGGGGAGCCCGCAGCAAGGTAGAGCAAGGTCTGTCACGTTGGGAGGCTCTGCATCCCAAAAAAAACCTATGACGTGTGGTGCACTTGAGTACTGACCTTGGTCCGGGGGCCCAGAATGGCAGAAGTGTTGTGTAAGACAATTACCGGAGTGTGGGCCCAGGGCAACAGGGCGTGGGGAGGAGAAAGAGCCACGTCCACCGAGGTCTTGATGCAAACTTTCAATGTGTACTGCAACAGCTCGCTCCACCTAAGGAATGTCCATGAAACCCCACCATTGAGGGTGGTGAGGAAGAAGGAGCCAGTGAGGCGTGTCCGGGCCGAGAACGGCACCCTCCCCTTCTTCCAAAGCATGTTTTTGTCTTACCATGATTCAATAAGATAAGTCCGCTATAAATGTTTATATTTTAGTCTTGACTGGATGATTTCGTGGGAAATTGCATACATACATCACTTGACCGGGCATGTCTCGTCATATTCATAAATAGAGAAAAGTAGATTCAGCTGTTTTGATGCGTGTATGGTGTGGTTTAGTTTAGTTGACATGGAGCAGCCAGAATCAATATTGGCTTGGCTTGGTGAGAACAGGTGAGTAAGTTATTTTATTGAATAGATACATTTCCATTTGTAGCTCTCTAACAGAGTTCATTGTAAAGCAATATCTATTGTGTGGTCATTTCATTCTGGTTGTTGTGGCATTGTGTTGGAATTTATTTTCAAGGAATTACCATGTCTATTAATGGGTAAAGCAACAGTATCATCTTCAGCTAGTTAGCTTGAGATCCTTTCCATCTAAACTTGTTATATCTCTTAAGCCTAGTAGTGAATGTTTTCTAATTAACAAAAACTGCACTTAACCACATGTAATGATTATGTTTTCTTAATAAGCCCAAACTGTGCTGTTCTTTCTTATCATCATGGAAACAGTTGGCATGGCAGTTTAGCCCCGCTGTCCCTCCTCCATTCTCTATTTAGACAAGCCAAGAATTTGCCCAGTAAATGAAAGGCGTTTACAGTGCCTCAACCCTCATCTGCTTTATGGCCCACAGCTGTCATTCCAGGAAAGTAGGTTCGAAGGAGAATGGCATATACCGGGTGCCTGGTTGCCATAAAAAGATCAAACAGGAAAATAGACAAGGTTTGCCAGAAGTTTACCATCAACTCCACCGTGACCTTGTTAAGTCCTGCTGTCCCACAACTCACGGTCATTGCTGACCCTTTATCCGCATGTCATGACTGCGTGACTGACATGTAATGCAAAATAACTAAGTCTCATATGCTTCCATGGTGGGACATAAAGCAAGGGATGATGGGTAAGTAGATTCTGTGCCTGATTAGAAATGATACAAAATCACTTTACAGTGTATTTGTTATCACGAAAATGTTGCATTTTTTTCTCAGCAAGGATCCATTACATTTTTCAATAGTGGCAACAAAGACATTTATAATCTTACAAAAGATTTCTATTTTGAATAAATGTTGAACTTTCTATTAAACAAAGAATCCTGAAAAAAAGTATCATGGTTTCCACAAAACATTAAGCAGCACAACTGTTTTCAACACTGCTAATAATAAGAAATGTTTCTCGAGCAGCAAATCATCATATTAGAATAATTTCTGAAGGATCTTTTGACACTGAAGACTGGAGTAATGATGCTGAAAAATCAACTTTACCATCACAGGACATTTTATTCCTTTTATAGATAACAGTTATTTTGAAATATTTTTGAAATATATATAATAAAATATAATGTATAATATGTATTAATACTAATATGTAATAATACTATTATACTATTATTAACAATAACAATACTACTGTTTTTGCTGTATTTTTAATGAAATTCAGTCTGGTGAGCATAAAAGACAGAAAACTGTTTTCAGTTAGTCATTGGATAGCAAGCTAACAACTTTGCCTACAAGTTAGCATATTGTTAACCCTTAAGATAAGCTTTTATATATCTAAAAAAAATATATATCAGAATGACATGCTACATTTTTGAAAAGTGCTGCGATTTTATTTTATTATTTTTTATTTCGGTCATGTCGGGGGCACCAAGTGATCCTGAATTGCCACTGGTGCCCCCTCAAAAAATAGGCCTATGTCATCCCTAGTGTAGTCAGTCCTTATAAGAGTCCTCAAATGCCAGACAGTCATGTGACCATGTATTGAGTGCATCTAGCTGATAAGGACTGACAGGGAGGTTGATTGAACAAACAGATTTCTCTCGAGGTAAAAGCATGTCTCTGCCACTAGCATCAGAATTTCCAACCTACATCTGTAACCATCATCTGGGCCATTAATGTAAGAAAGAAAGAAAAAAAACAAAAAATCAAAGCAAAGCCAAACTTGTCTGAGATCAGCATAATCTGACAACCAAATAGCTCTTTATGAACATTATTCAATCATGGATTCCACATGATTTAAACAAATAAAACCCAGTAAAATCTACCATGCACAACTAGAATCAATGGTGTTCATTTAACTTGAATGAATGGTTTTAGTTTAGCTTAAAACATTGTTTTTTATTTAAACTGAATTAATGCTTCTTGTTCCCAATGAGCCTGCGTTGTTGTGTTTAGTGTGCATTAGGCTTGATGCTGTCACCCTAAATAATATCATAAATATTTTTTTTAAATTGTCTCCTTATATGTAACTACTTTTTGTTAGTGTAGTGAAACTACTTTATTTAAAAGTGAAGTTTGACCGTAGTGGAACTACATTATGAGTAACTTGCAGTCTGACAAGCAACAGTAGCTTCCCTAATACTTCATGTCACATCAAAACTCAAGCTCAGGTTTAGACATTGTACTTTGAATGACAGCACAAGAATTCCCACTAGCCATCAAATAACAGAAGGTGCATTCTAGTTGGAATATCAAAAGTGTCATAACTTATTATGCTCAGATTTGAAAAGAGAATATATAGTGTCAGTGTTTCCAGGAGCAAAGCCCTAAAGGGTTTCCAAGGGGCAGATTTAAAATTCATATCTGTGCTAATAAATTAACATTATGTGACATAGAATGCGCTTGCTCCTTCTCAGAGTTTTAAATATTTATGTGCTTTTCAGGTCTTGTACTGCTCTTTGGACAATGTATTGTGACCTATATATCGCAACTCTTCAACATATTTTTACACAACAACTATTTCTTTATGTTTTGTGACCGTTCCATTCTCAGTGGCTTCATCCATGATTTAAAATTGATAGCTTCTTTGACTGTGATAAGCCTTGCTAGATGAACTGCAAAATCAAGCCTTGACATATCGATTTGGCGAACAGTTGTTGTATAGCCAGGAATGAGAACAAAGGTGTGTCACAAATAGGTGAGCTAGAGTTTTTTTTTTTTTTGGTGTGTGTGTGTTGAAACAAGAAATTATTGAATAATCATCTGAATACAATATTTTTCTTGTTAACATTATTATATTTGTTGTTTATTGTTCTTATTCTTAAGACAACATTGTTGTTGTTTTTGAGAAGAAACAATAAATATAACATTATTAAAGGGTTAGTTCACCCAAAAATGAAATTTCTGTCATTTATAACTCACCCTCATGTCGTTTCACACCCGTAAGACCTTCGTTCATCTTCAGAACACAAATTAAGATATTTTTGATGAAATCCGATGGCTCAGTGAGGCCTCCATTGACAGCAAGATCATTTCCTTTTTCAATGCCCAGAAAGGTACTAAAAACATATTTAAAACAGTTCATGTGACTACAGTGGTTTAACCTTAATATTAAGAAGCGACGAGAATACTTTTTGTGTGCCAAAAAAACAAAATAACTTTATTCAACAATTTCTAGTGATGGGCGATTGAAAAACGCTGCTTCATGAAGCTTTGAAGTTTTACAAATCTTTCGTTTCGAATCAGTGGTTTGGAGTGCCAAAATCATGTGATTTCAGTAAACGAGGCTTCCTTACGTCATAAGTGTTTCAAAATTTCAATAGTTTACGTGACTTTGGCAGTTTGATGCGTGCTGCGAACCGATTCAAAACAAAAGATTCGTAAAGCTTCGTAACATTAAGGTTGAACCACTGTAGTCACATGAACTGATTTAAATATGTCTTTAGTACCTTTATGGACATTGAAAAAGGAAATTATCTTGCTGTCAATGGAGGCCTCACTGAGCCAGTCAAAATTTCATCAAAAATATCTTGAACGAAGGTCTTACAGGTGTGGAACGACATGAGGGTGAGTAATTAATGACAGAATTTTTATTTTGGGTGAACTAACCCTTTAATACAAATGAAAATGATTATTATTATTATTATTACAGCAGTCAGTAGTAACAAATTCAAGACGAATCTAACACTGTATTAGTTTGTTTTATTACTATTATTTTATATGATTTTAGCATTATTAAATATTGTTATTTTTATTTTATAAATATCATTATATGATTATATTTGAAGCAATGTTAAAAAGTTTTTAAAAAAGCCATAAACATGATGAGAATTTGATGTAATATGGATTTAATAATGGTAAATTACCATAAAAAAAATGGGATGGTGTGGTTGAAAGCAGGGTTATTATTATAGCTGAAACTAAACTAAAAGCATAAAAAAACATTTTGAAATATGATAAACATGAACTATATATAAAATATACAAAAAAAATTAACTTGAAAAAAATATATATAGACATTTACTTTATAAAATGACAAAAACACAACAAAATTACTAAAACTTTAACTGAAATGAAAATGGAAAGTATAAACATAAAATCTAACTCAAAATATTAATGAAAGTTATCTCAATGATACTAAAATAACACTGGTTGTAAGTCTGAGGTAAAGTAAATTATATTTCATAAGCATTTAAACTGGAAATTATATTAGATAAAAAAAATTAAAAAAAATCTTGGAGAGGAGACTTCGCCTCGTCATTTTAGAAGCCGCCATTGATGTTTGCATATTTATGTCACTGTAACCAGGTCAGATCTTTCTTTCTTGTCTGAGAGGCGCTATGCTCAATTAGTGCTGACCTTGAGCAATTGAAATCAACTGAAGCCATACCAGAGTATGTTTTGTTGTGTGGATAACAGGCTCATTTCAGTGTGAAATGAGAGCGTGTGAGTCGTATCACCTCTAGTCTGTGTCCACCCGGCTTGCAGGCTTCAGGACTTTAACAAGAGCTGATTTGTTTGGCTGACAGTAAAATTATTGAGCACAATAAGGACATGCATGCACCAAAGCAAAACACAACGATCAATCTCAAGCACAACACTGGAAGAACAATTGTTATAAACTAAATACATCATAGTAAATAATAAAGAACACGACGATGGGCCGCAGCATAACCATCAGGGAGTGCAATTGAGTTACTGCGGGCCAACCATTGGGGACAGTGGAGACGACTGCAGATCACCTCATTACCAAGCACTCAGAGGTATCCAGTGACAAGGACCTAAAAATAGTGGATTCCTTTCTGGTCTGTCTGAAAAGGTTGCATTGTGCCTTGGCATTCAGAATTTGAGAGATAACATAACTGACTTGAGTGCTCTGTTGTGGCTGGTCCTCAGGTGACGGTGAATAATTAATAGACAGGAAGTACTAGCGGCTATAGGATTTTCATATTCCCAGGACATAAAGGAAGACAGCAGGAAGACACATTGTTAAATCGTTCTCAAAACTAGACATTATATTACAGCTGAATCCATTTAAAATGCATCTCTGCTGGAACGAGCTGGTTTATTCTGGTTATGAAATACTATTTGAGCTTTGTAACATTTGAAAAATAAATATGCCTAATTTGTAAGTAAGTAATTCTATAAAAAGCTATACCGGAGTTTCAGAAATATGCTCTGGTCAGGCTCAGGCATGTTCATTTTATTACATATAATTACTTACACAATTAGCAGGATGGAATTTAAGAGATAAATTTAGCCATTGCTAAGTGAGGGATTGATTTTTTTTTCCTTCTTTCTGATAACTTTTGAATTTTTGATATGTATACAGATGCGCTCTGTGATGTTTTGAGGTTATATCTACAAGTCCAATGGAATGCAAAAACGTTGAAGCTCAATATCTCAGAACTGCTCAGACTGCAGATAGAACCTTATAGTTCTAAAGGGGACGAAATGTATACAATTTTCTGTAATTTTTCTACTATGTATAGTTCTAATACTGTAATACTTACTGATGACTGATGTCTGTGTTGTTGTTTTCCCACCAAAATAATACCACTTTCTGGAGGATAATGTCATTATGGAACTGGCTTTTCGTAGTTAAAGAGGTGGAAAATGATATTGAGGACACAGGAAAACAATCATTTTGTTTGAAATATTTTGATTAGAGAAAGGATGAAATGAATGCAAATCTGGAATTTTCCTAACACATGGGCAGCACTCAGGAAAGTGACAAAATAGCAACATACACAAAGGGTTAGGTCGCCCAAAAATGACAATTCTATCTATTTACTCAAACCTCATGTTGTGCCAAACCCGTAAGACATTCGTTCATCTTCAGAACACAAATGAAGATCTTTTTAATGATATCGGAGAGATTTCTGTCCCTCCATAGACAGCTACACAACTGACAATTTGATGCTTCAAAAAGTTCATTGTCTATGGAGGGACAGAAAGCTATCATTTCATCAAAAAGATCTTCATTTGTGTTTCGAAGATGTCGTTCAGCACTTCATGTATTTTTGGGATGACATGAGGGCGAGTAATTGATGACAGAATTAAAATTTTTGGGTGAACTAATCCTTTAAATATTTTGTAACCCTTTTATTATTATTATTTGTGTGTGTGTGTGTGTGCGCGCGTTTTTTTGACATATCAGGACACAAATGTGTATAATGACATGGGTATGACATAGGTATTACAAGGAGAGGGTGACTTATGAGGACATACCCCATGTCCCCACTTTTCAAAAGGCTTATAAATCATACAGAATGAGTTTTTGTGAGAAAGTAAAAGTGTGCACAGTTTCCTGTGATGGTTAGGTTTAGGGGTAGGGGTAGTGTAGGGGGATAGAAAATACAGTTTGTACAGTATAAAAAACATTACGCCTATGGAATGTCCCCACAATTCACAAAAACGAACGCGTGTGTGTGTGTGTGTAAACAAAGAACTTACGTTGCTTCACTAAAATTTAGGTTAAACCACTGGAGTCACGTGGATTACTTTAATGATGTCTTAAATACCTTTATGGGGCTAGAAAGTGGTAGTTGCATAGATTGTCAATAGAGGGACGGAAAGCTCTCAGATTTAATTAAAAAGATCTTTATTTGTGTTTCGAAGATGAACGTGTTTGGAATGACATGGGGGTGAGTAATTAATGACAGAAATTTCATTTTTGGGTGAACTAACCCTTTAAACTAAAGTACAATTATTTGAAATACACTCTTATGTTGACTTAATTGTTATTATTGTAATAAAAGAAAACTAACTAAAGTAATTTATATATTTAAATTGTGAGTTTTTAAAGATATTAGGGCATATAATGGGCACATGAAAATGTACTGTATAACAGTAATGGTGCATCTGGTCTCCATCTGCATCAGCTGTAACCTTGTGTTGTAGAGCTAAGCACTAAGCACTGATGCATTTGCATTGGGTTTGTTGCTGTCTTTACTATAAAAACCTGCACAACACTGTCCAAAACCTTTTTAGTGTTAGCTACGGGATGTCTGCATTAAGTATAAATCTTTGAGGAAAACCAGTTTCACTTGATCACAGAGGACAGCATTTCATTCTATTGTTGATGGCTAAAAATGACTTCTGTTTATGCTTTTCTTTCTGACTTCAAACCAAACACGGTCACCTTATTTTCCAAGCTTGCTGTACGACGGTCAGGACAGGTCACTCTGATTGTCAATAATCTCTGGGGGCTGGGATCTGGGTCAAGGGTTTGTTGTGTGAGAGCATTTCTGTAGACCTCTCAGGTTACGCTACGGTGGATAAAACCATAGTAATCGAATCACACAACACTGAATAAATCAGCAGAAACGGGAGACTAAACTGTGTGTGTGAGGCAGTTATTCATAGCAGAGTTTATTGTGTAAACATTCTCTGTCTCCTCTTTCAGTCTGAAATAAACATTATGATTTGATGCATTTGATGCATGATATCCTGAAGACATGCTTAATGTCACTGCATGAAAAATAGTACAATAAAGCACAATTCAGTCAATTAACCATTTAATCATCTTTCACACTTTTTCATTAATCCCCTACTGCAGATATCAAAAGTATCAACATGAAAGGTGACACTATTTACATTCCTAGTCTTATTGTGCAATATTAATTGTCTTTGTGATGCCTTTTTATTTGCCCTTGAAACTATTAACAATTCTGGGTGTCACAAAATGCCAATTTCCTCAAACCATCTTGCTCCATTTTGGTACGCAACAGCCACTGTCAAAATCCAATAAATTCCCAATGGATGAAATCTCAAGGAAAGGTTAGCGAGAAAACAGAGAATTATAAAAAGCAGCACGTATAGTTCAGGTCTAGCATGTTCTGAATCTGAGAAACTCACCCTTAAGCTGTATTTTGTCAGACATAGTATTTATTGTGCTGTCAGAGTTGACCATGCCTTGTTTGTAAATCTTCTTAGTTGACTTCAACTGAAATTGGTCACAAACAAGCCTTTACTAGCATTTGTTTATAGTTTAGAGACAACAGGCTGCGGTCTGAGCTGCTGTCAAAGACCTGTTTAGAACGAGGGAAGCAAGTTAGACAACATTCTGGTCATTAACTCCTCTGGAGAGGCGTCATTATAGCTCGACTTGGGGAACTACAGATATCATTCTCAGTCTGAAAACCGGGACATAGCATATCCGCATGACATATGAGTCACAGCCAGTGCATTATTTCCATTTCTGAAACTTTGTAGAACATGTTTCTGAAGATGGCAAAAGTCATAATTTGAACTATATTATCATCTCAGATAAAGATTAGAGACTTGGGATCTCACAATCTATGCTTTGCACTGCTGGTTTGTTTCTGCAAACTAAAATTATCTGATCTTTGTCTTGCAGAGCAATCATTATTTTCTCTAGGAGGCATAAAAATGTGGTTTGCCTTCAAAAGGGTTAGCAGATAAGTTGACCTTGTTTTTTCAACAGACATGCCACTTGTCACAATCACATTCATAAAAACATCATCGCATTCATTGCCAGATATCTATAATGTATATTTCACATTGCATTACGCTATGCCTGGATTTACTTTAAGGTGGCAAGCGAGGTTTGGCGCTCTGCCTGGATAAGAGTATGCAAGACTGTTATCTTCATATTTGATGCATGTTTAACATTTAAAAGCCATTTTAAATATTTGGAGTGTGATGTTACATTCAAACCGCCATTGATCTTTGACCCTTTCTAATAAATTTTATAGCTGCCCTTTTTTTTTGTCATTGCGTTTTTCATTTATGATGACATAAATTCAACACGGCTGGTGAAAGTGCCAAAGCAACAAGTATGTCTACCTTTTTATTTCAGGTATTTGAATGTGTTTTTTGTAGTTTACTTTCCATAAGCGAAAATACATCAGTCCATTGCAGTGGACACCATTACTGTTACTGTTTCTTAAACACAGGAAAACTCATTTAAAATTAAATAATGATGAAAATTTCACAAGATACAAGTTTGAAATGACAATTTATCCCTTTAGGTAGTACTAAGCAGAAGGGAACAGTGAGTAATTAAAAATGTTTTGTGAAAAAGTGTGTGCGTAGCCAGAATGACTCAAACTTTTTGCCGGAAGTCTGAGGACATCAGAGTATTATGCACTTTCATACACTTGACCTATGGCTTTTAGGAAGAGCGTTCTTGATGTCATCCTCTTTCACTTAAATTAGCAGTGAAGACCAAAACAAATTAAACAGAACAACCCCTGAAACCATAAAAATGCCTTGAATCAAATTAAGCTTTAGACTGAAATGAACCATTGAGATGCCCTATTCCATTTAAACAAGGGGAGGTTTGCTTTTAACATGACATATCTACACTGTACTCAACCAATTACCTGTGCGTGGGTCGAATCATTTCCTAAATAAATGGTAAATGGAATACATATAAAGAGAATCACTCCCCAGTCTATTAAAAATGAGAAGAACTCGCAGTTCCATTCCCCAGCGTATAAGGAAAACAAAATCTGATCTTGTCAAGTGCAGAAGTGCATACTTTATTAATGTCTATCCCACATGCTTTTAGAGCTTGCTCTTAAATTCAGTCCACCTAAAAATGCAATTCCTTTTGGGAAAACAAGATCACCCTTACCATTTCAAAAAAATGCCCCAGTGACGAATAATGACGATACAGTATGAATGAGTTATGTACGCCATGTAGAAAAGTGTACTGTGTGCCATCAAAACGGATGTCAAAATGTCACTGGCGAGCCGACAGCATACCATAAAGTAAAACGAGACGTATGCCACAGCAGGTGTTGTGATAATTGAATGGCTTTGTCATGAATGGTTGTCTTGGAAATTGTGGAAGAGAAAAAGAAAAAGAACAAATTCTGACATCACAATGAGATGTATGTATGTGGCAGTTATAATATATTATTATATTCAATTAATAATTTAAATAATTTTGCTGTTCATTTCTTTGGTATAATTTCTTATGTATAGTCTGTCTATTATAAGGCATCAAATTGTAGTATTTTAAGCTGGTTTTAAATTCTGTTGTAGCTGAGTTTAAAGGGATAGTTCACCCAAAAACTCATTCAAACATGAATTTACTCAGCCTCATGTTGTACAAGCAGTGCACTAAATGAACAGTCTTCTATGTTAGTCTCCAGGGTATTTACATTAGTGAATAAATATGTAGATCATTAAAACTAAAGATGTTCATCAGTGATTGTACAAGAGAAGGGACATGTTTGTGTGCATTTTATGTTGTGATTTCATCGGAATGAATAGAGAGTCTCTGCAACAGCCTTAATCGTTAGATTGTGTGGAGCCTGTGCAAGAGCGCCTTGAGAAAACTGTTGCCTTTCGCCACTGATAACAGCTACAAGGAGCACTCAGCATGATTTCAAAAACAACACATTCCAGTGCCCGAACGCCTCTTATTTAACACAAACAAACACATTTCTAATAAAATGGAGATGTTTCTTTTGTATCAGGTACATCCATGCTGTGAGATGTTTCAAAAAGTGGTGGGGACAATATTGACATTGACAAAAAGTGGTGGGGACATGTCCCACCCGTAAATTACGTCTACAGTATGGGTACAATGCATTTCTTTCCTCTGTGGAACACAAAAGAAGATAGGGTCCAATGTTGTTTGGGTCTTATTGACTTTCATTGTATGGACAAAAACAGTTAAAACATTCTTCAAAATATCTACTTTCATGTTCCGCAAAGGAAAGAAAGTCATAGGTTTGGAAATAACATGAGGGTGTGAAAATGGTGACAGATTTTTCATTTTTGTGTGAACTCTCGATTTAAGTTTTTAAGAGCAAACTTGTAATACAGCTTTTTATATGAACATCAACACTTTTAATAATGCAAAACAAGTTTAATCATCAGATATATCTCTGTCCTTAGATAAGCTTCTGGAGGCTCAAGCCTAGCCGGAAATTGCAATTCAGTGGCCTGTTTAGTAATTTCTTGTTAGAAATAACATCAAAATTTGAAAAAAGTTGGTCAAAAACTTGTATTTACACACAACATTTAGATGCCATATATGTTTAGTTCTGCACTGTTGTATAAAATCAGGCTATCACGTTTGCAATGCTAATGTTCGGGAAAACAGCACTCTATATCCTAAGTTATAAAACATATACAGTAGGCATAAATATAGGCTATTATATAGATTAAAAGCAAGAACTTACAGGGACATTTTTTGACCTATATCTTTAATTTTGAGAGCCTTTTTATTAATTTTGGTGGCATTTTTGCCCCAAACTCCGATAATTTCCGACCCTGGTGTGCGCGCAGCATGATGGTGGGGGTCATTTTTCGAGTGCAAAAATCGAAAAGGGCTCCTTGTTGTGAGGCCCCTTTCAAGTGAAATGGGTGAAACATAGCAAAGCTACTGAGCCTTTTTCTGTTTCCTTTTATAAAAAGCAACTGGAGTGTGCAACTGATTTGCCAATAATTTTCATCAAAACACTATTCATTCGATCAAGGCGCACAGATTGAGGAATTACGTAACTCCTATAATTATGTAAACTGATTTTGTGTGGCATAAAGGCTTTTTTTTTTTTTTCTCAGGTTGTAATCTGCGTCTCACACAACCCAAATTGTTCCTTGGCCTAATCAGCACAATAAGACAAACTCAAATATATTAAACAAAACAATAAATATAATTAGGGCTTTTCACACTGCGCTTAACTCCGGGTTATCGTCGTTCTAAACACCGCTTTTAACCCCGGGTAAAGGAGCGTTTCACACTTGTAATTTAGATGCGGGATTAGCACCGCTTTTCACCCGGGGTTATGAAACCCTGCTCTCGCAATTGGTTGTCGGTTGCTAAGCATCTGCTTGGCAGTTACAAAATCACTGCTCGATGTATAAACAGTTGTTTCTGCGTATAACAGGAAAAATTTCAAACTGCGATGGAAAACGCGACAGTTGGAGTGAAGAAAAGACCATCATTCTTACCTATATAGTTCTGTTACATGCATGTGTATTTATGTATTTGCCTGCCCTCTAGGGGCAGGAAAAGCATGATTTACCTTTGTCTTGATTCAGCAGATTCTTTACACCTGTGGATGATTTACGCGTGTTTAAAGGAAGTCAAGTTTCCACACTTCGGGGGCGGAACTGGAGCGGCCGTCCCGAGTTGGAGCTGCGCTCTCTTTTGTGTTCATCCTTTACATTTTCCGTGTCTAATTTCTCCCACTTGTTATATTTTGGTTACTAATAAATTCCCCTTTTGATTCGAGCTGTTGTTGTGTTGTCCCTCTTTGTGTTATGGCGGTGGCCGTAACATAATTGGGGGCTCGTCCGGGATTTGTTTTTCTTTTTTTCTTTTCCCCTACTAAATGTATTTGGTGTGGGAGGAGAGAAAATGTGTATGGCCGTGTTTNCGCTGACGCACTATCCCGGGTCGGATAGGCTTGTGGGTAATGTATGTTTTCGGGAAAGGTGTCTTTTAATAGATACACTTTCTTGTGGTGACGGTTTACCTTTGGGGGATGAAGGTGTTACATGCATGTGTATTTATGTATTTGCCTGCCCTCTAGGGGCAGGAAAAGCATGATTTACCTTTGTCTTGATTCAGCAGATTCTTTACACCTGTGGATGATTTACGCGTGTTTAAAGGAAGTCAAGTTTCCACACTTCGGGGGCGGAACTGGAGCGGCCGTCCCGAGTTGGAGCTGCGCTCTCTTTTGTGTTCATCCTTTACATTTTCCGTGTCTAATTTCTCCCACTTGTTATATTTTGGTTACTAATAAATTCCCCTTTTGATTCGAGCTGTTGTTGTGTTGTCCCTCTTTGTGTTATGGCGGTGGCCGTAACAAGTTCGAAAAGTTCACTCAAAAAAAAACAAAAAAAAAACTTGATATCACAGTCAGCAATGTGTAATATGAGGACGCGCAATAGCTACTAGAGCCTTTATATAAACAGGTCACGTGCTGCGTTTGTCCAGTCAGTGTGTCACACTGCAAATATGCAAATAAGGACTTTACCCCAGGGTTTAGGTATGTGCAGTGTAAAACGGTAGGTTATGAATACCCAGGATTAACTATTAACCCAGGGTATAGTATGAGCAGTGTGAAACGTGAATAAAGATAAGATTCCGTTTACCAGGGGTTTAGAATGGGTGGGTTAACTATTTCAAGTGTGAAAAGCCCTAATTGCAAACGCTGACTTGTATTGCCATGTTAACAGCCTTAGGTGAGCGTGACTATAGTGACAATATGACACGTGAAAAACAGCTTGATTCAATTTGCTTTACTGAAAAATATTTTTACGTTCTTATGTAATTTTGACGTTTAATTTTATCGTTGTTGGCGGGTCCTTGCGATTCCTAATTATTTGGGAAAAAGTGGGATTGGGATTATTATGGGAAACCCAAACATCCACTAGGCTATATTGCTGAAGCCTAGGCTATTTATAATTCCTTGTTTGTTTTTAATGTTTTAGGAGGCACATGACAGTAGCCTACACAATTTGAAATAGCTATATTTAAATGAAGGACAAACAGCTATCTGTATTCGACGCACATATTTTTTGAATCAATCGGCGGTATCGCGATGCTATTTTCAACGTGTCCATTCAGCATAATTTTCTGATGGAAAACCAAATGCTATACTGACGTATGTATATATGCGTGTGGGGTGTTCCAAATTAGACAGAAGGCTAAATGCGCCCTGTTCCCTTCAGAGTACTCACTTCAAGCGCTCTCCCCCTCAGAGTGAACATGGTATAGTGATGCTCACTTTCGAATGGAATTCACTCATTATGAAGGCTGTTAAGCGCTGAGTCTGCTGCTGAGCGCACGCGAGAGACCAGTTAGGATGAAGACGCATAGCCCGCGTGGGAACTGCACGGATTAGTTTGCAACAGCCAACTCTGCTCGCGCACAGCAAGACTTGTCGTCACATATTAGTCGCTGGACAACATTAAGCCGCACGCGCGCAAAATCTAAACGTCCATTCCTTTTATCCGCGCGCAGTGACGCCTCCTTGCTGTCATGTAGGGCTTCATGTGAACGCATGACTGTTGACCGATGGGACACAAACAGAGGGTCACTCGGTGTGAGGAGGCAACGTGAAGAGTGTCCGCCGTGTTTTCAAGGATCGAATAATTTTGGAAAAGAGGGCAAATTGTGGCAGTACTCTTGAAAAAGTTCAGTTCCAGCCGCAGGGGAGCAGGTCGAAACGCTTATCATATCTAACAGGGAACGGTGACTGAGTGTTGCGCGTGACTGGTATCGCGTCTGAATAAACCATTCACACCTGACTCTGAGGACCTTAAAAACTCAAACTCGACAGAAGATTATTTACCGAGGATTAAGTGTCCATCGGAACCCCTAAATTATACGGATATATTGCCTATAATAATAACTCATCTGCAACTGGGTGAAAATGAGGCAGCGATTTAAACGCCTGCAAAATTCACCAGTTTATTTCCAGTTGTAAGTGCAACACCGACCAATCTAGGGGTGAATATTCATTGTTTTTCAAACAGAGGTCTGTCACCCCAGAGCGGAGCATCCGGACAGCTGCATCTGGAGCGAAGGAGCGCTGTGCTGTTTGAAGGTTTCTGCATACAAACACTGGAGCAATGAGTCGCATCCTCCACACACAGGTACGACTATTACCCCATGAAAGCGTATAGTAGCTCAATGTTAGTCATTTTAATAGAGAAAAGAATGTAAAAATGCTACAATGAAGTAATTGGTTTAATGTAAGTTACCTTCTTATACGGTGAATAAAATGTAGAAGAAAATAGTACACATGCAATCGTATTGTAAATGCAAAAAAAGAAAAAGGTTTTTATAAGGACAACGTATATATTACCTCCTAATTTGCTAAAAAAAAAAAAAAAATGGCAATACGTATGTGTTTGGTAAAATATTGTTAAAATAATCTTTATTGGGAAAGAGGGATTCCCAGAACCCCCTGCACAAACAATCACATTTTTTTTAGATGTCATTTAGAAAATGAAATGCTTCTTATTTGTGTTAGTAGTTATGTGCATTAGATTATTTTATTTTGCACTTTATGTTGCTTCGTTCATATTAGAAGCATTATTTGAGTAGTGTGTGTATTAACCTGATTGTGTCAGTTTGTTGGAAATGGTAACAGTTACTATACAGGTTGCTTTCCATTGTATCACTTGTATTGGTGTCAGTACCTTGTAGAGTAAAAAATAGATTGTCATGGCTCAAGTAGATCAGTATATTTACATAATACTCACGTAATTTACATAAGCAGTTATAAAAAAATGCCATCACATTTTTACTGTAAACTTCTGGAAACCAGAGCTGCCAGTTCCCCATAACAAAATATATTTTATATTGCACATTTTAGCCATTTCAAAACTAGTTGCATTGGTTTGTATCACCAGAAGCTTATTGTAATTGCTTTCTCAAATTGATGTTGCTTGTTACAGGATTTAAAAAGACATTTTTTTTGTTCTATTTTTTGTTCTGTTTTGTTTTGTTTTGTTTAAATGTCTACGTGGAATAACACTTAAAGAGTGTCATTAAACTGTCCTTTGACACTGAGATTTTAAGGGAAACCGTGGAGGTAATTAATGACTATCCTTCGACGGAGGGGATCATTGCCAATGTGACTCAGCAGTGTGTGGGTGTGCTATTGAATTCTGTAGACAGTAAATACAAGCAGGGACAGGACACAATCCCCTGCCAGTCCTCAGCTGAGCTGCAAGACATTTGAAAAGAATGTCAATTCTAGCTTATAATAGAAGCTTGGCACTGCCTCACAAGCATATCATAGATTCTAAATGATATAAAATGACATCACTGAAAGGTAAAGAAGAAAAGAGCCTTTATTTTTAGCCTTAAAAAGAAGGATGCAGCAAGTTTATCAGTCTCCGCTCTGGACCGCGGCCCAGTTTGGCACCATTAAGAAGTAATGTGCTGAAACTCTGACAGTCAAAACATACAAGCTTTCAGCTACCATTAATATGCGTTGTATCACTTTCAGCGCTGTGGACGGCTAGAGCTGCGGAGAGTATTTTGCTCTGAAAATGATTTGAGTGATGACTGATCGTATGTGTGTTGTGAAATACTTACTGAGTGAAGACATGGTCCTGTGATTTTTGCTGTGCAGCTTTTGCCAATGTTATGAAATGTCCCATGTGGCTAGCAAATGTGCAAAAAAAAGCAATTCAGTACAACTGCTAATCGACTTATTTGACTCTTTTCATTGCCTCAGCAAATCAGTGTCATTGCTGTGATCTGGCAGGGTATTCAAATAATCCAATACCCATGCTCATTCATTCCTATAGCATTTAAAGACCGACTAACTTTTTATTTGCAGCTAGAGAGGTTGGAAAGTCAGATCTGAGGTGATTGACTTGTTGTGCTTATGATCGTGATAAAATCGTGGCCAGAAGAAAACTGAGCCATCTGTGTGGAAGAAAAGCTTATGAATGTGTAATCTTGCCCTCTTCAGATACTAATGACATTGTTATCACTTCGTTTTTCTCCCTTTACGTAGCTATTTTGATAGCATATTTGCATCACGATGCTGCTGGTTGTTTAAAAGTCATTTGTTTGCGCTTCTTTTACACCTTGTTACACCTGACAGGAGCTCAGAAGGCATCCTTTTCCACTCTTCTGTGAGTTTAGATCAGACTTCCTAAAAGAAAACAAGAGTCTTTGAGGTCATTCGCCCCACGAGACGTGTTTGTTTGTGTGTTTATATCGCTCCACGGGAAGAATAATTTCACCTGTACACACGATTCCTTCGGCCAGGTTACGCTCAGGAAGCTTTTGTCAAATTACAGTCAACCCAGTGCAGTTCAATAAGCACACAGGTCTAATTAACTCATCACATAGATGTAAGGAGCGGAAAGGCTTCTTGCTCTCCACAGACCCAACAGCTTCGAGCTAAAGGTTTTAGCATGCAGGGAGCTTATCAGTTTCTCCTAAAGATGTCCGAATTTAAATGTCAGAAGAAGCAGAAGATCCACAATCTTTTTTGAGCTATTTGTTGTCTTGATTTGTTGTAGATGTGGTGGCTTCTCTATGCAATGGATTTAAATAGTGTACATATTTTATTACAAACAGAACAGTGTTCTGTTTTGAAGAAGAAAGACTCTTTATCATACGTGATTGTTGTCTTTTGAGAAAGATAGACAGATGTTTTGAGGGAAGAGTTGAGGTTTAGGGGTTTCAAGCTCTTCCAAATGCATTCAACACTCACTGTGTCTTAGCAACGGCAGGTACTGCCCATTATTTTTTAGTTTCAATATCCCAGAGGTCGATATCGTGTCTATGATTTACATGCTCCATGCACCACAGTGTATTTGCGTGACTAATCTAACGTGTACTGAGTATAAACACAGATGATGATTCCCAGAGCATATTTTCTTCTCAGTGTGACCTAGAATTGAACTTTGTGTTCTTTTTGACGACAGTCTCACTTTCTATTAACCAGTCCAGTCGATGCTTTTTTTTGTTGTTGTTGTTGTTTTTTAGTACTGCAATGTAAACGGTGGCTTATTTAGTGCTGAAACCCTGCTGCTAGGTATTTTGTAGTAGTGCTGTGTCTCTTTTGCGAGCTCATTTTAGTGATTGCTCCTCTGCCGCATCTCCTGGAAATGTAGCTCATAATAATGACGTTAAGCTGTTTGGGAGTTCCTTTTTTGAACGTGTCCTTTCAATTCCCCTGTGCAATTCTCAGACTCTGAAAATGAGCTTACTGCCGAGAATTGCGGGATCTCAAGCCTTCCAGATCGTTGCCATTAAAGGGATATATTTTATATATGTGACCTTATGCTCCTCTGTCATTTAGAATTGAACTGCTTCAGATCATATTGGTCTTGAATTGGCTGTTTAAATTTTTCTTGGTTCTCTGCTCTAGGTGTCTTGGGAGAGATTTAGAGCAAGGATGAAATTAATGTTATGAAAACAGAGATTAGAAGCAATTGTTCTCATAGCTTTCATCAGTGCAAACTGCATTAATTGTATTTTGTCATTTTCTCATTACCAGAACAGGCCACAGTTTAAATCAGTAATTCCCAATCCCATGGTGTGTTTAAACAGTTTCCAGGGGGTACTTGGAAAGAGTTTGATTCTGCTGATTTTAAATCTATAAAACAGAAGAAACATGGATTAAGTCAGGATGAATCTTATATTTTCAATCACTTTTGAAGAAATTGCATATTTTTGAAGAAGCTTACATATTTCTAATACTGGCTGTTTATTAGTACTTATAAATCATATATTAAAGCTTTATTCTGCATGACCTTATTCTACATCCCTTAATCCTCCCCAATACATAAACTTAAATGCTACAACATTTATACCTTACTAACTATTAATAAGCAGTAAATTGGGAGTTTATTGAGGCAAAAGTCATGGTTAATAGTGAATATGTGTTCCCCATACTAAAGTGTTACCAAATGGTTTAAACAGTTTAACACTGGGAGAGCAATGACTTCATTGTATTTTTTATTTTTTTTCACCGAAAGCCCTGGCATATTAAACCTCACTTAAAGATCACCCCTAGACTGTCGTAGTCAATTTTAAAAGCATATTGACGGTTATCATAAATCACTTATATTAATATTGTGCTTTTACTAATAAGGTAATTAGGAAAGCTTTGGAAGCTTCTGGACATTTTAAAAGCTGGATGCTTGCACAAAATGCATTTGTTCTTTAAACTCCCTTAATTAGTCTAGGCATGGAGCACAGTCGGTCTGTTTGAAGTAGAGATAGTTGGCAAAGGAAAAAGTGAAAATGAAAGTATGTCTAAAGAGTGCCAAGGCCTGTGCAAATTCAGAAATACGCAATTGTGATTTCTCCAATGGAGGGGTCGGTGTGTGATTAGAGAGACGGGTTTTTGATGAGGGAAGTGCACTTTTGTTCAAGGCTGAATGGCAAGGGCTGAAGGTGCAGTATAGATTTTGGATAAAAAACGTAAAATGTCTATGTTTAAAGCAAATAAGGAAAATGTTTAATTTTAAGATGGAGCCGGCCACCTGGGAGTCCTTGAAAACAATTGACCAGAAACTGACAGAAATACATCAGATCTCAAATACACTAAATGTAGCATTCTTTCCATACCCTATACTTAACAAAATTCAGTAATGTGCAAAATGACAAAAATTTCATTTTTGTATATAATTGTTGAGTTATTCAGATTTTGTAAGATTTTTCACCTGCATTGTGACTAAAAAAGAGAAGTCCAAACCTTCTTGAATGACACAGTCTGGAATGCAGAAACATTTTGGAGAAATGTTGGACAATTTAAAATTAAATATTAGCTGATGTATGAAGGTGATCGTTCAGAAATATGATAAAGTGCAAGGTATTATTGCCAAGTTTGGAGAATTTCATAACTTGAATGCATTGTTCCATCCTTGATTTCCCATTAGTAATTATAAAACACTTAATTGAATTAGTTTTAGCCATTCAAAGCAAAAAATTAAACATTGGTATGAAGTGGAAAATGACTGTTTATAATATTAACCATTAAAATTGCATCTGAACTTGACATGCATTTTCATTGGGACTTGGTGTCAGTGACATATTTAAAGCTGCTGTCTGTAACTTTTTTAGGTTTAAAATGATCCAAAATCATTTTTTTTTTATCAAGTACATAACCAGCCAGTGTTCAAAACTATTCCCTTACCTTAGCCCGATTCACCATGGTAAGCTTGTAATAATGTTTTTTCATTTGGGTGGTACTGGTAGGTTTCTGCGGGAAATTCGAGCATGCAGCCGTTCGTCTTTGCGTCAAGTCTGTTTACATAAAGAAGGAGTCCCAGCTAGTAGGCAAATGGCATGTGGAGGATGCTGCAGGTGGTGGATTATTTACAGCCTATTCTCACAGCAGCTGCAATAATTAAACTTATCATTTGGATGGCGGATTGAATATGATATGACAAATGGACAATTAGAGATTAGACTGTACAGAAATTAAAATCTACAGGTAACTCTAATACACACTAAATACACATAGTCACGCAATGCTGATGTTGTTAACATTAACAATTTGAGAACAAAGTATAACAATAATAATAATTTGCATGGTTTGACGTAATATGAGCTAAGTGATTGTTAGATTTAATCACCATTGGCAGCACGATTTATTGTAATGCTTTTTTTTTCTCACGTTCATCAGAACAAAAGTGGCAGATTTGTTACTTACTTGTTCAGATGACATTCTCTGGTGAAAATTCTTATTTTTGGTCATACTTCCAAGACGTACCTGTACAGTCTCCACCAGTGCGGTAACTGACAGCCACACATTCTCCTTAAAGCATTAGATTCATCCACGCTGAGATTTTACCCACGTAAAGATGGTAATTCCGCAAATATCTGCAATTGCAGGTTTCAAACAGAGATGGTGACAGAGGCAAAACTTACAGACTGCAGCCTTAAATTAGAATGGCTGTTTTCTGCCACACATGCCTCCTCAATTTTGATGAGCATGACGTTCTGTGTGGTCACGCAACACATGTTGTTTTGTGCAACAGAGTATGGTGGGATTCTCTCGCAGCTTGAGTAAGAAAGATATTCCGTTCGCTGAGTCAGTGATCACTATATGCCTGCTTTGTCCTAGATGCTCATCCTTTTTAAATTAAATGAGTGAATTAACTCAATTAGCCTGTCAGTGGCTCTTTACATGCAGCTGGTACCTGACAGCTGTTGCAAAAGTAGAGAAAAAACCTCATTCATCCCTTTCCAATCGATTTTCCTTTTCCATCCGGCATTTTTCACAACTTGCGTCCCACTTAAAACGGAACACATTTACATCAGAGGGGCTTGCAACGGGTTCCCAAAAGGCATTTCTTCCTTGGTTGATTGCAATGCTGCACCATTAGGAAAGGGACTGATGTTCTTGTTTGCTTCTATTTTTTGATGGGAAATGTATTCTCACAGCAGATTAGACATGCAAATTAGCAAAAGCCGTTGTTTTGAGAAGACTAAATTAGATCTCTGTTGAAAGCATATTTGGCTTTTGCATTCTTTTGTTCTTCCTATTCTGTGAATATAATTTCCGTTTGAAGAGATATAAATATGATCTGTTTAACTGTGTCAAATCCAAGATTTGATCATGAAAAAGTACAATATTAGCAAAGCCTTTCATCAAAACTTTCCCCCTCTTCCCCTGTGTTTATTGCTACATCTATTTCCTCTCATTCCGTTTTCAATTTTCAGTTTTATTGGTAAGAATAAAGCTAATGACACGTAACGCACATCGGTTTAGCAATGAGCTGCAAAGAACAGTGGAAAATAACATGAAATAATGTTGAAATAGTAAAATAAGAGTGAATAAAAGTCATGCTGTCAATCAATTTTAAATAGTTATTATTATAATATTAATTCATTAAGTTATATTATTATTTATTATTAGGCNGCAGTCGTGGCCTAATGGATAGAGAGTCGGACTTGTAACCCAAAGGTCATGGGTTCGAATCTCAGGTCCGGCAGGGATTGTCGGTGAGGGGAGTGAATGTCCAGCGCTCTCCCCACCTTCAATACCACGACTGAGGTGAGACCCTTGAGCAAGGCACCGTACCCCCAACTGCTCCCCGGGCGCCGCAGCAATGGCTGCCCACTGCTCCGTGTGTGTGTTCACTGTGTGTGTGTTCACTGTGTGTGTGTGCACTTGGATGGGTTAAATGCAGAGCACAAATTCCGAGTATGGGTCACCATACTTGGCCACATGTCACTTCACTTTAAATTATAGAAAAAATTATAAATTATAAAATTATTTTAAAATTTATTATATGATATACGGATTAATTGACTGAATCACTATTTATTGCATATATCAGTATTTGCTGAGAAAAGCAAATTAGGTGCGTTAAACACTTAATAGAGTTATAAAAAGCTTCTTATAAAACGGATAGTTCTGGCCCTTGATTCTGATTGGTTGAGCCGCGTTCGAAGCCATTGTAAAATTCCCGAAAACATACAGCTGACCACATTACATAAGTATCGATGCGCCACTGAGTGTGTATGTTGCTGCGTCTGTCTTAGAAACCACTCTTAGCAACGTAAAACATGTTTGTTCTCAACTGATTTTGTTCATTTAAGCCAAAGAGTCTTTGTTTAAGCTTACTGCGTTATGTGAAGAGTATTGTGAGAGAGATATCGAGTGACTGAGTTGTATTACCTGCATTTAGATTTAGCATTTTCCTTCAATCTTGTCCTCATTTAATGAGTTTTCCCGTGCCCTGCTGACACTCCCTGCGTTCCTTTCGGAAGGGCTTATCCCTATGCCCTAATCCCTTCAAAGGGTTTACCCTCCGGAGTGAGAGCTTCGAAGGGATGAAGGGTGTAGGGGTCAAAAAAACTATTTTTTTTGGAACGCACTTCAGTGTCATCTTAACGAGACAATCAAGGAGGCGCCTTCGTCTTTTTTTCCCCGGGTTTTCTCTTTGTATTAATACTCATTAATTTACTGTAGTAACATTATAAGCTACTGCCGGTCTTATACGTTAAATATATTGTGTCTAGGTATTTGAAACATTTGAATGGACTGATAAAGGGAACTGTAAAGTATTTTTGTTGAAGTACAATGTCATTTTGACCATAATAATGTACCAAATCTAACTCGTATAAATATTGCAGTAGTATAGAAAAATAATATATATATATTAGGTAAACTTCTAACCTCCTGTACCCATTCTGTGACGTCAAACAACTTCCCTGAGCAAAGGATCATGGGGGCCCGAAGTGTCACTCAGTTGTACCCTTCGAAATCCTTCATTCCGAAGGGCCCTTTGAAGTGGGCAGTTTTGAGCACTTCGATTTGGAACGACCCTTCAATATGGCGGCCATGACTGTTTTCACTCCGAAGTGCCCTTCAGAGGGCGATATATCCCGTTTGGAACGCACCGACTGACAGCGCTAGTCAAAGCATTTGTTGTTCCATGTTCACAACAAGTTTCAATATAAAAGTCTTTGCGACTGAGTGACTCTATGCCGCCATCTAATGGCGTAATAAATGTAAATTCTGTTGCTGTTCACGGTCAGGGACTATTTTTTTCCAGCGGAAGGAAGGCTTTTAATGATTTTACTTCATGAAAGTTCCATTGATACATATTTTTTGGCTTTAATATTTGTATTGTGTGGTAACTGTTTTATAAAAGCAATAAGCCCGGTGAAGCCATGGTTTACAGTGAATTTATAACAGCTAAGGAGGTTTTAAACAACGGCCCTTAGCTGTTATAAATTCACTGTAAACCACGGCTTCTTGGGGCTAATTGCTTTATTTAAACGTAGTTTTGCCATGCTGTTTTAGCATCTTGTGCTTGGTGTTGTGATTTCTTTCCTTTGAGTTTTTTTTGTTTGTTTGTTTGTTTTTGTCATTAATAATTAGTTCATTTTAGCATGTTATTTTTGTTATATTAATTGCACTAAATTAATATGTTAAATTGACTGCCTTAATTAAAAGTAAAGTAAGCAATAATTAATCATAATAATAAATAATGATTACAGTTAGAAAGAGAGATGATCGGATAAGTCTGAGATGCATCGAAGCAGGCGAATACTAAGTGTGCTGAGTATCTAATGCTCCTTGTGTTTTGTCTAATAGATGGGTATTTTAGGCATAAACTTTCTCCATTTCTGTCTTTGTGCATTTTGTACAAGCAAGGTTGTACATTTTCATATAGATTTTTACACAGCCTTTTAAAATAATTTTTATGCTGATGATGCACCACATCCCTTATGCATGGTTGACACTGACACAAACAGAAATGTACTTTACAAATATGGACCAGTGTTTATGGAATTCATAGGCGACCTTCAAAATCTCGATAACATTTGTTATCATAAAAATTAACATGATGTTTCAGATCCTTCAGAATTAAGCAGAAAAAATATATATAACAGTGGTTTGTGGTCCAAAAGAACACCAGTAACTTTGAAGTGAGGAATCTTTATCGAGTCTTCAGTTTATGCCATAACTTTTTTTTGTTTTAAACTTCTCAAGATCTTTAAACCTTGTGTTTGTTTGCTGGTTTAAAATGGATTTTGAATCCCAAAATTTTCAATGTGGTCTTTTGGGCCCCACTGTATGTCCCAATGGAATATAGTCTATGACAACATCCTCTCTTCCAAGCATACTTGAGCAGTGTGTTTATTTGTGTGAGCATGTTTCCTGTGTTTAAAAATGCTTGCGTGTTAGTAACGGTCATATTCACATGCATTCACACAGACTTTGCACATTGTGTTGGGGAAATAGAAAACACCCATATTTATGCCTGCACAATTTGACAAATGTAACCCACTTACTGTATATACCATCTCTTCTCTCTCACTATCATGGTATTATTGAATGAAGTGTGCAGGCAGGTGGAGGGGCACTGCATCCAAACATCTTTCATTAATTACCCAGCTATGCTTGTGTGGAACACTGGCATAAAAGATATTGACTCCTTGCGCTAACACTGCAGCCTGTGTCATCTCCATTTATCACAATTAACAGCCCCACAGCAAGAACAGCCAAGCAGTGCAGCCTCAAGGTCAGGGGTACAGTACACAACATTATCTCTGTGTAGGAGCATGCAAACAGCTTTAGATTTATTTTATTTTATTTTCTGTTTATTATTTTATTGTATTTTATTGTTTTGTATTTTTATTTTAAGTTATTATTATTATTATTATTAAGGTTATATTTCTGGGCTTTTTGCCTTTAGGTCAGTAGGAGGACAAACCAGGAATTGGACCAGGAAGGGACCCCGAGCGTAATTTTTATTTTTATTTTTTCATTTTATTTCATTTCTTGCATCTCTTATTTATGGGCAGATTTATTTTTAAAGGATCAAAACATCAAGTACTATAACTTTGTCTCCTGTAGTCCAAAACACAATCTAGTGTTTTTAGAGAAGAGAAAGCATGAACATTTGAAATAATGTATATCTAATGTATATAATTTTGTAAGCTTTAAGCAGTATATTAGCATATAGATGGCTTTAAAGCTCATGAACTAAATTTTGATTTAATGGGACATTTAAAGGGTTGTTCACCCAAAAATGAAAATTCTGTCATTTATTACTCACCCTCATGTGGTTCCACACCCGTAAGACTTTCGTTCATCGTCAGAACACAAATTAAGATATTTTTTGATGAAATCCAATGGCTCAGTGAGGCCTCCATTGACAGCAAGATAATTCGCACTTTCAATGCCCAGAAAGCTACTAAAGACATATTTAAATCAGTTCATGTGACTACAGTGGTTCAACCTTGATGTTATGAAGCGACGATAATACTTTTTGTGTAAAAAACCAAAATAACGACTTTATTCAACAATATCTAGTGATGAGTGATTTCAAAACACTGCTTCATGAAATCTTTTGTTTTGAATCAGTGGTTCGGAGTGTGTATCAAACTGCTAAAGTTTTACTTTGCCACAGCGCTAAGAAAATATAGCTGGCTGCATAAAGCAACAACTTCAAAGCTGAGCTGAAGCCTTTGCTAACTAAGTTGAACTTTGAGGTATTGGGTTAGACTGGGGTAAGTTTAGGATTTGGATTTATTTTTGAAACAGGGTCAAGGTCAGATTAGGATGAGGTTAGGATCTAGAAATAGGCACATGCCAGCCATAAAAAACCTTGTTCTGGTTGTTCTAAATTTAGTGAAGGAGAAATACATAATGTATAATATAGATCTTGAGTGTTTTCATACAGAGTCATTGTGTTGCATTCAGGACTGAAGTTAGAAGTCTCTAATTTGAGACTATTTTGGTCAAAAACAAGCAGGATTTGCCCAATGGAAGCTTGCTAAATTGATGTGAAAGGCATTTTTGTACTATTAGTTTCTTGTCAAGCTCAGACCAGCTGTCATGTTAGAGCAGTCCACAAATGATTTTACGCCTCTGTCACGATTAGTCTCCAACTTGTATCTGTAGACATCCATGCATGCACACATACACAAATATGAACTATAACACACTCCGTACACTCTGTCCAAATGCCACACATGGTTACTCATTCATCTGCGTCCCACATGAGCGCGAAGCATCCTAAGTCTGCCAGCACACACACACACACACACATACAGATAATTACGTCACTTTTGTCCATGTACTATAGTATAGATTCACAGTACACCCACACACACACACACACATGCATACACATGAACTTGCATAGCACCCATGTCCTCTGAAAGGGCTGCCTCCTGAGTAAACATACGCACACACACTGGACTCAGATTATTATGGGGGTAAATAAGCAATAGGGTAATAGAGGGCAGCCTGTGTAAATACTATTATAGTCATAAACAGGCTCCTTCATACAGACAGAGAATAGCAGACACATCTTAAACAAACAAACTGGACACAAACAAATGCAGGAATAGAACACACTTTCAATGAATATGGGGTTGCCCGTGACTTAATTTATTTGTTTAGTTATGTTTGTTTATTTGTTTATTTATTTGTAGAATTTTTATTTATTCACTTTTTTTAACTTTTCCCACCAAAGGCATTAAAGGAAGTTTATCACAGCATATTATTGACTGCATTTTTCAAGCTCTGCCATTTATTTTCAGTTACTATGAGAATTTTTATTTTACTTATTTATTTGAAATATAAGTTTATCAAGTAATTATAAACCAACATTTGGTCCAATTAGTTCAATCCTACTATGTGGCAGCTTTATTTAGGCTAAATTTGTAATTTTATTTATTAAAAAAATGTATGAATAAATAAAAATAATATTTTTAATATAAAAATATAAGAAAAAATAAACTGTATTTAGAACAAATTTATGTTAAGTGTAGTTAAAGAGTTAGTTCACCCAAAAATGAAAATTCTGTCATTAATTACTCACCCTCATGTCGTTTCACATCCATAAGACTTTATGGAAACACAAGATATTTTGATGAAATCCGAGAGGTTTTTTTTATCCTCCATTGAAAGCAACGAAATGATCGCATTCAATGTCCAGAAAAGTACTAAAAACATTGTTAAAATAGTCAATGTGACGACAGTGGTTCAACCTTAATGTTATGAAGCGACGAGAATACAGAATTTTCATTTTTGGGTGAACTAACCTTTTAAAGGCACAGTATGTAAGTTTCACCCCTAGAGATTGCTTATTCAAAACAATAACCAAGGCGTTGCTTGACGATGCTGTGAATGAGCATGGAATCATGGGAGTTGACGTCGTCACCTCCACAGCCAATTTTTATTATGCTTATATGCCGCAGTCGGCTTCTGCCGCTCCTTTCGGTTTGTTACTTAAGTTTATTTTACAATTAAAGTTACATTTAACGTCCGCCTCTTTCTTCAATGAACTTGAATTTTGTTACAGATACATTTGATCACTTAAATGATCATTGTTTTATTTCATTCTAATGAAATAGCCGCAAGTGCTGCTGAATTAGGCTACTACTCATACAGGTCACTTTATTTGACGAATATAAAATTTTGGTGTAACACTGCACTGTTTTACTTAGTCAAAACAATCATACTAAAAAAGTGTGATGAAAGTTATGTTATATCGTTACTTTGTGTGTTCACTTGGTGGCTGCTATGATACACTTGCTGCACACAGTAAGCTAGATCGATATTAGAATATCATATTCATAAAAGCTGGATGACTTGTGTTTAAATATATTTTATATATATATATATATTTTATGGTGGAGAAAATTATGTATTACTGTTACAAATAAAGCTCTTTCTGATTATGCCATGTTAGCTACTTGACAAAAATAGTGTTGTCGCTGAGGAATAGTACAAACATGTCACTCATGATAAATGAAGAAAACACGATTCAAACAATAAGACTAACCCCAAAAAAGTTATCCAAACAGTTGCTCGCCTGTCTAATAAAACACATAATATATTAGAGCGTCTTTGGTGTTTCCATGGCTTCTTTAGAAGTAAAACTGAAAATTGAGTGTAACATGGATATGACGTCACTGACAGGTAACACAATGACAGTGGTTAAAATTGCTGATTTCCCTGGATTTAAACATTATTGGAAACATTTGGGATAAAGTGCATAAGTCAACAAAATATATAACATTGTTCTAGTGGTTTTTGGATATTTTCATCCAAAAATCGTATATATTGTGCCCTTAAAACCAAGTATTTGTCCGAAATCTTGTTAACAGGGTTGCAAAAATGGCCTCATAATAAATTAATAGAAAGTAAAACAGTTCATGTAATATTTAGTTTGATCTTGTAAATTTGTCAGTTAACATTTTATGAATGTTAAGCAGCGACCATTTGTTGGAGAAAAAAAAAAGGTTTCAAACCCAATTTTGCACCCTCTTTGTGAAAAGTCAAAGTCAAAGTTTATTTATAACACCATTTATTCAGAAGCAGCTGATGAATGTGCTTTACAGTACATCATAAGACATAACAACATGACATAAAAGAAAGGAGAGATTAAAAAAAAAAANAAAAAAAAAAGAAAAAAAAAAAAAAAAAAAAAAAACATACAGTAGCAGACAGAACATTGTATAGGAAGCTTGTTGCAAAGCCCTATAACTGATCCATGGAAAAAAAAAAAAAGTGAATGCGATTCTTCCCCACACTAGCCATTTTTCTCTGTTTAATTAATGGCTGTAGTTTCATTGAACGTCCGAGCCAAACTCCTCCCCCTGTCATCTCAGTTTCCATGGCATCCATGATGCCTAGTGACTGGGCAACTGTTCAACAGCATCACTGGTGGAGTGTGTAACTGCGGATTTAAGGGGGAGGATCATTTTCTCAGAGAGTGACTGAGCCGTGTGATCGGAGAAGAGCTAATCTAACCCTGACCACCTGTGAGGATCACTTCTTCCTCTCCGCCGAACCCCCATGGACCTGTGTTGAGTGCAAAAAAAGGGGTAGGATTCAATTTTCATCGCTCACTATCAGGTTCTCCCACAAGTAAGAGGCGGCGATGATTCCATGGATCAGTTTTAGGGCTTTGCAACAAGCTGACCTACATATTGAAAGATTCGGTTCCTATTGCATTCCGTCTGCAAAAGCAATCAGCAGGAGCGCTCACACAAACCAGATGGATTCACAGCACGCTCTCTGAACCTCTCGGAGTCGCTCACTGTTCTTTGCAGTTCCCTCCCCTGTACCTCTGAGCTTTCGGGAGGGCGCAGGCATTTGAAGTGTTTGAAGGCCCCAGAACTTATGTGTTGTTGTGAAGGTACTACCTAAGCAATTCATCACTGTCTTCACAAATATCTATTCACGTGCATTCTGTTTCTTTCTCTGCTAAACTAGTTTGGCTCTTTCTTTTCAGTTCTTAATATATTGTTTGTGTCATGCCAGGAGAAGAAAAGGCAAAACTAATATAGAATCTCATCCTTCACTCCACAGACCTTGGACTCTCAGAGTCACTTTTAATCACAGTTCACTGAGCTGTCCTGAACTTTATGGCTGCAGCAGCCATATCCTCATCATTTTAGTTTGTTCTTGAATTAATGAGAACTGTTTTATTTTTTAAAACTTTGTTTCATGGCAAAATCTCTCAGAGGAATGTCAGCCTTTTGTGCTTCCCCTAAACTTCTTGTGGTTTGCAAGCATGAAGTTGCTTTCTGGCAGAGTGGCATGTGTTTTAACCCCTGAGGTTAGTAGTTTGGTTTTCATAAGAATGGTGCTTAAACCACAGATGGGTTTAACACTTTCAACACCCTCTTTGACCTCCACTGTGACAATTTAATGGCAGTTATAATTTTGTCTCCTTGTTGGCCTTCTCAGAATTATAACTCAAGATGTAGTTAAGCTGTAAATTTTAATCGCTAATTCCTTCACCTCTTTTAGGCCATTAAATTATTTCTGCTAAAGTTCAGATATGTTCAAAACTGTTTACACAGCTGGCTTTAGAGTTTAGTTTTTTCCCATACTCATTTTTATTTTTTTCCCCCTGCGCTGATGAAATGCCAATACTGGTAATTAAAATAACGAATGTTTTTGAAAGTACTCATTTATTTAAAAAGTTAAGTACTAATACTTATATTGTTAAAATAAACAATTCAAACAATGGTGTTTTGCCTGCAAATACTTTTCAATTAAGTAAACTTTTTGATGGATGGATGGATTTTCAGCACTGATAATAGTAAAAAAAAAAGAAGTTACTTGAGCAGCAAATCAGCATATTAAGCCAGTTGCACTCTTGGATTTTGGCCATGATTTGCGATTCATAAAAGATTAATAATTTTGCGATTCCTAAAAGATTCCTCTGATCCTAGGCTAAAATCTGTACTCTTTGATTGCTAGTTTAACATGTTCGCTGACAACCGATTTTTGCAATCAAATTTTACCTCCGGTAATATTTTCATGTGTCAGAAGATTTGACGCACAGTCCTGTGCCCGGTTGCATAAAGCACCTTAAGTTTTTCCCTTAAGTATGACACTTAAGGCGTGATTTCCCCTTATCTAAGGAAATGACTTAAGGGTGTTGCATATACACTGCGTTCCAAATTATTATGCAATTGACATATCAGTAAGATTTCAGTACAATAAACATTCAGATTTGAGTTTTTCTAAGAAAATGTTTGTTTGTTTATTTATCCATGTCTTTTTAGATAACTGGTATCAATCTCAGACAAAATAATTTGCCAGATCTATGGAAACCCTACTTAGAGGTTGTTCCACATTATTAAGCAAGTCACAGTTCTCATGCCAATATGGGAGGAAGAAAGATCTTTCTGAAGATGAAAAGCATGAAATGGTGCAATGTTGTGCAAAAGGCATGAAAACAGCTAATATTGTGTGAAACTGGAGATTATCGAATTATCATAAGATTTGTGAGTGATTTAGAGCACAGCAGAACTTGGTCAGATAAAGGCTTATTAATGAAAGTTCCTATCAAAAAAAAATTATTGTATTAAAAGGGCAGCTATAAAAAGAAGCCAGTGTTGAGCAGAAAACAGGTATTTGAAGCTGCTGGTGTCTCTGGAGTCTTGAGAACCTCACCATGCAGGCTGGCAGTTGTGCGTAAAGATGCATTTTAGACACCACTAACCAAACCTAACAAAGAGAAACATTTACAGTGGGTGTAGAAATATACTTTCAAACAGTTTTATTGCTGTGGTGTTTTTTTGCAGCATGGGATAGTGCATAGTGCAGTGTACAATAGTGCATTGTACTATGCACTATCCTCCTTTTTATACCATATCTGAAAATGGCCAGTTATGAACTCCACATATCTTGCAAAAGTCATTTTAATACTCTCCATCTCACTTCCCAGTATTCCAGCCCAAATCATTACCCACCATCTCCTTGCTGACGTCGCAGTCTTGTTGGAACATGGTGGCCATTCACCAACCATCCAGAAATCCATCCATTTAGACCATCTATTGTAGTACGGCATTAGTCAGTGAATAAAACTATTTAAAAATGAGTCTTCATGTATTTCTACACCCACTGTAAATGTTTCTCTTTGTGAGGTTTGGTTTGGAGTGGCTGAAATGCATCTTTACGCACAACTGCCAGCCTGCATGGAGAGCTTCTTGAGACTCCAGAGACACCAGCAGCTTCAAATACCTGTTTTCTGCTCAACACTGGCTTTTTTTATAGCTGCCCTTTTAATACAATTAATTTTTTTGACAGGAACTTTCATTAATAAGCCTTTATCTGACCGAGTTCTGCTGTGCTCTAAATCACTCACAAATCTTATGATAATTCGATAATCTCCATTCAGTTTCACACAATATTAGTTGTTTTCATGCCTTTTGCACAACATTGCACCATTTCATGCTTTTCATCTTCAGAAAGATCTTTCTTCCTCCCCATATTGCATGAGAACTGTGACTTGCTTAATAATGTGGAACAACCTCTAAGTAGGGTTTCCATAGATCTGGCAAATTATTTTGTCTGAGATTGATACCAGTTATCTAAAAAGACATGGATAAATAAACAAACAAAATTTTCTTT